>OY978011.1:5594631-6136688 GCA_963854515.1 Pandemis heparana | reverse complement strand
CCACGCGGGCCCAGTGCAGACTGGAAACTTTTTACAGATTAAGTACTGTTTTGTAAAATTCCGTGGCAGCTTAGTGGTTTGACCTGTGGCCTCTCAAGCAGAGGTTGTGGGTTTGAATCCCAGGCTCGCACCTCTGAGTATTTCGGAATTTACATCACCCATAGCAGGTACCCACACGCAGCCGCAGGTAGCACGCGTCACGGAATGATGAGAATCCGGGTTCGATTCCCGGCCTTATATAGCTTTACTTTTCGGATTTTTCTGTGTTCTAATTTTCAGTGTCATTTAGAAATTTAATTTCTAGTGATAGTGATAGTGATAGTATTTATTCAGTAACAATACATGATTGTGTTTGAAATACAATACAATATTACAGTATTACATAAATAATTAAAAATAAAGACATTATCATTACAAGATCATTATAACCACTAAGCTAGAAATACAATACTACACATTCAAGTTCAATTAAAATCATTATCATTATTATTATTATTATTATTATTATTATTATTATTACTATTGTTAGATTATAGCAAATAAGTCAGAAATTAAAATTATTACAATGTCACACTAAAAATTTCCTCAATGCTGTAGAAGCACCCTCGCAACAAAAAACATTTCAATTTTTCCTTAAATTTAAAATGATCAGTAATTATTTTCAAATCGGTGGGCAGCTTATTATAAATCACAACGGCCTGATGTCTGGCACAATGCTTTGCTACTTTCAGCCTCGGACAAAAAATGCACTTCACATTTTTAGTACGCGTGCTCAGACGCAGCTCCGGCAGCTAACGGGTAAAAGCGTAAAAAAATATATAAAAAATCAAGAAGCAAAATTCTTGATACATTTGATATTTTAGTTTCTTAACAGTTTCAAAAGTACATACACTATGAACACAGAAAGTGCAACAAAGTATCAAAAATTGAAATCAACTATTTTACAGAACATTGTAAATGGCCAATCACGTCCATCAGCTGGCGTGTTTTCATTTCATTAGCTCAGACTTGGTGTAGGTAATTAACCTAAGAAAATATTAATTACAAGTAAACATTCCAGATCGCTGGAGAGCAAAACCAATTATTTCACGCAATTGATTTGGGCTGAGACCAGACTGGTTGGATGTGGCAAAGCCAGGTTTAGCGTGAGTAAGCTCAACATTACTTATTTAAAAAGCCGGCCAAGAGCGAGTCGGACACATACACGAAGGACTCTGTACCACGGTACAATTATATTTTTCAATTTAAGCAATAAAAGTCGAGATTTTTTTTCTATAAGAATCGTTATCTTTTTTATATTAAACTAGCTGACCCGGTTAACTTCTTTTCACCTTAGAATCCTTGTGGTATAGACACTAAGTTATACTTAAATTGTCTAATGCTTTTCAGATAGACGAAAGAGGCACGATGGTGGATAGACTAATTTGCAACTTCGCTCCCAGAGGAAATATTCAAGGCAAACCAGTGTATACTATCGGATACCCAGCCACCCAATGCAAAGACGATTTTCAAGGAGATGAAATGTTCACTGGTCTCTGCAAACCGACTTCTGCAAAAAGTAAATGTTATTCCTGCTAAGAGTCGGCTGCATGAATTTAAATCTTATCGATAAGTGCAAAACCTAGTAGGTAGTTAACGGTTTCGTATATTTAGACCAAAACTACAACTAGATTTATTTAGTTCCAGAAACTACATTAGCTCCAGCTATGAGCAGCCTTCTGAGAATTCTCAATCCACCTAATCGTTTGATAAAACCCGATATCGACCCGATTCAGAATGATGCCAAAGAGGAAGAGAGTATGAATGATGTTATTATGGGTATAGGGCATCATAAAATAAGGCATGCTCCTAACCAGACACACTGTGAGTACAGAAAAAACAATGCATATTTTTAAAGCGCTTACATCCGTTTTGAACTTATTTTATTTCAACAGTAATTCAACACGAGATCCCACATAATCTGGAAAATACACACGCAGTAACCAATACTGCTTCAAGACATGACGTCATTCCTTATCATCATACCATAGATCATTTGCAGAATATCCATGGCGCCGTTTACAAAACTAAGCAATCAACGGAACACTATAGAAGACACTACTTTAGGAATTCTGCAAGTCCACGCTACGGCCAAAATCAAAGGTTTAAATCATACGGCATATGCACTCGTAACTCAGGTACTGATCTTCCTGATACATATGATGCTAGAAATAAAGCAGAAGTTGAATGCACTAGAGGGCTTAAAGGAACCGAATATCTACTAACAACAAAACCTCGATATCAAACGATTATACAGAAACTGCCTCCTGCATCCTTTGCATTACCACATGATACTTGTTCGTGTAATTCACAAAAGACCACTTGCTCGCCAAGCACAACTCCGTGTACTTGCAATTTAAACTGTCACTGCTTAAGTTTAAGAAAATATGAATCTGGAGCTCGGAGCGGCAATGCTGGCGAATATGTCTACTATGATATTCCAGACCTTCCTATTCACGGTGCAAAAGAAGTTGAGACACGACATCTATCAAAACAAGAAACTGATTCTTTTCAAACAATGACATTAGCAAGAGGTTACACAAAGAATGACGAAGATTCCGATCATGAATATTTTACACGGAAAGTAAGCACACGAGATTTTAATAATCAAAAAATACAACGACAACTTAGCTTTCACAGAAATTACCAGGATCGTAAATATCCCCATAGTGTGATTAACCTTCGTAAGAGAAACAAACGGCAAACAGAGGAGCCATTCAATGATAAACCATTTTGGCAAGTTGATGAAAACAAGAAACAACCACAGTTGAAATCCCTAAGATATACAACACTGTCGAATAACCGAAGAAAAAAATTTAGAGCAACCAATTCTTATCAAACATGGACAGAAAAAACAGAGCCCATAACGATACAAATAGAAGATGAAACTGAACACCAGCACGATGTTACAGAAAAGTTTTTGTCGTTTGATGAATTAATGCATTTACGAAAAATCAATGGTGGGGAAACTGGCTTCAACATACGAAGAGCTGGCGCGACAACTAAAGCTGCAGCTACTACTGCTAAAGCGACTGCTGCAGTCACTACTAAAGCCACTACTAAAGCTGCTGCTACTACTGCCAAAACTACTGCTAAACCAGCTGCTACTACGACCAAAGCCACGGCTCAAACTACTAAAGCTGCCACAACTGATACTACAGTGCCGACAGTCACATATACTATATTTAAGCCCTTAAAACTTTGTAGCCGTAAAGTAACTTGCACTTGGACGGCTCCGACGGTAACTGATAGCGAGGGAAGAGTGATAGATGAAGGAAAACGTGGCCAATCAGGTTCTAGAACGCCGCCAGGATATGTAGATGGGTGTACTAGAACTTCAACTTGTACTAGAGAGTTCATGAATAGAAATAGGCTAGCAAATTCCACTGATGAATCAGGAAATGCCACTCCGGAAGATGAGGACTATTGCGAACGGCGATCCCTCGATCTCGAACGTAAAGATGGATCTGGAACCGTTCAAACTCTTGATCGATGTGAAACTCATACAGAATCCATCACACACGTCACAAAGTCTATTAAGTCTGAAAACGCAGAAATAGAAAGTGACTGTTCTTGTGATGACCAAGAAACGAGAAGTAAGAGAAACATATGCTTCAACTGCGGCAAAAAGTCTAAGAAAAATAAACCCAGGTCAAATAAGACTAATAGCGATGATTACTATTATTTATTTTTAGGTAAAATTTTAAGGATGATTAATAACAAACATAAAAGAAATCCTATTGCCTGCTCGTGTTCCCGTAATGTTGCCACTTCGTTACTCCAGTATAATCTTAATTATTTATTTACGTTTCTTTGTATTAAGTTTGCAATTAATTAAACAATCCAGGCCTAATGTAAAGCTCGTTTATTTCATTTAGCTTAATAGCAATTTAGGATAGGTAAGTTTACGGTACAATAGGTAAATACAAAGACCTGCAGGGGGTAGGATATTGAGCAAGGTCCGTCCGAATCACCATCTTACTGACTGATCCGGCGTAGAGTGAGACAGCTGGTGAAATGACTGGTACAGGTCAATGAATCTTAGCCCTCTCGCAACGCATTGGTATTCCTCTAGTGTTGCGGGTAGGTATCCATGGAAGCGATGCTCATTTATCATCACTTGTTCGTGTCTGAAATTTCCAAATTGAATTTAATTTAAATTTAATGTTGTACTTAAAATATTTTTAAATTGTTTTGAATGAATTTAACTGGACGATGTATTTGTGGATGTCTTTTATACGAAATATAATGCTATTTTCAAAACGTAATTAACAAAATAATAAATCTATCAATCCTACGTCAAAAGGTAACCTAAGTATTTCCTCGCTTTCCAGCGTATATTATGGAAAAAACTTTTTCTGTTTGTGAATCATGAAAATTTCTCCATAATTTAAGCTCTACGTAAATTCTGATACGAATTTTCTTCGTAATTATAATTGAAGTACGTTAATTACTTAAACTCAGCTACTAACTAATTACTCAGCATTATTGTTCTTACTTTCCGACTTGTCTGCAATTTCTTTTAAGAAAATTTTCATGTTACTGTAACCACTTGTATGTAGATTCATATCATCAGGTGAAAGTAATTTGAATTTAGTTGTACTTTCTACGGCGGATTCTGTTTCAAGTATATCATACAAGAAATCTCTGGTGGGTTTATTCTTTCTTAGTTCCTCTATTTCATGTACAACGTCTTGCATTGAAGACGCATAGGACATGTCATAATCAGGTTCAGTTGTTTCTTTGACAGCTTCTTCAATATCATCTTCAGGGAAAAAGTAATGTCCAGTTACGTCGTAGTTTGGTTTGGCGGTAACCGCTTCGGCCTGAATCGCTACTGGATGTACAAAATCAAATGGTCTCACTTGTATTTCTTGCGTTACTTTATCAGAAGCTTGAAAAGTGTCTGAAACAAATCAGAAAACTGCAATATTAATTTGTAGGCTGTGCGTCGTGTAGATAGTTCGAAATATAGATTTCCTGATTTTTTTTCTTAACTGGTGCGTGCTGTGAAATTCAATTATAGGAACGGAAAGAGTTCATGGTCAACATTTGCATAAAGTATGTGTAGGAAGAAAATTGAACTTACCTGTATTTCTAAATATAACGGCTTCCACTAAGTTGACCAGTAATGTGGAATTAACAAAATCAGCACTAGATGTTTCCTCTGTTGTAGTTAGCACCGCTTTATTGTAAATTTTATCTAGAAACGCAGCCACACTTGCATCTTTAAAAACAGTTCCAGTTGAGATAGGCAAGGTAGATGTAAACAATTGTTGTAATGTCGGATCACTACTAAGTTTCTTTTTGAGTATTTCAACTATTTCGTCAACCGCCAACTCTTTATTACACGTCGCTTTTGTTGTAGTAGTAGAAGTCGAGTGATCTTTAGTCAACTCATATAAATGAGAAAAATAATCGAAGTTTGTACTGTCTTCATCTGCATTAAGATCAGTTATTGCAAGTACTTCAGTATTTAAAGTTGAGTTACGTTCTGCGATTGTACCAGTATCTGAAATGTCTGTTGTAGCGTTTAAGTCTGTTGCTTCATCTACTAGTTCATCACTTTCTTCATCAACAGTAGGTTTTGTGTCTGAAAAAAAAACACTTCTCTGATTATTCAACCTTTTTGACTGCCTTTATTAACGAATCGGTTTCTGTAATTCTTACCACATAGTGAAGTGTGATTTTTATTAGTTCCATAAACACATTTGGCACCAGTCAGACCAGCAGTATATACAGCTTTTCCCACCTGGTTTCCCCGAGGTGCAAAATTACATACTAATCTATACACTGTTCTGTCTTTCTTGTCATCAGAATCATCCATACGCTCCTGTAAATAAACATTGGTTTTAACAATAAAGTCGGTGATCGAATTCGAGATGAAAAATGTTATCTAAAATGGTTTTTTATTACCATTTAATTGTGTAATTGTAATGTTACTGTTTAATTTTAGTTTACACTTTTCATTTCAAATTCGATCGCCGACTTTACTTTTCATAACAATCATAAAAAATGATTTTAGTCAAGAATTATTATTATTTGGTCAGGTGAGAGCAAGAGGTCAAATCGATATCAGGACTTTTGAAAGCAATTGTTATGTCTAGCCTTAAACCACAAGAAAACTTGATAAACCGTATTGTAGATTCTTTGATCTCTTCTTTCGAGTCAACTTACCTATCTCCTATCCCTATCACAGCATTTTATATTTAAGTCTAAGTTGTACAAATCTAAATAATCTGCTAAATCGAATAATGGTACTTTAGTTTCTTGCTCCACGTGGCTGTAGCTAGAAATAGTCACAAGTAAACTTGTTTGAATTAGCTTACTTTAAACTTGACACCCCCGCAACCGACTTGATAGGAATCTGCCCACACAAGTTGCGTGAAATATTTGTACGGGGAAGTTCCGGTAGCGTTGGATCTGCAAGCAAAGATTTGTTTTAAAAACAAGATTAGTACGCTGACAAGGGCCAATGAACTTGAGCAAGGCCGCTCTTCAAACATATTTATTGTTGGTCTGACTGTAAATACATCAGCGGTATGCCACACGTCCTGGGGCCTTACCATGACGTCCTAATTCCGACTCAGTTTAAGTTTTAGCTATCACTTTTAGTATGAATCTGACAGCGAGCGAACCTAAACTGAATCGCATTAAGACGTCATGGTACCCCCTGGGGAACCCCCTGGGGTCTTACCATGACGTCTTAATGCGAATCAGATTCATACTAAAAGTGACAGCTAAAACTTGAACTGAGTCGGAATTAGGACGTCATGGTAAGGCCCCTGAACAAATAGAAAACAAAAGCAAACTTTTTATTTACCTGCCTATTCATGCACTAGACCGAATTAGCAACTTTTTAAAACATCGGCTTAATGTTCAACAGTTGCAGTAAGTAATCCGGTCTAGAGCATAATTACGTCGGTAGTCTTCTATTTAACATTAACATTTTTATTAGTGGAGATAATTATAGTAACCTTGAAAGGCAGATTTTCCACTTTTACATTTCCATTAAATTCTTTCGATTCAACTTTGCATCGTTTTGGAATAGAATCTAACAGATAAAGCCGTCTTTAGCGACATTAAGTGGCAGTAAATATTAGTTGTACTTAGACCTATTTCTAGCAGGCACGTGCTTGAATTGAAAAGGATCAAAGTGTGCAAGCAATACACAGTTATAGGTAGTTATAGGTAGTACTTTTAATGATAGTCTAATTAAAATGTGTCCCACCTGCTGGTCACAGCCCGCGGTTCCCCTGAAAGCAGAGTCTGGTTTGGAGACTTCACACACATCGTTGAATTGCTTTGCAGATGCGTGCAGGTTTCCTCGCGACGAATTAACCTTTGACGAAAAGCGTTATGTCAATTATGTATTCATGTTTTTTTATTGCTGTCGTAAAAGCTCATTTATAATAATAATAATAATAATAATAATAATAATAATAATAATAATAATGTATTTATTTAGGCATTAAATCAACCCATACAATCGAATAATTAACAACAAACAATGTAAAAAAAATATTTTTCACTGAATTTTAATTATGGAGGTATGGAGTTTACGTGGGCGGTGTAATAAATGACGTCACATATCATGTCGGATCTCTCTTTCTAATCGCTGTCAATAAATAATTTAAAATTATTAGGTATATTATTTCCCGTTATTCTGGACCGATATTACTTTTTACTTCACTATACGTGATCTTTTTTAATTCTCATTACAAAATATGAATTTTGTAATGAGAATTAAAACTTATTCTTAAGTATAGCAAACCAGACATTACGACAAGCACGGTCATCCCGCGGGCAGTTGCCAGCGCGATACTTAGAGTAGTAGAGAGATATCTCTGTCACGCTCTGGCGGCGGCGTTGAAGCCTGCCGCACACCCACAGACCACCTACCCCATTAGACTTGTAATACAGGGCGGCATTTTCTGGATCTTATTTGCGCAATTGCGCCTATAACTTCGAACGCAAACGCGCGCGCATTCAGTAGTGACCAGGAAACAGACCCGTAAGCAGCGTGTTACTGTGACCTAAAAACTACAATAGTAAAATCCAAAAAAATGCCAGATTGCACTGTAAGGTGGTGTGAAAGCGACAGTCGCAAAAATAATTACAAGAAGGATAATATTATTATTACGTTTCATCGGTAAGTTCAAAGTATAATAATTATAATACCTTAATAAAAAAATATCACGGAGTTCTAATAACACTGGTCGCTAATAAGTACCAAGTCTATGTTTGTCCTTGTTTAGCACGCTTTGCGTCGCATTACATCTCTTTCTTGCATTTCAACGTCATGCGTAAGTAGAGATGCGACCAAACCGTATCGATATTATTAATTCATTCAATTTAATTTAATTGTCTTTCAAGTAATATCATAATCTTGTTTACTAATTACTTTTACAATCATTTCATTAAGTGATTGATTTAATTCACGTAAAACTTATTACTAGACAGTATGAAGTTATTAAAATGATTTCGTTCGTCAATTTGTCTATTTAATAGCTTTTGACACTGAAACTTCGGAACAGATTGTCATGTAATTTTTTTCACGCGTGTTAAGCGACGTGAATCAACTATGATAATAAGACCAATGATAATTAACAGAGTGAAGATATGTTACGTTCCTAGTAAATTGTGTTTGAAAATAGTCGCGGTTGGATAGTTTTTTGTCACGTCACGTCACTCGTGGAGTTGTTTGAACAAAGCGGTTTACCTTTACCCTCC
This sequence comes from Pandemis heparana, assembly GCA_963854515.1. Classification (NCBI taxonomy): domain Eukaryota; kingdom Metazoa; phylum Arthropoda; class Insecta; order Lepidoptera; family Tortricidae; genus Pandemis; species Pandemis heparana. Next base: position 6,127,916 of record OY978011.1, on the reverse strand, counting down.
CAAGTTATCACTTCACCAGCGCACATTGCTCCCAAAATCTAACCGGCCAGTAACTTATCGATATACAATATCGACATGACCTTATCTCTTCCGTGACGTCACCCCTGCCGCCCGCTTACGTCGCATTCCGCCAACGTCGGCAGAAGTGTTTGCTTAGAAATTCGTAAAGATGGCATGTCTCTGGGGTAGGTGGTCTGTGCGCACACCACACGGCACGGCCGTTGAGTTTTCAGTTGCTTCGCCGCCATCGCAGCCGTTGGGCGATGTTTCCTATGTTTTGTATTTCATGTTGTTACGCGCGTGCGCTGCTATTTTCGCATCATTGTGAAATTTAACACTTGTGAATTTATTAATCTAAGGGCTTAACCTATTAAAGTGATATGTGACTAAAACTTAATTTATTTCTCTCCATGAGGCGACGCCCCCTCATATTCTTTTAATAGCCTATTGCGGTGTCCCACTGCTGGGCAAAGGCGTCTCCTCTCGACCTCCACAACTCTCGGTCCGACGCAATATCAGGCCATTCCTCCATATACGCGTCCAAATCGTCCCGCCATCGCCTTCTTGGTCTGCCTCGTCGTCGTTGGCCATTCTCTGGCACGCAACACTTGAATTAAAATTAAAAAAATAAATATATTTGAGCAGTATACTTACGGCGTATACCGAGAGATGACACCAGCTTTTATGTTCAGCAGTTCCATGTACCATACATCCACTAACGACATCGGGGTGAGGCCCGGCGCATCACCGTAGACCGTTGCGATGTTTTGACCGACTTCCATGTCCACTGCGACAAGAGTTACAATCAGAGCCTTGGGGTAGAGCGAAAACGGATGAGCTAGCGAGAGAGAGAGCGGACAGGGAATTCATAGGTCCGGAACCGGTACTTCCAATCTCTGGAGATGTTACTAAGGGAGTCATCGACAAACTGAAGGAGCAGGGAGCTAACAGAGAATGGAGCCAAACGGTAGGATGCAGACAATCGAAGATGATGCTGAAAGGTATAAATCGTAGAAGATCTAGGTACCTCCTGAATCTAGGTAAGAGTAGCTTAAGAACCCTAACTGGTTAAGTATTATAGGGATAAAGGACGACCCCTCCTGCCCACCCTGTGGGAAGGAGGAGACAAGCAAACACGTCCTCACCAAGTGTGTCATGTACGCGGCAGCGCGGCGAGATGCATTCGGGAGCGATGAGCTGAGGGAGGACGAGCTAGGGGATATCGAACTTAAAAATGTCCTTTCGTTCGGCAGGAGGATAAGGAGATTTGAGGAGAGTTGCTGTGTAGGAGCGCCGCTGGGACAGTAACCGGCGGCTCCAGCCAAGGGGAACTGGGCTGAATGATCGCTGAAGAGGATCGACAGCCCGTCTGACCCAGCCAGGCTTCCCCACCCACCATCATCATCATCATCATCATCATGGGGTAGAGCGAGTAGACCCTCTAAGCGATAGGGGTGCCGAAATGAAAAATGCAATGAAAAATTAATTTTGAGTGTGATGTAGGGTTGATGAGGAAGTGGTTATGAGGAAGAGAAAGCGGAAGAGGAAGTGTTAAAACACATAATAGTTTGTGGAAGCGGATGAGGAAGAGATTTCTATAAGGATGAGGATCAGAATGCGAATAAGGAACAGAAAGAGTAATAGGATCACCAAATTTGACAACTGGGAGGTTTATTTTAATGAGAATGTACTAGCGCGTGAGTGAATACGCGATATGCGCGGTGAAATGCAAATTCCTCTAAAATTCCTGTATAATTTAAGAGGAAGAGGAAGAGGATTTTATTAATTTCGTTTATATGTGAAAGCTGTAGCGGTAGATGAACTCAAAAAATTGCGGAACTTCCTAATCATCAACAATCAGTCATCAGGGCTAGGGCCGGCGGGTAACAATGTAGACTAAAAACACACCATTACATTACCATACCTACCCGCAATTGTAAAAATGTACATAATCTACATACTACATCAAAAGAAAGGATTCGTTTTTTATCCCTCGACAGGGATACATCTCTGTTGAAGGACCAAGTCGATCAAGAAAGTGCTTTACCATTTTTTATGACCGTTTCAAATCAAATGACATTGAACCTTAGGGTATAGGAATTTCTTGCCGACTATACATAAATCAGTTTGTACTTGTATTTATTGCAATCGTTTACAGATGGAATAGTGAGTTTTCATTAAGTACCTATTTAAAAGAAGTCATTACAAACCCAAGTCGCGACAGGCGTCAAGTACCTCCCCGACGCTGTGTCTGTGCGTCACGCATTGGTCCGCCCAACGTTGGGCAGAATCCGCCAATTCCTCGTTCCACTCCTAGGAAACAATTAGTTTCATCAACGAATAACCTACGTATGTAATGCAATAAAGCCGCAAAGCGTTACAGCCACCGTAATTACGTGTTGAAAAATAAACTTAAAGTAAATTTTAAATGAAATTTCGCACATAAATTCCGATAAACTCAGAGGTGCAAGCCCCGAATTCGAAGCCACGACCCTCTGCTTGAGAAGCCACGGGTCAACTAGGCTACCACGGCTTCTTAATGTATATCTGACATGAGTTTTACACAGAATACGATTGCTGAACCACTAGTCTTTGCCATTCGGGTGTTCTTCTGTCGATTTAGGCGTGGTTAGGTGTGTCCCAAGTTATCCGTCTCACTTTTTTCACTGACAAACTTACTGGCAACGATAACAGTCTCGGCTTACCAAACTCTAAGTAAATCTCGGCCCGGGGCTACGGATTCTCGTAGACCGTAGACCCACGGGCCTACGTCGTAGCACGAGTTACGAACAACGTGCCTAACAAGTAATTAAGTACTTATGTAAGATTAGATAGCTGCCGTATGGAAACTAGGGAGTAATCAAATAATCATGTCGTAGAGCGTTCATTCCAGGCGGCCGTTTATTACGACGATTTGACACTTTCGTAATCTTACTATCATGTCGGTCGTTATCATTGTGATGAACAAAAAATGGTGTAATACGTTAGGTTAGGACTGTTATGAGCTATGCATTATACGTTGCGATAAGACTAAAATGAAGACTGAGTTCTGCAAAACAGCCAACCGAGGCTGGCGAAACTACGCCTCGCCCTCGCCATGTGCATGCTGTTGCTTACACGTATTTTTATGAGCCAGAACCCTAAGGCACACAGCCTGGGACCCTAATCAAGAGTTTAAAAAAAACCGTTAAATCTGACTTTCGGGGCCCCTGCAGGCCTTGGACTAATAGTGACCCCCATGTGCCATAATGGTAGGGTTTAAAGACCGAACTAATTGAACTCCGCATCCGCGCAAGAGCCGAGTTGGCTTCAGTTTACCATCCCCCTCGCTCTCATATTAACGACTATTAGTGAGAGTAGAACGGCACGAAACGAAATTCGAATTTAGTTTTGCCTCAACAACAAGCGGGAAAATGACAACCATGCTAGGTCCCGGTAATCAGATGCATAGAATAAATTTTGAATGCCTTCTGGAGAGCTCGCAAAATGGAAACATAGATACGTCATCAGTGCTATACAGTCGCGCTCAGCTGGGAATTTCCGAATTTCTATCACGAGAAAATTTTGTGTTGCCAATGTAAATAAAAAATAAAAAAAACTACAAAATGTCGTTCGCTCTTTAGATTTACATACGAAGTCCCATTCTCATTGCGGTTTTGTGTATTAAGTAGCATGTAAAATAAGAAATCCCGGCACCGAGTTACGGTAACGCCTGTCCTGGTTACCATTACGAGCATGTCCTCAGCTGGTGGCAGAGACCGTATTTCCCCCGACGCCACTTTGTTGCGTCTGCTATTTATTTTGTCTAGCAACAATCGCTTGTCTCTGTCGCTCTGTACAGTCCGCTCGTAGTCGAGGCAGTGCCTCGCGGGATCTGTGGACTAAAAATCAGAATAATCAAACACATTGGCTTGGATTAGACTAGGGGATCCCAACCAGTGGGGCGCGCCCCACTTGGGAGCCGTAGAGTGATCCAAGGAGGGAGGGGGCACGCGAGTGACTAAGGTACTTACCTAAGTATTTATTAAAATTCATCAATTGGTTAATAAAGTGCAAGCACAATTTTATCACTTCACAGAAACCAAAGAAACGCAACACTCAACTTCACTATTTCGCGGAGTATCAAAGTGAGCAAAAGGCAAAAGGCAACACTTACCCGAAACCTACATAAAGTGTGCTGCTTGGTATTGTTACACACATTTGAACTGCAATATTTGTTAACACAGTCTGAATGAAATATGCCTAGAAATAGAAATGTAAAATAAAATATGTTGAACAACATTCGGTTATAAAATGTATAAATACAAAATAATATGAAATTAAAACGGCTTTCAACACTGCGGACTCTAGTTGGCCGAGTTGGCCGTGCGTATTGTAATCTAAGTAAAAGTTATGTGACTTAATAAAATATAATAATTAATACTCAACAAAAACTAACTGCTTGTAATTAATTAGGTAGTAAAAAAAACTAACCGATTAATAAATTCTACGCGATTTTATTTGATAAGTTACCTACTCTGCCGTACTTAAGCTAAAAAAGGGTTAAGCCTCATTTGGTCAGTTTTGAGTTAAGGATGCCAAATTAAGGAGCGCAAAATTCCCTACATTTTGTTCTAAGAAACATATCTCTATCATTCTTCGTTCCGGAGATACAAACTGTCGTGAAACAGTTAAGTGACACTTTTTTTAAGACTTACTTAATTAAATACCAGTTAAGCCACAATATTTGTCTATAAGAGGGCAAAAGGCTCTTAACTTCATGAAATCTACTTGTTTTTTTAATAATTTGTTTAGTTAAAACAAAGTTAACCATTTTTCCTAGCCTAAAATTAAGTCAAGGTCCTTTAACTCTGTTAAAGGCTAGCTACCTCCCAATAAATCTTCTGTTAAAAACAATTGAAAATCAGTTAAGATCCTTTAACCCTCTTTAACCTAAGTAAAACTTTTTTTTTGACCAATCACATGTTCTTTTAAACGAAGACAAGTAAGTATTTTGTTAGTAATCCTTAGGTAAAATAAAGTTAAGCCACATTGCTAGGTTAGAAGTAAGTTATCTGCAGTTCGCATTCCGCGACGCGGATTTCACGATTGGTCAAATCAGTTCTGTTGGCCGGGAGCCGGGGAACGTTGCGGACACAAAGGTACGAGTAAGACATTAATTCTGTACTATTGACTTTTCGTTAATTATTCACATGATTATAATTTTATATAGGGACTTAACGACTTAACTTACTTCCTTAGCATCAAAATCAGTTCCCTCTATCTGTAAACTAAAAACTACCAAACCGATTTCATGTGATTTTCACCAATAAATAGAGTAACTCTAGAACAAGGTTTGTATTATTTGTATGTATTGTAAGGAATTTCATTTCAAACCCATATTGTTGAAATGTTATTTGTTTGTTGGTTGACACGTTAAAGCGAGGCCGTACTCTGTAGTAGTAGGTAGTAGTGATAGTTTTCTTCTACGATATTGAACCATTGGTGGGTTGGAAATGAAATTCCACGACTGCACATATACCTACTACGTTCGTAATTGACTAAAAGAATGATTACACTTTTTGAAGGCGAAGAACAGACCCAACAGGCCATAGCAGCAGGCCAGGCAACAGGCCCATAAGGCTGGACATAGGCCCTCCCTAAGGCTCCCCACTCAGACCGGTCTTGTGCTTTCCGCATCCACCGCGATCCCGCGGTCTTAATCAGGTCGTCGTTCCATCTTGTTGAAGGCCTACCGACAGCCAAGTCTCCCGGTTCGCGGACGCCACCTGAGAACCTTCTGACTCATTGTCCATGTTCATTTTCAAGCCAGCTCGGTCGAAATCTCTGCTGAGGTCAGCGAGCATAGCACTGAGGTCCTCTATGGTCTCAGCCATGACCACAATATCGTAGGCTAATCGAAGGTGAGTGAAGTACTCGCCGTCAATGTTGATGCATCGTCCTTTCCAGTTCATAACCTTAAAAGCATCCTCCAATGCAGCGGTGAACAGTTTCAGAGAGATCACATCTGTTTGTCTGACTCCCCGCTGCAGAGAAATAGGCTTCGTGTACGCTTTTTGTACAGACACTTCAACTTATACTCTTCGGTCTTCCGTATAACCTGCAGCAACGCAAGAATGTTGTATACGGTACTATAGCCTTTTCGAAAGCTGGATTATTCGGGAGGCTAGATAACACGTCAAACCTGCGTGCGAGATGATTTGTGATGACCCTGAAAAGCTTGTAAACATGGCTCAGAAGATATGGGTCTATAGTTCTTCAGCAAGGTGTTACCACATTTCTGTTCCATGCTTTTGGCGTTCTCCATTGGTGGAGGACGGAACTAAACAGCGCCTGTAGGCCCCTAAGGACTGGTTTACGACCCGCATCCAGGAGTCGGTCGTGCCGTCGTCGGTCTTCAACTTCATCAACCGGCTTTGACCTACAGACATACCTATCCCTTGTAAGCACCTTAGAGCCCCTGTTGCGCTCAATAGCTTCTTCAATACTATTAGTATTAAATCAGCGTACATCGCGCTTCAAAGACTTTGAAATCTGCCTGTTGAGCTGCCAATAGGGACAAGTGTCACCAGAGGACTGCAGAATCATCTCACGCTTCACCTTCATGAGCCTAAAGGTCCGAGAGCTTGTTTAGTTTGGGACTAGATTAATTTTGAAAATATTCGAATATCTGCAATTATTCGAATAGTGTGAAGATTGGTAGGTATTCGAAAAACTCGTTTACTTAATTTAGGCGAATACTGCATGCCCTGATCAACTCACGCCACGATTTAGCAATCGTGGAAAAGTTTGACTTGCCATGAGTAGCTTAAACGCTTTTAAGTGCTATTTTGTTTACAGTAAACAATTAATACGGCGGCGTAACGGAGTAACGTTTTTTTTTTTCGTCAATTTACCATTAATTCATCCTAAGCTATAACAGGGTTAACTACAAGTGATACTTTCTTAACCCATATTTAGCTAAGTAATGTTACATTAATTCATAACTTGAAAAAATATATTTGAAGTTTTCTTAGTTAAATAAAGGTTAAAATTCCTTTGCCATTTTGTTATCTAGTATCGTAATGCTGTTTTCCATATCATACTTGGTTACAGAACAGTTAAGCAGCTTAACTTGTTTATACCTAAGCAATGCTTAATAACTTTATGATAGTTTTTTTAGTAGTGACAGTAATACGAAATTACTAAGCTAAAAGTAAGTTACGGTATGGTTAGCCCTGTTTTAGTGTCATAATTATTCTAACATTAGAAATAAAATGCTTAGCTTAATTGAAAAAACAGGATTTTTGGTATTATATTGATAATCATTTTCAATAGAAATTAGTTCACGTGAAAGGTGAGAAAATTAGCTAATTTTCTGTCTCAAAAAGTTCACTCTATCTTACACAGTTTTTTAGAGACATCAATTCCCGCTTTTTTTGATGATAATAATATCTCAAAATCGTCTAGTCGGGGTTAACCCTCTTTTAGCTTAAGTACGGCAGTACTTACAATGAACGGAGTTTAAGGAAAACGAAACGAAACCAAACGACCTTCTGTCAATGTCACTGAGAATTGCGATAACAAAATAATAACCTCTCGTCTCTTCGGTATAAGTAAAGTTGATAGCAAAAGGTTCAAAGTTAACTTTTAGTTTTAAACAGGTTAGGTACTGAAGTCAGAAATAAGTTCAAAGCATTTAGATTATTCTGTTTACTTAGGCGGTAAATTTGAAACATGACTTCTCGTAATCTCAGAGCATTAATCGGACCTTCAATATTGAATTCGGATTTATCAAAATTGTACGAAGAATCTCAGAAACTTCTCGACAATGGTGCCGATTATTTGCATCTGGACGTAATGGATGGTCATTTCGTACCAAATTTAACTTTTGGCCATCCAATAGTCAAATGTCTCCGCTCCAAAATTACAAATGCATTTTTTGAGACCCACATGATGGTTTCTAACCCAGAACAAGTAAGTACATTATATATAATTGCAAGCTCATTAATCTAGTAGGTATATTTCATCTATGAAATTGCAATTGGACACCAATTATTGTGTATCGAATTGATATTTTCGATATGTTTTTCAAGGCTTATGTGCCATTATTTATTATTACAGTGGATTGCCCCCATGGCTGATGCAGGTGTCAATCAGTATACATTCCATATTGAACCAGTGAACAATGTTGAAGAAGTCTGTAGAAAAATTAAAGAAAGTGGGATGAAGGTAAGTTCAACAATATTATTGTATTATTTTGACAAGATAGAAAGCTGTTTTTTTTTTACTGATTTGAGACAAATAAGCACTAGCAGGCTTTTTAGTTGTGGCATGCAAAAGGTTAATTCATAGCAGTTTAATACTGGCCGGTGAGAATAAACAGTGCCACAGACTATACATGAATTATTTCAATTGGATTTTTACAGGTTGGTGTTGCCATCAAGCCTGGGACACCAGTTGCAGAAGTAGAGAAATACATAAGCATATCAGATATGGTGCTGATAATGACTGTTGAACCAGGTTTTGGAGGTCAAAAGTTCATGGAAGATCAGATGGCAAAAGTGCAGTATTTAAGGAAAAATTACCCCTTGTTGGACATTGAAGTGGATGGAGGAGTAGGCCCCTCCACAATTGATTGCTGTGCTAAAGTAAGTCATTCATTTAATAAAAAAAAAGTATTTACTAGTAAGGATAATGCAAATATTCTAATGCTTCTAAGTTGGTAACATTCTAAATTCAATTTCAGGCTGGTGCAAACATGATTGTCTCTGGAACTGCTGTCATAGGCGCCCAAGACCAATCAGCCACAATCAAACTCCTGAGAAACACTGTCCAAGAGTCCATAAACAAGAAACAATGAAATAGTTAAACTATACATTCCTATTAAGTACACAAGTCTTCCAAAAGAATATTTTTGTAAGGGTTTACAATAAAAGGTTGATTTTGTATAAAATATTTTAATCAAATCTGCTTAAATCTACTTTTTCTGCGGCAGGCTGTTGTGTTTCTGCCTTACGAACTGGGAATATAGAACTTGTGGCAATACCTTCTCCTTTGAACGCCATTGGCTCATTGTTTGCTTGCATCTTGCTCCGTAGACCTGACAGCGTGACCAGTATCGCTTCTTCCGTTCTGATTGTTCTGGAGCCTTGATTAGGTAAGACATTAATGTATCGGTCAAATAGCAGGCTAGCATCATCTATTCGCATCTGCTCGTCACTTTCCAATGCACTTTCAATGCCATGTACTCCTCCAAACACAACAAGGGCATGGTTGTACTTCAGTTCTTTATTTTCCACATTGTCAATAGGTTCACCTCTGTCTGATGTGCCTATCGTCAAATCATATCTGGAATCAAAACCAATAGTTAAAAAAAAAACTACACAAACTACAAGTATAGAATTGTTATTTCAAGTGACAAAAACAAGTGTCAACTTAGTTTTGAGTAAATAATGCGATCAGACTAGGCTAGATTAGGCCTCTTCTCACAACAAGAGGGCTTGGGCTTAACTCATTTAATCTATTTAGGAAAAATATGATAACTTATTCAAGACAAGTAACTCACACCACTTGTTAAAGAAAGACATGTCTTTTTTCTACATTTTTTTTATTTATTTTTTTTATATATATTTTGCATCTGCAATCAGTGCATTCACTTTTCTACAAAATAAATGGTGTTAATTATGCACCCTTTTTCAAACCACATTAACTCCCAATTACAAGGAATGTCTCAAATTAAATTTAGAATACCCTGCTTTCACTCAACAGTGGCAAAAGTCTGGCAAGTAATTGCAGTTAGATAAAAAAAAATTACATGATGATAGCAGTCTATGGTTAAAATACAGTATTATAAATGGCTAATGATACTAACCCGTCTTTATATGGGCTTTGTGAGAAAACTTGGCTCAGATTCTGTGCTATCCTGACAGTATAGCCCCAGTATACCCCAGTCTCGGCTCTAGGGGTGGTCAAGCTGACAATCTTCCCTTTCAGTTTCTTGCTTGATTCGGGGAGCATCCTGACCGTGACACGGATGCCTGGGTTCAACAATTCGTCAGTAGAGACATCTTTGAGCAGTCCCACATTGACCTGAGAACCTTTTCCAGGTTTGACCTTCTTGTTCATTGTTATTCCTTCCCTGTAACAATATTTAAAAATATTTTAAAGCAATGTTAAAATGATCCTTCTCCAATCATGGCCATGGCGGCCACTTCAGCTCCTAGTTAGTTTGACGTACATCTGCCTGAAGACTTGTGTAGCCGATTTTAGTGGTGAAACCTCATGCACAATAGCACACCATGTGAAAATATACTTTGACAATAACAAATATTGACAATGCTACAAGGAGAAATTGATTGTAAGAATGGAAAGAAATATTCACCTGAATGTAAAATCATTAGATGACCGCAAATGATGTGGGGCATCCAAAGGATTAAGCAGCCCAGCAAACTCCAAGTCTTTGTGTAGCGGAAAAAAGTGTTTCCTCAAATACTGGGGACACTCCAAATACTGCAAAATGCGCGCCAACTGCACACAACTCCGACGAGCCACTTTAACGCCGTCTATATCGTCGACTTTGGACTTCTTGGTGTCAATTTTATCACCAATATCGTCATACACAATGACTTCATCAACACAGAAAACGCAAGCGGCTCTAGCGATTTGACCAGCCAAGTACGTACGTAATTCAGCTGACTGAGCATTTTCCATTATAGATCCCGGAACCGCAATACTGACTGTCGATATTTCGGCATATTTTTTCTTTCTCGCTTGTTCCTCTTTCACTTTAATTTCAACTTCTTTTTCCAGGGCGACGCGCTTCTCACGTTTTACTATTTTCTCTTCGTTTCGCTGTCGTTTTAGAGATTTTCTTTCTTGATTTATTTCTCGCCATGTTTTACCTGGAGGCTTTACAGGTGGTGTGGGTTGAGGCATTATTTTGCGAAGTTAAATCAAATAATAAATTTCTAATGAACACACGTGAGCTAACCACAACATTCATCGCAATCAATCAATGTCATTGTGACTTGACATTGACAGTGACATTACAAAGCTACGTTTTCGTGTCTATTATTAAAACAACATCTTTTGTGCCAATCCAGCGCTTAAAACTAGGACTTAAATAGTGTTGAGTTGCCAGATTCAAAATATTTCCATTTTTCAGGGTAAAAAATTACGTTTAATGTAAAATATTTTTCATAATCATCGTTAATTTCATAACTTCACTGAAATAAAAGAAAGCGATTTATAAAAATATACGTCGCATCAACTAACTTAATTTTCGATAATGTTTTTTGTAAAATAGAAGTTGAAATTGCGGGTTTATTTGGGGAGTTTTGAGCAATGCGATGGTTACATTTAAGGCATTTACCCGACCAAAAGAAGACTGAAGCGCGGGTATTATAAAAAATTTAATTGTGTTCTGTGGAAAATAACACCTCAGTTATGTCACTTATGTCAACAAAAACATTACGATCTTCTTGTGCGCTAGTTTTATACTTAATGCGGAAAGTATCAAGGTTCATAATTATTTAACAGTCTATCTTGCGTTATTAGAAAAATATTGGAAGGAATCCACGTTTCGCATCGCACGCGCAGTCGGCATATTCGGCAAGAAAAACTTTTTGAAACTTACGGTAAGAACTAATTTTAAGTATTTGATGATTAGATACACTCACTTAAGCGCTTAAAATGAAATGTGATACATTTACACAATTTCTCAATCCTTTCAACCGCTAAAAGGGTTATCGAGTTCCCTCGTGGTTCTTAGTCGCGGTAGGTAGGTAATATAAAACCCATAAGTTATAAAGTTTTCTTACTTTCTCCGCATAAGAAAGCAAGCCCTGAGCCCAACTAGGTGTTTGGCATCAAATCTTTTCGTGCCATATAGGTAGGTAGCTAATTAGAAATTTTAATTTTAATACTTCAACCTCGCTTCGACGGTTTTATATAGCACTGTGTTAATTTCCTGTGGTAGGTTTCTATTTGTCTAATTTCTGTCTGCATCTTTTAGAATTTTATAAACCTAACTAAAAAGTGTTTTTAAACTAATTCTAAAATAAATGAAGTTGTGAATGCTTGACCTTGTGAAATGCTTCACTTTTACTGATTCTAAATATGTTGACCACTTCATATTTGATATGTATCTACTAAACAGTGAATGGTCCATTGAAGAAATGAGGCAGTGTTCATCTCTTGTTTTCACAATTTTATGTACCTAGTTTACATTGAAAATCTCCGTACTTACCTACTTAACTTGCTTCATCTCCGGTTTATATACATCCCACAGCTGGTCACAGGCCTCCTCTTAAAAAGAGAGGGCTTGGGGTATATCAAATCAAGAAAGCTGAAAAAGCATTTATTTTAATTAAAGTGGAAGTGTGTGGAAAACTTGTAACTTTCCATTAATTAGTTATAATTATTACAGTATCTATTATCAAGGAATAAAAGAGTTTGTTTGTGAAATATTTGTCAATTATATCATCAGCAATTGAAGGGGACAATATTATTATTTTCATCATCACTCATTGACGTAAAACAACAGGGTTGTCACTTATTATGTATGTAAAATATTTTTATTTTGGTTTTCTGTTTCAACCCTATCCATACTAATATTATAAATGCAAAAGTGTGTCTGCTTGTCTGTTACATTTTCATGCATAAACCACAGAATCAATTTTGTTGGAATTTGTTGTATCAATAGGATAGTTTCAGTCCCAGAGAAGGACAGGATAGTTTTATCATGTTAAAATTAAAAATTACAGCATTAAAAACGAAATAACTTCCTTTTTATGTCATTTTATTTTATTCTGAAAATGGCGAAATATTTACAATTATGCTTATATTGAAAGTTACTAGACAATATAATTTTTTCAATTGACATACCAACTTACAACTTAAAAAAACACGTTATGCATACCCATTCAACTCTATAAAACTTGATTTGTTCAACCCTGCACTGTGATAAACAAGTTGTTATTATCAGGAACCCCTGCGAGAGGTCACAAGATATTTATATCAGTAAACCAACACACACGCTCACACAGTACATTGCTACCTCGCTCCACACACAGACATGGCTGCCAATGGAAAATTAGGTAACTATATTTTTAGGAAATTCAGTAAATAAAATAAAATTTTAAGTTAAGTTTTTTTAATCTGTGTATAATATACTCAGCGGCACAAAATTTAGCCCAATCTCCATTCATATTTTTTGCTGCTTAGATACATAATTAACAGTAAGTTTAGTAATAAAAAGCTAAGTATTAAATTATTGAGTTTAATCTGTTAGTTAGAGGTTTACGGTAATTAACATTTTGTTGTTTTGTTTAATTGAAATGTACCTATTTAACTTGTCACTACAAAATTTTAAGCTGGTCTGAATAAATTTAAACATAAACACTGCCTCTTTTATCTTTAATTTGACCAGTAGACTATTGGTCTAACATGCACTCTGCTCCAATTCTATGGGATTGTAACATTGAACTATTATTACGTAGCAGTTCCATCTCACTGGATTGTAACAATGTTGATTGTAACGAAAGCCTCCGATTGCTTGTTTATACCAATTAATAACCGTACATCCCACCATTTTTTTCAGCTCTCCTCAGTGTCTCGGACAAGGCTGGCCTGGTGCCTCTAGCCAAGTGTCTGTCGGACATTGGTCTCGGTCTGGTGGGTAGCGGAGGCACAGCCACAGCCCTCAGAAATGCTGGCCTCAAAGTTCAGGATGTATCGGACATCACTGGCGCCCCGGAGATGCTTGGAGGCAGGGTGAAAAGCCTGCATCCTGCTGTGCATGGTGGAATATTGGCCAGGTAATTAATAATAACACATCACAGTTCAGAGGAGACACTAGAAATTAATTAGGTCCACTGCATTGTCATAGACGTGATCACAACGACCGGCGTCAAAAACGCTACGAACACACACCACTGTGTTTGATTATCAACTTTATTTCAATACACACTAGGAACAACACCCTTAATAATATTCAAAATTAAAAAGGTTATTCTGCAAATAGGCCGCCAAGGGCTCTTTTACATGTCTTTTTTTAAACTGCCAGCGCATTCGGAAAGATCATTATTGCCAAGAAGAATGCGCCGCAAAAAACTTGGCAGAAAGTCATATAATATAATACATACCATTGTCCCCAGGCTCACAGACTCTGACCAGGCTGACATGAAACGACAGAAGTTTGACATGATAAGCGTAGTCGTCTGCAACTTGTATCCGTTCGTGGAGACCGTTTCTAAGCCCGGTGTCACAATCGCTGACGCCGTTGAGAACGTAGACATCGGTGGCGTCACGCTACTCCGCGCCGCGGCCAAGAATCACGATAGAGTCACCGTTTTGTGCGATCCAAGTGATTATGGGAAGGTTATTCAAGAACTGAAAGCAAATAAAGAGCATCAGACTTCCTTAGAAACCAGGTTGGTGAATATTTATGTCATTAGCTTTAATCATTATCAGATCTCAACTATCAGCTTAGTCATTAAGTAATTGCAACCAGTGCAAAATTTCCAATGACCTTTTTGTGTAATTCCAGACAAAAGTTGGCCTTGAAAGCGTTCACTCACACATCAGAGTATGATTTGGCGATTTCGGACTACTTCCGTAAGCAATACTCCGCAGGAGAAGCACAGCTGACTCTGAGATACGGTTCGTACTTTACTCATACGAAATAATCATAATCATAATCATAATCATAAATCATTTATTTGTCAAACATAATACGCTCAGGTATGCGTAACATAACGTACCTAAGCTGCGTCAAAACCGCACAGAGTAAAGGGCATTCTTTTATTTATTTTGGCCGTGTACATACCTACCGGCCGGCGTCAAGAACGCTAGTCACCGCGTCAGAATAATAAAAAAATTTTGCTTCAAGTGTTCTATACGTACTTCGATACACAATGTGGTCACGATTAACTTGACGGTGTCATGTTTTCACTAACTATATTGGCCTAAAGGTTGATTTAGACGAGGACTATTTTCAGCCGCCTAAATTTCGGCGTCTAAAAAAGGCACCGAAATTTAGGCGGCTGATAATAGTCTTCGTCTAAATCAACCTTAACACGCGTAATTTTACAAACAATCTGGTCAATTTTAAGTGAACTGATAAGCTTTGTAAAGTTACACAAGACTTAACAACAAGTGTAATCAATTTAAAGTATTCATTCCGTAATTTTCAGTTCCCATCCGAATTCTTTTCCCGATGGAGCCGGCAATTTAGCGTTTCCTGTGCTTCGAATCTTGGCCCCTTTACCGTAGTGTTATTGTATATGCAATCCTACTCTGATCACAGCAAGGTTGATTTTCCAGGCCAAGGCTTAAATCTAGCGACTTGTTGATATTATTAGGTGTATGACCGCGATTATAGCGACTTGGCTACATAACAATGTTATCTAATAATATGGTACATTGACTGTAAAATGCCCGTTAAGATAACTATTGAGTAGGTATAGTTTAACTTGATTATTTGTTGGTACTTTTTAGTGCATTTTTTTTATTTATTACGTTTTGGAAGGAGGCATGTGCCCAACAGTGGGACTTAAATAGGCAGGAGACACCTGAAAATGCAACAACAAGCATAACCTTGGAATGTTTGAAAAGTGATACACCTGATTAAATTGAAGTAAGAGTCAAGACAATTAAAAACAAAGTTCGATCAGAACTGTGTTTAAAAACCAAATTAACACAAAAAGACGGTTTTATTAGTATGTATGTATGTATGTATGTAAAACTCTTTATTGCACATAAAAATTTAAAAATACAGAAGTACACAGAAAAGTTAAGTTAGTTGGTAGCCCACTTGGATGAATGTCAGTTGATATTGACAGTTTCATCATCAAATCTTAAGAATTATACTTTTATCGGTGGGGTAGGTAGGTATCTTGCACTCATCTCTCCTATAAGCCAGCTCCAAGACTTGATACAACAACGCTTATTACGTAACTCGCTCGCAATCGCCATCGTGTTCATTTTGACAGTTCTTGTATGAATGTGACAGCTAGGTGATTCCGATGCCAATTGTCAGCTCATACATGAACTGTCAAAATGAAGATGATGGTGATGTTGAAGCTTGCAGCTTTTTCCTCTATCAAGTCCGTAGCTTCGTTTAGTCGACCTCTTCTTTTCCTCTCTGCCTATTTACCCAGAAAAAACACAAACTCAAGGACTATGGTCTTTTTCAGGCATGAACCCCCATCAAAAGCCAGCGCAAGTCTTCACAACCCGCGACCGGCTACCTCTGACGACCTTGAACGGCTCCCCTGGGTTCATTAACCTCTGCGACGCGTTAAACGCGTGGCAACTGGTGCGCGAATTGAGGCAAGCCCTCAATGTACCCGCGGCGACCAGCTTCAAGCACGTGTCCCCCGCCGGCGCTGCCATAGGCTTGCCTCTTACCGAGGAAGAGGTTAGTAGTTAAAACTGTAATGGAACAACTTTGAACAGTTACTGGACTAAAACCGAAAATCTTAAGAGGAGTAACTTTTTTTGTAAGTATCTAAACTTTAAATGAGGCTTGAATGCACCAATGGTGACTATGTAAGCCTCATGGGAAACCACAGGTACCTATTTCAAAATCTGCCTTGCCCAGAGTCCGAGGCTCTGGAGCCAAAGGCGTGTCTTACAAATTTATACAATAGTACTGCGTCATCTGATTTATGGTATTTTCATTCTTACCTGTCCTATTTGGTAAGCAAAATTCTAACCTCAAAACGTCTCATTTTTGTTACTTTTTAACTATTTGATCGTAAATAAAGGAACTGGAGATAAAATATCAGCAAAATTATGTATAAAATATTGCCTCGGGTTTATTTGAAAACATAATACACCTTATTCTTTACAAAAATTTGCACATTGAGGTTAGAATTTTGTTTACCAAATAAGACAGGTAAGAATGAAAATACCATATATAAGTAACTTGTTTTAACGTTTCCAAAATATATGAATATGACCATAAACAGGTGGGATCGTCAATATCGTCATCGTAGAGAGTTAACAACGCAAAAGATACAGCGGTTCAACCTCTATGCGGTCTTACCCATTTGGAGCGTTTAGTCTGGCTTTACAAAGCGTTTTAAATAATTATTTCTTAAATAATACTTGACATTGTAATTTTTAATTAAAAATTAAGTCATCGCTTTGAACATCGTCCATTGTATGGCAATATTGTCAACCACAGTTAAAAATATGCCGAAAAAAAATTGTAGGGGTGCTCGGATCGTTTGTCCTTATCTGTGAAAGGTAAATGTCAGTGACAGATAAGGACACAAGATTTGCAACGTAGCAGAGGCCTACAGAGCGTTTATGAATAAGGGGGAGAGTGTATATGTGGGAGTGTACATTATTAGTATTGGTGCAGGCTTCGGTGTGTATGGTGCTGGACCTGCTGCCCAGGCTGAGCCCGCTGGCGTGCGCGTACGCACGCGCGCGCGGCGCCGACCGCATGAGCTCGTTCGGGGACTTCGTGGCTCTCTCCGACGACTGCGACGAGATCACTGCCCGGATCATCTCCAGAGAGGTATTTAAACCTTTGCACAGAATCCTAATATAACTTCTTTAGCGGCGTTGAGCACTTTTTGGGATTGGTAAAAAATGTTAAACTCGCGTCAGTCAGATCTTACGCGTCACGTGACCGTAAGACGGAGAGTGTTGGGCGTAATAATACGTACGTTGATTTCGTCTATTAAGCTAGTTTGGCCTAGTGGTATAATGTGTGGAATGACAGTGCGTTCGCTCCGGTGACCGCGGTTGATAATTATCTAGTGTAGAAAAAGTTTTTTTTTCTTTTGCGTGTAGTTTCCACTTCTGCCGGCACTCCCGGAGTGCAACCCGTCCGTTTTTTTTTTGTTAACATTAACGGCCAGTGTTTTTTTCTTCTTTTTTTGCTAACGGTAACAGCCAGTATGGTTTGATGTGATTTTTAAAAAATATTTGACAGGTGTCAGATGGAGTTGTGGCTCCAGGGTATAGTAAGGAGGCGTTGGAACTGCTGAAGAAGAAAAAAGGAGGCGCGTATTGTGTATTGCAGGTGAGACTGGCATTTGGATCATAGATATTTTTTTCATTTGCTTATTTAAGTAGCTACTCGTGCATTATTCGAAATATATGTTTTGTTGGAGTCTATAAAAGGCAAATTAAGTATCAAATTGGCAAATAAACTCAAATAAATATTAAGTTAAAAGCAACTTCATAATGAGTGTTAATATCAGGGGAAAACCTACTCTAAGATTTCTTTTAAGTCGCTGCATTGTTTTTCTGAACCTAACACATTACCTACTTACTGTATGTATACTAAAAAAAAAGTGTATTATTCCCTAAAGGCCGGCAACGGACCGGCAACTCTCTTGGGGTTGCTGGTTCTTATGGGTGGCGGTAATCGCTTACCATCAGATAACCCGCATGCTCGCTTTCCCCTTTCCATAAAAACAAAAACTATTATATAGATAATCTAAATCTAATGTTATCCAATTTCAGATGGACCCAACATATGAGCCATCCGAAATAGAACAGAAGATGATCTTCGGTCTCACCTTAGAGCAAAAGAGGAACGACGCGAAGATAACACCTGATCTGTTTAAAAACATCGTGACACAGAACAAGAGCCTTCCAGAGAATGCCGTCAGGGATCTGATCGTGGCCACCATCGCGCTTAAATATACGCAGAGTAACTCTGTGTGCTATGCGAGAGATGGCCAGGTGAGTCCAATTATTGATTAATATTTGTCTGTCCTTTTTTGGAGTGTCATTTGTACAACTAAGTTTCCAGTGAGCTATAACGACAACGTATTTGCCACATTTGAAGTTCTTACATACTGTCTCCTTCACACTGATGTATAAGGTCGTTTTATTCTTAACTGTCGTATTGGTAAACAAAATTCTAACTTCAATGTACCTGCAAATTTTTTGCAAAGAATAAGGTGTATTATGTTATCAAATAACCCTGATGCAATATTTTGTACATAATTTTGATGATATTTTATCTTCAGTTTCTTTATTTACGATGAAATAGTTAAAAAATAACAAAAATGAGACGTTTTGAGGTTAGAATTTTGTTTACCAAATAGGACAGTTAAAATGAAAAGACCTTAGTAACGCACGTGTGGGTATTCTAGTGAAATTCACAACTAATAGATGGCGTCACTCATTTAAGAGGGTGCATCCGTGCTGAGCTCGCAACGTCGCATTTTTGGTGAATTTTTGTGATTATTTCACAGAAATTGAATGAAAGTTTCAAATATCCGTCTGTAGTGCACTTCGTTTCTATGCAATGATTAATGGTGATGGACTTTTATTTTCGTATCGAAGGGATAAAATACTATATCTCGTTTAATAAGACGGATATTTGATACTTTCATTCAATTTCTGTGAAATAATCGAAAAAAAACACCAAAAATGCGACGTTGCGAGCTCAGCACGGATGCACCCTCTTAAGCTGTCGATCCATAGTCTCGCGACGGGCGAATCGTGCGATGTTTACGGGCGCGGGTAGTACAGTGTGCGTGCTGCAGGTGGTGGGCATCGGCGCGGGCCAGCAGTCGCGCATCCACTGCACGCGGCTGGCGGGCGACAAGGCGGCGCTGTGGTGGGCGCGCCGCCACCCCGCCGTGCTGGCGCTGCGCTTCCGACCCGGCGTCACGCGCGCGCAGCAGAGCAACGCCATCGACAACTACGTCAACGGGACCGTCGGTCAGTACGATGCACCCGCGCATTCAAACCATGCAAAATAGTTATTTGTGTCACGCGGGAGCAAAATGATGTATTTACGGCGAGGGCGCTACTTTGAATCCAGAATGTAGCGAAGGATTCTAAAGTAGAATCCCTCCCTACGCTCAGGATTCTATTGTAGAATCTTTCGCTACGTTCTGGATACGATGTAGCGCCCTCGCCGTAAATACATGATTTTGCTCCCTTGTGACACAAATAACTATAGTAGAAGTGGCATGTGAACGGGAGACGCGTGCCACCAGTAGGGTGCGACCGAACCGCCGCGTATACGCAGTGACGTGTCGTATGCGTCACGTTTTATCACCGTTTCTTCATACATTTTGTTGCGATTCCGTAACGTCACCGTTTTTTAAGCGGCGGTGTGGTCGCACCCTTATGCGGAAAATTACGCATATGCATATGCACGTCAAATTGAAGACGACGGTTCGAGTAGCAGAATGATTCAGCCAATTGACAATTGCAAATGTCAAATTGTAAAATAATGATACCAGCTTTTATTGTTTAGTGGTGTACTCTAAACCATCGACAATGTTTGTGGTCTGGATACAAGTTGTTTGGTCATGTTATATTTTAAGAAAAAAATACGATTGTGCAAATTTAAGGGTTTATTAGTTTATTACACTGGCTTATACATACAAAAATCTATACTAAATTTAATTTATCGCTAACTTTCGATAGTGGTGTTACATCACTATTATTGGATTGCAAAAAACAGGGAACACGTTAATGTCATTTTAGTATCTAGCTTAAATGAAATAGACTTTAGTAATTTGTTATACTATACCCAAATGTATAGTAGATTTCCAACACAATTGTAATTGTTATGGAATAAATGAGTAATGCCGGTTCACATTATTCCAGTAGCATTACATTGCGAGGCTGACGATGTCAACTTGTCAACTGATCCACCGCACGCCGCAATGTAATGCTACTGGAACGGTTTACAGGAATAAATGTGAACCCGGCATAATGAGTGACTGTGTCTCGGCAGGCACGGACATGCCGCTAGAGCAATGGCGCGCGCTTCTGGAGGGCGATGCGCCGGCGCCGCTGTCAGCGGACATGCGCGCCGCGTGGCTGCAGCAGCTGGACAAGGTGGCGCTGGCCTCGGACGCGTTCTTCCCCTTCCGGGACAACATCGACAGGGCTGTGCAGGTCAGTTCATCAGCATTCAATTAACAAATAGCACATTGTGTATTAAGGGCGGTAAGTAAGGAATTACGACCGAGGCTCTAGTAGAAGCCCGAAGTCGAAGACTGAGGGCTTTTTGAGACGAGGTTCGTGATTCCCGTACCGCCCTTAATACACAATGTACTATTACCTTGCTACTTCGCTACTTTACATGCAATAGCCAAGCCTGTGCGAAATATACATGTTTTACATGACTAGAATCCCTCCCTCCGCTTCTGTCACATAAAACATATATAAATCCCACAAACTTAACTATCTTCTACAACACCACACAAAACACTAACGCGTTACGATACCTCCACAGGGTCATTACAAAAACAAACAACCCCTTGCAAAAAAACGGGCACCCACGGTTTTTGTATTTTATGTGCATAAAAGCTTACTTTTGCAAGGGGTTGTATTTTTCGCACAGGCTTAGCTATCTTGCACGTAAGTAGCGGAGTACGCGGAGTAGCTCGCTATGTTCAGAATTATTGTAGAATCCTTGGCTACATTCTGAATTCACTGTACCGCCTTCGCCATAAATACATCATTTTGCTCCCTTGTGACACAAATAATTATTTCACACCTCTCATTCATAACAGTAAGCTTTGCTCCCTGTCGGGAGGGATTGAACTTTTCACACCGAACATTGAAGTTTTTCAATGTTCGGTGTGAAAAGTTGTATGAGCCACTCGGGAGCAAAATTATTTTCATCTTGGGCGTTAACACTTGATTCTATTTTAGAATCCTTCGCTACATTCTGGATTCACTGTACCGCCTTCGCCGTAAATACATCATTTTGCTCCCTTGTGACACAAACAACTATTGTTCTTTGAAATGGACACTTAATTCAATAAAATATTCAGCATAAATGTTGATTTATAAATGCTTTTTTCTCTCGTTTCACAGTGCGGCGTGGAGTACATCGGCAGTCCATCGGGCTCTAACAACGACGACGAAGTGATAACAGCCTGCAACGATCACAAGATCACGCTCGCACACACCAACCTGCGCTTGTTCCACCACTAGTGAACTAACATTCCGTTTCAATTGCGCTTATTCCACCACTACATTCCACATTCCGTTTCAATATAGGGGGGCTACTCCCAAATTCGACTTTCGGAGTTCGTATACCGTCCATCTCACTCTTAAATTAATAACTATTGGTGTGAGCGAGATGGCACGTAACAAACTTCGAAAATTCGGAAGCATTCCCATTCAACATCAAATAGAATCGCTTCTCTTAGGGCTACAATACTATACGTCTATACCTTCATAAGCTTTCTAATTTCTGGTAGGTCTGTAATATTAATTGTTTTATTAATTAATTATTATGTTGTTTTAAGGTCAGACGTCAGCAATCTATACAGTCACTGAGATTTTTTTCGGAATATTTCAATTTTTCAGGTTAGCTTGATTGAACACCCCTACAAAGATACGTCATTTAAAAATTTGATATGATAATGATAACTCGATAAATCGATGAACACCGGCTGCATGCACGAAAAAGTGTCACGTTCCGCGTGACGTCAGAGCGTGCAAGCGAGAGCGCGGAACAAGCAATAGAGAGGCATGATCTTCTCGCGTGACGTCAGAGCTAGTAGTTGGAATATGTTTCTTTATCACGTTATCACGTAAAACTATCGTCCGTAAACCGACTTTATTGATTCCAGATTTAGTCCCTCTGAACATCGACCAATGTATGGAAACATTTGTAAACTATGATATAAAAATCCTACATGTAGTACATTTTGAAGCTCTCGGTAGAATCTACTGAAAGGTAGTATGGTATTAAATAGTGTTTAAATCATTCCAGATTTAAGGCGTTTTTGAATTGTTTATTACATTATATTTTTAGCTATTGTATATTAAGCGTTTTTAAAAGAGGTACCTATTCTTAACGAATCTCTGCGTTATTAAAAATAAATATTGTGCCTTGGTAGATATAAGATAAAGAAAATAAACATATGATGTTTAAATGTCATTTCATTTATTACAACACTTCAAAGAAATATTTAGTTACATTGTATTAACTTCGTGTGGTTTTTTTATCCAGTTCCAAACAATCGATTTTCCTTACAAAGGGGTGGATTCGCGAATTTGACAAAATTATATATTTGTCGCGCTGGCGTATGTACATTGAATCCTGAATGAAGCGAAGGATTCTAGAGTAGAATCCCGGATGTTGTGAGGGATTCTAAAATAGAAGCGTAAAGAGGGATTCAAGTGCTAACGCCCAAGTTGGAAATTCTTTTGCACCAACGTCGTGTGAAACACAGAAACACTGCTGTTCACACCACCTAATATGGAAATATGAAGATCAAAAATGCAATGGAACGAACTTTTGTTTTTATTTTATTTTTTGTTCTTGGGATTATTTTAAGTGTATTACTCGAGAGCTTGCAAGAACAATTCAATATTTAAATTGTATGTGGAAGAGTGGTGTTCTCTTAGCACGAGTATCTTATATATTCAAAAAGAGGCACCAGCACAGATACTATTGTTGCAATTTAAGATTACTGAATAAACTATTTTTAATATATTATTGTAAGTTGTCTAAAGTCTCAAATAATCAAAAGTCAAAAGTCAAAAGTTTATTTTGCAAATAGGCCGCCGAGGGCTCTTTTAGATGTCTTTTTTTGAATCTACCAGCGCATTCGGAAAGACCATCATTGCCAAGAAGAATGCGCCGCAAGAAACTTGGCAGAAAGTCATTTTTTCAAAATAAAATAGATTTACAATAGTACTTAAATTCTACTTAACTTACCTAATACAATTAATACATTTTATAAAAGGGATGTAAAAGGTCCCTAAGTTAAGTCCGTACCTTAAATTACATTGGTCTATAGTAGAGATGTATAAAGTCTCTACTGGTCAAAGCGAAACAAAATATGCGATAATGATAAGAAAGAGAAAGCAAAAGCAAAAAGTGAATAAAAATAATCTAAGTTCAGTGGAGGTGTAAAACACCTCCACCGTCAAATAAGTTAATTGGAGATATCTCCAATGTCGATGAGAAAAAGAGCAAAAAAATATATATTATATATAATAAAAAATATGAAATATGCATTTCATGTCAAGTAAATAACTGATAAGCTTTTGGATTCCGAAGGCAAGCTTACGTCTGCCGCCCCCAATGTTGGCTCACACGCGCTCATGTCATGCTCTGAAAGCAGAGCGGTGCCGAGGGCATGTATCACTTCCGTCCCCACAGGCTCGCTATGGGGACGTTTTAGGAACTTCGACGCTGCTAGCCTGTTACTAGACAGTAAATGAAAAAATAAAACAACAAAAGAAAACGGAAATCCATAAGCTTAACAATATACCTACCTAATACCTAACTTAGCACACATACACATACGACATAGCAATATTTATGTCCTTGTAAATAATTAATAATAATAAAAATAAAAATATTACTAAAGTAAAAAGAAAATAATATTACAAACTAATTAAAACAGGTAGGCACAATATTTAAATTGATAAAATGCTAATATTGATAATGACTATATAATCTTTAATCTTAATAAAATTTTTAGTAAGGTAACCGAGATCAGCAAGTCTAAACAGCAGACGGTAGCAACAGGGCCAGAGACCGTATATAGATACTACACACACGCACACACACACACACACACATACTACAGGATCACTCACAAAGCACTGGATTCTCCGGCTTACGGTCATTTTTCCAAAGATGGCCATGTCATATTATCGTCGCACATATAATCATCTACTGTGTAATACGCTTTCTTCAAGAGCGTGTTCTTTATGTATCTCTTGAATGACACATGTGGCAGTTTCCACGCATCAACAGGCACTTTGTTGTAGAACCTGACACAGTTTCCCAGAAAAGATTTACTTACTTTCCGTAGACGAAATTTAGGAACGAGAAGCTTGTGTTTATTTCGAGTGTTGAAATCATGGATGTCTGACACTTTCTTAAAGGAATTGAAATTCTTATGTGTATACATAATCACATCATGTATGTACTGCGAAGCTACTGTAAGAATTTCTATCTCTTTAAAGCGCTCTCTTAATGACTCTCGGGAGCTCAGGTTATAGATGGACCGAACTGCCCTCTTCTGTAGAATGAATATAGTCTGTATGTCAGCTGCTCTTCCCCAAATCAGAATGCCGTAAGACAAAATGCTGTGAAAGTAACTGAAATAAACTAGTCGAGCTGTTTCCACGTTGGTGAATTGTCTGATTCTTCGTACAGCATAGGTGGCAGAACTCAATCTACCAGCAAGAACAGAAATATGTGGGCTCCACTGTAAGTTTCGATCCAAGGTGAGACCAACAAAAACGGTGTCATCAACGAGGTTCAGCTTCTCTCCGTTCATGGAAATGGTTGTTTCAACCTGTCGTACATTTGGTAACGAAAATTTAATACATTTCGTTTTAGCTGCGTTTAGTAGTAGATTGTTCGCAGTAAACCATTGAAGCACTTCTGTTAGAGTCTCATTGATGTGACTTTGATCTTCCTGTTGCCTGTCTACCTTGAAAATCAGCGGTGTCATCAGCAAACAAAACTATGTCACATTTGTTTTCCAGCAGGCGGGGCAGGTCATTGATATATACCAGAAAGAGAAAAGGTCCCAATATTGAACCCTGTGGTACTCCAAGCTTCACCGGCGCGCCACATGACTGCACTCTATTTATGTCCACTTTCTGGATTCTCTGACTGAGATAGGACATGACAAGCTTTAGTGAGTTCTCAGAAAGCCCATAGTGCTCAAGTTTGCGGATAAGCGTTTCATGCTCCACGCAATCAAATGCTTTGGAGAGATCGCAGAATATCCCTATTGCATCTTGCGAATGTTCCCATGCATCATAAATATACTTAATGAGTGCAGCCGCCGCATCTGTGGTGGATCGGCCTTTAGTCTTAATACATATATTCCGGGTAAGTCGGCGTCTGACGGGGAGGTGGTTTGAGTGAGCGTACTGTATTCATGTGGTCACTGCGGTTTCATTGGGTATTTCTTCTTTTTTGTTTTCACTCTCTTCTTATGTATAATACTAAGTGAGTTTTGCTGTGGTGTTTTTGTGTGTTTGCGTGTTGCATCTTTGCGACTATGCGCGTACTTTTTTTTGTCTTAATTGTATAAAATTTGTTTCTAGTTGTGAGATCCTTTAATTGGCTTCATTGGTACTATATAAGTAATCTATTTTGTAATTTATAGCTGTTCTCCGAAAATAAATAAATAAATAAATAAATATTCAATGACTACTTAAGTAATAGCCGCGCAGAACGATCGTTATCCACGCTGTATATTAAAACCCACTAACCGTAAGAAATGCTAATAAAAAAATTCTTAGAAATAATTTCGCTCTATAAATTTGTAATAGATGCGAATATTATCCAAAACACAGCATGCGAGATACTTAATTGGCTACAAAAATTCAGCTTTTGTGGCTTTTGAATATCTTAAGATGCCGACACGAGATTATCATAACTTAACTTTTAATAGCATTTTGACTGCCGAAATGAAGGTTTTAAAAAAACGTAGTAAGTAATATTGTTAGGAGGTGCTACGTGGATCGTAGTGGTATTGGTGGCGTGGGCAGCGGGAGAGCCGAAATAAAACTTTGTTGATACTTGAACTGTATTATATTTTGGTACAAATATACGTTAAGCACCAAGATCTTAGCACATGCAGTACAATATCAAATTATAAGAGAGAAACACAAATAGAGCGGCCATGGGTTGCAGAGGTCACACGAAAGAGAAAGAAAGTGTTGCCCTGTCAAAAATAGTACAATATTATTGCCAGAGCATACCTAAGACAATTTTGGAAATAGAGTTATTATAAAGCATACGACACATAAACTGTTACTCACATTAACACTTCCCGTTATGCTCTATAATAACAGCCAAGACTAAGTAGCATGCGTTACAACTCATTAGTACACCAAATTACACAACATAGTATAATACAATTACTAAATACTAACAAGACACATGCTAAATTTCTCTAACATTACAATCGTCTCTGAAATTTGAATGCTTGCTGCCACATAACGGCTTTGTAAGAACATCTGCTATCATTATTTCAGATGGCATATATGCAACATTAACATTATTGTCCCTAACCAAGTCCTTTATGAAATGATAACGAAGATCTATATGTTTCGTTTTCCTGTGACAGTATTCTTTAATGTTTAACAATTTTAAAGCACTTTGGTTATCATTGTACAATGTTATCTTTACATAAATTTTCAGTTTCATACATAAATTTTTTAATAAAACATATATCCCTACAGGCATCTCCCATAGCCAGATACTCTGACTCTGTGGTAGAGAGTGCTACACAGCGTTTGTTGCGTGGTTTGTCTTGCAACAGTATATTTGAGGGATCTGCTCTATATGTCGGCACTTTACTTTAATTTAGAAATAAAAATGCAAGAGCTTGTTTCGTTCGTCTTCTGTATTATTGGGAAGAATATTGACAATTCGAATAGTGTTGCCACTGACATAAAAAATATAAATCTCCTGCCACACACAATATCATTAATAAAACGACTACCACATCAATATTAATATTAGTATATGTTTAGACATATTAATATGTTGCCATGCAACATAGCTGCCACTCACAGAAAACAACCTAATTAATAGTGGACTGTAATTTTATATAATTCTAGTTGTTCAATTATCTATGAGTGATGAAGTAAAATCACACAAATACTTTCACAAAGTAACAACACAAAAATACTTTCTTCAAGTAATAACACAAAAAATACTTTCTCAAAGTAATAACACAAAAATACTTTCTCAAAGTAATAACACAATAATATTCTGTCTAATACACAATACACATTAATTATGCACCAAGGTAACAAACCTAATAGTATTCTAGTACACATTAATTATATTAAGGTAACCATATATAGCCAGTCTTATACTTTATACAGCATCATTTTTTTTTGTAGTCTTAATACAGTCTTATAGTTTATAATAACGAATAACAGAGATCTTGTTTAATCTTAATTTCTAGTTGGCTGGATTTCAATATACTTATTACTAACAGGGGTGAGTTGAGTATTAATGAAACCATACTACTAATCAATAGGTAGGATACAGACTTTAGTGACAGACCTAACATGTGTATTACCGTTTGAAGTGAGAACCTCGAGAGCGCGAACCTTATTGTCCGTACCAGGAAAAACTCTGGTGACTCTTGCAGTAGGCCAGACGAGGGAAGGGGTATTTATTTCTACAAGGAGTACCAACATACCAGGCTTAATATTAGGCTGATCCTGCTTCCATTTAGGCCTATTCTGAAGCATATTTAAATAAGATCTAGACCATGCTCTCCAAAACTGCTGTTGCATGCTTGTACACAACTTCCAAAATTTGAGTCTGTTTGTAGGTGTAGTGCTAATGTCTTGCTCGGGGTAACTATTAAGAGGGGCTCCCGTTAAAAAATGACCCGGGGTAAGGAATGAAAAGTCGTCTTTGTCGATAGGTGACATAGGGGTAAGTGGACGTGAATTCAATACGCCTTCTATCTGTACTAGCACCGTATTTAACTCTTCGTACGTGAGTACAGCCCTCTTGACTACGCGCTTGAGATGGTGCTTTGTACTCTTAACAGCTGCCTCCCACAAAGAACCAAACACAGGGCTATAGCTAGGTATAAAGTTAAAATTGATACCTAAAATTGCGGCATAACTCTGTACTTGTGACTGATGGCTCTGTGAATTAAACAATTTATACAGATCGTCTAGCTGGTTTTTCGCACCTTTGAAAGTGGATGCGTTGTCGCAATAGACTTGTGTGGGCTTATTTCTGCGCGCTATAAAGCGTTTGAAGCATGCTAGAAACGTGTCAGTTCGCAGGTCGGACACCAGTTCCAAATGGACAGCTTTTGTTACAAAACATACAAATACGGCTATATATCCTTTTGTAACTAATGACCGCCTCACCCTCGACTGCTTTATAGAAAAAGGGCCACAGTAATCTACACCCACTTTTTCGAAAGGCCGACTCGGATTAACCCGGTCGCTAGGCAGAGAGCCCATCAGCTGTTTAGCGGCAACTGCCTTGAGTCTGAAACATGTCACACATTTTGATATAATCTTTTTAACTTCGCCTTGACCGTTTATTATATAGTATTTCTGACTCAATCCACTTGCTACCAACTTAAGCCCTGCATGTAAAAGCCTGTGATGTTCCTCTCTAACAATCAGATCAGTGAGCTTGCAGTTTTTTGGTAAAATCGCGGGATGGCGCTGGGTGTACGGTATTAAAGCGTTTTGCAGGCGCCCGCCCACGCGCAACGTACCCGTTTTGTCAATGAAGACGTGAAGACCCTCTAGAGTGCCTTTGATCTGCTTATTAGAGCGGAGCGCCTTCATCTCTACCTGAAACTCTGTACTTTGCACGTACTGAATCATTAATAAGAGTGCGTTATTAAGTTCTGCAGTAGTTAGACAAGGACTAACAGATATTGACTGAGCAGCACAACTTTTTGCCTCATCTAAAAGCGTATTTTCTTTGGATGACTGAGAGCCATCATTTTGCCTTGCGGTATACAGTGAACTGCGCTTTGTTAATTTGCAACAAAATCTAATTATGTATGCCAATACCCTTTGCATTTTTGTAACGCTTGAAATTCGGTCCAATAAGGAGTCAAATAAGTCAGTTACTTGCACTTGTGCTACGGGGCACGTCACCAGCTTGGGGCCTACAGATTCTACAAAACAATTCAAAATGATTGCACTCCTATATGCCGTATGCGTGATGGCAGGATTCCAATTCCCTCATGTAAATACTCTCCTACTGCCGGTCGACCTCCCCATAGAATATAAATCTGACCATAAAAATTCAACTACATATGTACATCCACTCAATGACTTCATCGAGTATAGAGAGAATGCCAGTGTGGCATTCCATCATTACCCCATTTGTCCCGATTGTTCACGACTATTGGATGTTCAAGAACATCAGGAGTCTGTTACTCTCACTCTATGGACCATCGATCAAAACTCCAAATCAGAACACGGGGTTCTTATCTGGTCAGAAAACATAAACACCTTGTGCACTTGGGACTTCTGGGGAACATACAAGGGGTCAGAGGTCTCCAGATCCCGAATCAGAGTCAATGAGATTCCTTCAAATGACACCCTAGAGAAAGTACTCAGTTGGCCAATAGGTGAGATCCACGAGATGGATGATGTACCATATAACATTCGATATTACTGCTATTGGTGTAGGAATGAGTACCCTGGCTCGTACATCATGAAATATGGGCAACATGTGCAGATCTCCAGATATCCCGATGGAAATATCAAATCTCCAATAGGCAGCTGGATCAGATACAACGACAGATTCGCTAGTGATGGTTACAGATATCTCTATACCATATCCCAGGGCTCAGGGGACTCCTGTCCTTTTAAGGTGAGTACCATCAGAGCAGGTGTTCTCTCCCCAACTATAGAGGGGAATGTGCTTATATCTCTTCCCTCTGTTAGCCTACAGTTTTCTCTATCCCCCAAACGACAACCTCTGAAGTGCAGGTTCGGATCTGCGATCTATGAGATCAATCAAAGTCTGGGGGGTTATCTGATTTCAGTGAGCATGAGCGGAGGAGGCAATTGGAAGGACTTCGGAAAACAAGGGAGATCCAAAAGAAGTCTAAATAAGGGGATGGATCTTGTAACATCTAGATATCAGCGATTTGTATACGGGGGGCGATCAAAACGGAGTATTACATCCTGGGAATTTGCTGGTTACCTGAAGACAACAACTGATTATGCCCAGCTGCGTCACGAACAAAAATTTGTTCTAGATCAAATAAATAGGAACTTCATATTATTACAAAAATCCATTTGTGATAACATGGTGGAGAGATGGTTTGCACTAAGACCACCAGATCTGCCTAGGAAAATCGCGAAATATATTACTGGCTCTCACTATTCTCTAGCTGATACCCAAAATAATGTTTTCAAGATCCAGAACACTGTCCGATCTCTGGCCTCATGGTCTCTGATGCTTCCTCTCAACATCTCTAAAGGAATGTATGAAGTTGTCCATACCCAGTCGAACATCTCTCTGTGGGCGGAACCGGTGACAGGAATTTTATACGCTGAGCCTTTATGGACTCATTACTCTCTATCTGCCACTTGGCTACCTGGCAGGGCTTAAGTTGGTAGCAAGTGGATTGAGTCAGAAATACTATATAATAAACGGTCAAGGCGAAGTTAAAAAGATTATATCAAAATGTGTGACATGTTTCAGACTCAAGGCAGTTGCCGCTAAACAGCTGATGGGCTCTCTGCCTAGCGACCGGGTTAATCCGAGTCGGCCTTTCGAAAAAGTGGGTGTAGATTACTGTGGCCCTTTTTCTATAAAGCGTTTGAAGCATGCTAAAAACGTGTCAGTTCGCAGGTCGGACACCAGTTCCAAATGGACAGCTTTTGTTACAAAACATACAAATACGGCTATATATCCTTTTGTAACTAATGACCGCCTCACCCTCGACTGCTTTATAGAAAAAGGGCCACAGTAATCTACACCCACTTTTTCGAAAGGCCGACTCGGATTAACCCGGTCGCTAGGCAGAGAGCCCATCAGCTGTTTAGCGGCAACTGCCTTGAGTCTGAAACATGTCACACATTTTGATATAATCTTTTTAACTTCGCCTTGACCGTTTATTATATAGTATTTCTGACTCAATCCACTTGCTACCAACTTAAGCCCTGCATGTAAAAGCCTGTGATGTTCCTCTCTAACAATCAGATCAGTGAGCTTGCAGTTTTTTGGTAAAATCTCGGGATGGCGCTGGGTGTAC
Organism: Pandemis heparana; assembly: GCA_963854515.1. NCBI lineage: Eukaryota > Metazoa > Arthropoda > Insecta > Lepidoptera > Tortricidae > Pandemis > Pandemis heparana. The sequence goes on along the minus strand of OY978011.1, from coordinate 6,096,222 downwards.
GGTATTAAAGCGTTTTGCAGGCGCCCGCCCACGCGCAACGTACCCGTTTTGTCAATGAAGACGTGAAGACCCTCTAGAGTGCCTTTGATCTGCTTATTAGAGCGGAGCGCCTTCATCTCTACCTGAAACTCTGTACTTTGCACGTACTGAATCATTAATAAGAGTGCGTTATTAAGTTCTGCAGTAGTTAGACAAGGACTAACAGATATTGACTGAGCAGCACAACTTTTTGCCTCATCTAAAAGCGTATTTTCTTTGGATGACTGAGAGCCATCATTTTGCCTTGCGGTATACAGTGAACTGCGCTTTGTTAATTTGCAACAAAATCTAATTATGTATGCCAATACCCTTTGCATATAACGCTTGAAATTCGGTCCAATAAGGAGTCAAATAAGTCAGTTACTTGCACTTGTGCTACGGGGCACGTCACCAGCTTGGGGCCTACAGATTCTACAAAACAATTCAAAATGATTGCACTCCTATATGCCGTATGCGTGATGGCAGGATTCCAATTCCCTCATGTAAATACTCTCCTACTGCCGGTCGACCTCCCCATAGAATATAAATCTGACCATAAAAATTCAACTACATATGTACATCCACTCAATGACTTCATCGAGTATAGAGAGAATGCCAGTGTGGCATTCCATCATTACCCCATTTGTCCCGATTGTTCACGACTATTGGATGTTCAAGAACATCAGGAGTCTGTTACTCTCACTCTATGGACCATCGATCAAAACTCCAAATCAGAACACGGGGTTCTTATCTGGTCAGAAAACATAAACACCTTGTGCACTTGGGACTTCTGGGGAACATACAAGGGGTCAGAGGTCTCCAGATCCCGAATCAGAGTCAATGAGATTCCTTCAAATGACACCCTAGAGAAAGTACTCAGTTGGCCAATAGGTGAGATCCACGAGATGGATGATGTACCATATAACATTCGATATTACTGCTATTGGTGTAGGAATGAGTACCCTGGCTCGTACATCATGAAATATGGGCAACATGTGCAGATCTCCAGATATCCCGATGGAAATATCAAATCTCCAATAGGCAGCTGGATCAGATACAACGACAGATTCGCTAGTGATGGTTACAGATATCTCTATACCATATCCCAGGGCTCAGGGGACTCCTGTCCTTTTAAGGTGAGTACCATCAGAGCAGGTGTTCTCTCCCCAACTATAGAGGGGAATGTGCTTATATCTCTTCCCTCTGTTAGCCTACAGTTTTCTCTATCCCCCAAACGACAACCTCTGAAGTGCAGGTTCGGATCTGCGATCTATGAGATCAATCAAAGTCTGGGGGGTTATCTGATTTCAGTGAGCATGAGCGGAGGAGGCAATTGGAAGGACTTCGGAAAACAAGGGAGATCCAAAAGAAGTCTAAATAAGGGGATGGATCTTGTAACATCTAGATATCAGCGATTTGTATACGGGGGGCGATCAAAACGGAGTATTACATCCTGGGAATTTGCTGGTTACCTGAAGACAACAACTGATTATGCCCAGCTGCGTCACGAACAAAAATTTGTTCTAGATCAAATAAATAGGAACTTCATATTATTACAAAAATCCATTTGTGATAACATGGTGGAGAGATGGTTTGCACTAAGACCACCAGATCTGCCTAGGAAAATCGCGAAATATATTACTGGCTCTCACTATTCTCTAGCTGATACCCAAAATAATGTTTTCAAGATCCAGAACACTGTCCGATCTCTGGCCTCATGGTCTCTGATGCTTCCTCTCAACATCTCTAAAGGAATGTATGAAGTTGTCCATACCCAGTCGAACATCTCTCTGTGGGCGGAACCGGTGACAGGAATTTTATACGCTGAGCCTTTATGGACTCATTACTCTCTATCTGCCACTTGGCTACCTGGCAGGGCTTAAGTTGGTAGCAAGTGGATTGAGTCAGAAATACTATATAATAAACGGTCAAGGCGAAGTTAAAAAGATTATATCAAAATGTGTGACATGTTTCAGACTCAAGGCAGTTGCCGCTAAACAGCTGATGGGCTCTCTGCCTAGCGACCGGGTTAATCCGAGTCGGCCTTTCGAAAAAGTGGGTGTAGATTACTGTGGCCCTTTTTCTATAAAGCGTTTGAAGCATGCTAGAAACGTGTCAGTTCGCAGGTCGGACACCAGTTCCAAATGGACAGCTTTTGTTACAAAACATACAAATACGGCTATATATCCTTTTGTAACTAATGACCGCCTCACCCTCGACTGCTTTATAGAAAAAGGGCCACAGTAATCTACACCCACTTTTTCGAAAGGCCGACTCGGATTAACCCGGTCGCTAGGCAGAGAGCCCATCAGCTGTTTAGCGGCAACTGCCTTGAGTCTGAAACATGTCACACATTTTGATATAATCTTTTTAACTTCGCCTTGACCGTTTATTATATAGTATTTCTGACTCAATCCACTTGCTACCAACTTAAGCCCTGCATGTAAAAGCCTGTGATGTTCCTCTCTAACAATCAGATCAGTGAGCTTGCAGTTTTTTGGTAAAATCGCGGGATGGCGCTGGGTGTACGGTATTAAAGCGTTTTGCAGGCGCCCGCCCACGCGCAACGTACCCGTTTTGTCAATGAAGACGTGAAGACCCTCTAGAGTGCCTTTGATCTGCTTATTAGAGCGGAGCGCCTTCATCTCTACCTGAAACTCTGTACTTTGCACGTACTGAATCATTAATAAGAGTGCGTTATTAAGTTCTGCAGTAGTTAGACAAGGACTAACAGATATTGACTGAGCAGCACAACTTTTTGCCTCATCTAAAAGCGTATTTTCTTTGGATGACTGAGAGCCATCATTTTGCCTTGCGGTATACAGTGAACTGCGCTTTGTTAATTTGCAACAAAATCTAATTATGTATGCCAATACCCTTTGCATTTTTGTAACGCTTGAAATTCGGTCCAATAAGGAGTCAAATAAGTCAGTTACTTGCACTTGTGCTACGGGGCACGTCACCAGCTTGGGGCCTACAGATTCTACAAAACAATTCAAAATGATTGCACTCCTATATGCCGTATGCGTGATGGCAGGATTCCAATTCCCTCATGTAAATACTCTCCTACTGCCGGTCGACCTCCCCATAGAATATAAATCTGACCATAAAAATTCAACTACATATGTACATCCACTCAATGACTTCATCGAGTATAGAGAGAATGCCAGTGTGGCATTCCATCATTACCCCATTTGTCCCGATTGTTCACGACTATTGGATGTTCAAGAACATCAGGAGTCTGTTACTCTCACTCTATGGACCATCGATCAAAACTCCAAATCAGAACACGGGGTTCTTATCTGGTCAGAAAACATAAACACCTTGTGCACTTGGGACTTCTGGGGAACATACAAGGGGTCAGAGGTCTCCAGATCCCGAATCAGAGTCAATGAGATTCCTTCAAATGACACCCTAGAGAAAGTACTCAGTTGGCCAATAGGTGAGATCCACGAGATGGATGATGTACCATATAACATTCGATATTACTGCTATTGGTGTAGGAATGAGTACCCTGGCTCGTACATCATGAAATATGGGCAACATGTGCAGATCTCCAGATATCCCGATGGAAATATCAAATCTCCAATAGGCAGCTGGATCAGATACAACGACAGATTCGCTAGTGATGGTTACAGATATCTCTATACCATATCCCAGGGCTCAGGGGACTCCTGTCCTTTTAAGGTGAGTACCATCAGAGCAGGTGTTCTCTCCCCAACTATAGAGGGGAATGTGCTTATATCTCTTCCCTCTGTTAGCCTACAGTTTTCTCTATCCCCCAAACGACAACCTCTGAAGTGCAGGTTCGGATCTGCGATCTATGAGATCAATCAAAGTCTGGGGGGTTATCTGATTTCAGTGAGCATGAGCGGAGGAGGCAATTGGAAGGACTTCGGAAAACAAGGGAGATCCAAAAGAAGTCTAAATAAGGGGATGGATCTTGTAACATCTAGATATCAGCGATTTGTATACGGGGGGCGATCAAAACGGAGTATTACATCCTGGGAATTTGCTGGTTACCTGAAGACAACAACTGATTATGCCCAGCTGCGTCACGAACAAAAATTTGTTCTAGATCAAATAAATAGGAACTTCATATTATTACAAAAATCCATTTGTGATAACATGGTGGAGAGATGGTTTGCACTAAGACCACCAGATCTGCCTAGGAAAATCGCGAAATATATTACTGGCTCTCACTATTCTCTAGCTGATACCCAAAATAATGTTTTCAAGATCCAGAACACTGTCCGATCTCTGGCCTCATGGTCTCTGATGCTTCCTCTCAACATCTCTAAAGGAATGTATGAAGTTGTCCATACCCAGTCGAACATCTCTCTGTGGGCGGAACCGGTGACAGGAATTTTATACGCTGAGCCTTTATGGACTCATTACTCTCTATCTGCCACTTGGCTACCTGGCAGGGCTTAAGTTGGTAGCAAGTGGATTGAGTCAGAAATACTATATAATAAACGGTCAAGGCGAAGTTAAAAAGATTATATCAAAATGTGTGACATGTTTCAGACTCAAGGCAGTTGCCGCTAAACAGCTGATGGGCTCTCTGCCTAGCGACCGGGTTAATCCGAGTCGGCCTTTCGAAAAAGTGGGTGTAGATTACTGTGGCCCTTTTTCTATAAAGCGTTTGAAGCATGCTAAAAACGTGTCAGTTCGCAGGTCGGACACCAGTTCCAAATGGACAGCTTTTGTTACAAAACATACAAATACGGCTATATATCCTTTTGTAACTAATGACCGCCTCACCCTCGACTGCTTTATAGAAAAAGGGCCACAGTAATCTACACCCACTTTTTCGAAAGGCCGACTCGGATTAACCCGGTCGCTAGGCAGAGAGCCCATCAGCTGTTTAGCGGCAACTGCCTTGAGTCTGAAACATGTCACACATTTTGATATAATCTTTTTAACTTCGCCTTGACCGTTTATTATATAGTATTTCTGACTCAATCCACTTGCTACCAACTTAAGCCCTGCATGTAAAAGCCTGTGATGTTCCTCTCTAACAATCAGATCAGTGAGCTTGCAGTTTTTTGGTAAAATCTCGGGATGGCGCTGGGTGTACGGTATTAAAGCGTTTTGCAGGCGCCCGCCCACGCGCAACGTACCCGTTTTGTCAATGAAGACGTGAAGACCCTCTAGAGTGCCTTTGATCTGCTTATTAGAGCGGAGCGCCTTCATCTCTACCTGAAACTCTGTACTTTGCACGTACTGAATCATTAATAAGAGTGCGTTATTAAGTTCTGCAGTAGTTAGACAAGGACTAACAGATATTGACTGAGCAGCACAACTTTTTGCCTCATCTAAAAGCGTATTTTCTTTGGATGACTGAGAGCCATCATTTTGCCTTGCGGTATACAGTGAACTGCGCTTTGTTAATTTGCAACAAAATCTAATTATGTATGCCAATACCCTTTGCATATAACGCTTGAAATTCGGTCCAATAAGGAGTCAAATAAGTCAGTTACTTGCACTTGTGCTACGGGGCACGTCACCAGCTTGGGGCCTACAGATTCTACAAAACAATTCAAAATGATTGCACTCCTATATGCCGTATGCGTGATGGCAGGATTCCAATTCCCTCATGTAAATACTCTCCTACTGCCGGTCGACCTCCCCATAGAATATAAATCTGACCATAAAAATTCAACTACATATGTACATCCACTCAATGACTTCATCGAGTATAGAGAGAATGCCAGTGTGGCATTCCATCATTACCCCATTTGTCCCGATTGTTCACGACTATTGGATGTTCAAGAACATCAGGAGTCTGTTACTCTCACTCTATGGACCATCGATCAAAACTCCAAATCAGAACACGGGGTTCTTATCTGGTCAGAAAACATAAACACCTTGTGCACTTGGGACTTCTGGGGAACATACAAGGGGTCAGAGGTCTCCAGATCCCGAATCAGAGTCAATGAGATTCCTTCAAATGACACCCTAGAGAAAGTACTCAGTTGGCCAATAGGTGAGATCCACGAGATGGATGATGTACCATATAACATTCGATATTACTGCTATTGGTGTAGGAATGAGTACCCTGGCTCGTACATCATGAAATATGGGCAACATGTGCAGATCTCCAGATATCCCGATGGAAATATCAAATCTCCAATAGGCAGCTGGATCAGATACAACGACAGATTCGCTAGTGATGGTTACAGATATCTCTATACCATATCCCAGGGCTCAGGGGACTCCTGTCCTTTTAAGGTGAGTACCATCAGAGCAGGTGTTCTCTCCCCAACTATAGAGGGGAATGTGCTTATATCTCTTCCCTCTGTTAGCCTACAGTTTTCTCTATCCCCCAAACGACAACCTCTGAAGTGCAGGTTCGGATCTGCGATCTATGAGATCAATCAAAGTCTGGGGGGTTATCTGATTTCAGTGAGCATGAGCGGAGGAGGCAATTGGAAGGACTTCGGAAAACAAGGGAGATCCAAAAGAAGTCTAAATAAGGGGATGGATCTTGTAACATCTAGATATCAGCGATTTGTATACGGGGGGCGATCAAAACGGAGTATTACATCCTGGGAATTTGCTGGTTACCTGAAGACAACAACTGATTATGCCCAGCTGCGTCACGAACAAAAATTTGTTCTAGATCAAATAAATAGGAACTTCATATTATTACAAAAATCCATTTGTGATAACATGGTGGAGAGATGGTTTGCACTAAGACCACCAGATCTGCCTAGGAAAATCGCGAAATATATTACTGGCTCTCACTATTCTCTAGCTGATACCCAAAATAATGTTTTCAAGATCCAGAACACTGTCCGATCTCTGGCCTCATGGTCTCTGATGCTTCCTCTCAACATCTCTAAAGGAATGTATGAAGTTGTCCATACCCAGTCGAACATCTCTCTGTGGGCGGAACCGGTGACAGGAATTTTATACGCTGAGCCTTTATGGACTCATTACTCTCTATCTGCCACTTGGCTACCTGGCAGGGCTTAAGTTGGTAGCAAGTGGATTGAGTCAGAAATACTATATAATAAACGGTCAAGGCGAAGTTAAAAAGATTATATCAAAATGTGTGACATGTTTCAGACTCAAGGCAGTTGCCGCTAAACAGCTGATGGGCTCTCTGCCTAGCGACCGGGTTAATCCGAGTCGGCCTTTCGAAAAAGTGGGTGTAGATTACTGTGGCCCTTTTTCTATAAAGCGTTTGAAGCATGCTAGAAACGTGTCAGTTCGCAGGTCGGACACCAGTTCCAAATGGACAGCTTTTGTTACAAAACATACAAATACGGCTATATATCCTTTTGTAACTAATGACCGCCTCACCCTCGACTGCTTTATAGAAAAAGGGCCACAGTAATCTACACCCACTTTTTCGAAAGGCCGACTCGGATTAACCCGGTCGCTAGGCAGAGAGCCCATCAGCTGTTTAGCGGCAACTGCCTTGAGTCTGAAACATGTCACACATTTTGATATAATCTTTTTAACTTCGCCTTGACCGTTTATTATATAGTATTTCTGACTCAATCCACTTGCTACCAACTTAAGCCCTGCATGTAAAAGCCTGTGATGTTCCTCTCTAACAATCAGATCAGTGAGCTTGCAGTTTTTTGGTAAAATCGCGGGATGGCGCTGGGTGTACGGTATTAAAGCGTTTTGCAGGCGCCCGCCCACGCGCAACGTACCCGTTTTGTCAATGAAGACGTGAAGACCCTCTAGAGTGCCTTTGATCTGCTTATTAGAGCGGAGCGCCTTCATCTCTACCTGAAACTCTGTACTTTGCACGTACTGAATCATTAATAAGAGTGCGTTATTAAGTTCTGCAGTAGTTAGACAAGGACTAACAGATATTGACTGAGCAGCACAACTTTTTGCCTCATCTAAAAGCGTATTTTCTTTGGATGACTGAGAGCCATCATTTTGCCTTGCGGTATACAGTGAACTGCGCTTTGTTAATTTGCAACAAAATCTAATTATGTATGCCAATACCCTTTGCATTTTTGTAACGCTTGAAATTCGGTCCAATAAGGAGTCAAATAAGTCAGTTACTTGCACTTGTGCTACGGGGCACGTCACCAGCTTGGGGCCTACAGATTCTACAAAACAATTCAAAATGATTGCACTCCTATATGCCGTATGCGTGATGGCAGGATTCCAATTCCCTCATGTAAATACTCTCCTACTGCCGGTCGACCTCCCCATAGAATATAAATCTGACCATAAAAATTCAACTACATATGTACATCCACTCAATGACTTCATCGAGTATAGAGAGAATGCCAGTGTGGCATTCCATCATTACCCCATTTGTCCCGATTGTTCACGACTATTGGATGTTCAAGAACATCAGGAGTCTGTTACTCTCACTCTATGGACCATCGATCAAAACTCCAAATCAGAACACGGGGTTCTTATCTGGTCAGAAAACATAAACACCTTGTGCACTTGGGACTTCTGGGGAACATACAAGGGGTCAGAGGTCTCCAGATCCCGAATCAGAGTCAATGAGATTCCTTCAAATGACACCCTAGAGAAAGTACTCAGTTGGCCAATAGGTGAGATCCACGAGATGGATGATGTACCATATAACATTCGATATTACTGCTATTGGTGTAGGAATGAGTACCCTGGCTCGTACATCATGAAATATGGGCAACATGTGCAGATCTCCAGATATCCCGATGGAAATATCAAATCTCCAATAGGCAGCTGGATCAGATACAACGACAGATTCGCTAGTGATGGTTACAGATATCTCTATACCATATCCCAGGGCTCAGGGGACTCCTGTCCTTTTAAGGTGAGTACCATCAGAGCAGGTGTTCTCTCCCCAACTATAGAGGGGAATGTGCTTATATCTCTTCCCTCTGTTAGCCTACAGTTTTCTCTATCCCCCAAACGACAACCTCTGAAGTGCAGGTTCGGATCTGCGATCTATGAGATCAATCAAAGTCTGGGGGGTTATCTGATTTCAGTGAGCATGAGCGGAGGAGGCAATTGGAAGGACTTCGGAAAACAAGGGAGATCCAAAAGAAGTCTAAATAAGGGGATGGATCTTGTAACATCTAGATATCAGCGATTTGTATACGGGGGGCGATCAAAACGGAGTATTACATCCTGGGAATTTGCTGGTTACCTGAAGACAACAACTGATTATGCCCAGCTGCGTCACGAACAAAAATTTGTTCTAGATCAAATAAATAGGAACTTCATATTATTACAAAAATCCATTTGTGATAACATGGTGGAGAGATGGTTTGCACTAAGACCACCAGATCTGCCTAGGAAAATCGCGAAATATATTACTGGCTCTCACTATTCTCTAGCTGATACCCAAAATAATGTTTTCAAGATCCAGAACACTGTCCGATCTCTGGCCTCATGGTCTCTGATGCTTCCTCTCAACATCTCTAAAGGAATGTATGAAGTTGTCCATACCCAGTCGAACATCTCTCTGTGGGCGGAACCGGTGACAGGAATTTTATACGCTGAGCCTTTATGGACTCATTACTCTCTATCTGCCACTTGGCTACCTGGCAGGGCTTAAGTTGGTAGCAAGTGGATTGAGTCAGAAATACTATATAATAAACGGTCAAGGCGAAGTTAAAAAGATTATATCAAAATGTGTGACATGTTTCAGACTCAAGGCAGTTGCCGCTAAACAGCTGATGGGCTCTCTGCCTAGCGACCGGGTTAATCCGAGTCGGCCTTTCGAAAAAGTGGGTGTAGATTACTGTGGCCCTTTTTCTATAAAGCGTTTGAAGCATGCTAAAAACGTGTCAGTTCGCAGGTCGGACACCAGTTCCAAATGGACAGCTTTTGTTACAAAACATACAAATACGGCTATATATCCTTTTGTAACTAATGACCGCCTCACCCTCGACTGCTTTATAGAAAAAGGGCCACAGTAATCTACACCCACTTTTTCGAAAGGCCGACTCGGATTAACCCGGTCGCTAGGCAGAGAGCCCATCAGCTGTTTAGCGGCAACTGCCTTGAGTCTGAAACATGTCACACATTTTGATATAATCTTTTTAACTTCGCCTTGACCGTTTATTATATAGTATTTCTGACTCAATCCACTTGCTACCAACTTAAGCCCTGCATGTAAAAGCCTGTGATGTTCCTCTCTAACAATCAGATCAGTGAGCTTGCAGTTTTTTGGTAAAATCTCGGGATGGCGCTGGGTGTACGGTATTAAAGCGTTTTGCAGGCGCCCGCCCACGCGCAACGTACCCGTTTTGTCAATGAAGACGTGAAGACCCTCTAGAGTGCCTTTGATCTGCTTATTAGAGCGGAGCGCCTTCATCTCTACCTGAAACTCTGTACTTTGCACGTACTGAATCATTAATAAGAGTGCGTTATTAAGTTCTGCAGTAGTTAGACAAGGACTAACAGATATTGACTGAGCAGCACAACTTTTTGCCTCATCTAAAAGCGTATTTTCTTTGGATGACTGAGAGCCATCATTTTGCCTTGCGGTATACAGTGAACTGCGCTTTGTTAATTTGCAACAAAATCTAATTATGTATGCCAATACCCTTTGCATATAACGCTTGAAATTCGGTCCAATAAGGAGTCAAATAAGTCAGTTACTTGCACTTGTGCTACGGGGCACGTCACCAGCTTGGGGCCTACAGATTCTACAAAACAATTCAAAATGATTGCACTCCTATATGCCGTATGCGTGATGGCAGGATTCCAATTCCCTCATGTAAATACTCTCCTACTGCCGGTCGACCTCCCCATAGAATATAAATCTGACCATAAAAATTCAACTACATATGTACATCCACTCAATGACTTCATCGAGTATAGAGAGAATGCCAGTGTGGCATTCCATCATTACCCCATTTGTCCCGATTGTTCACGACTATTGGATGTTCAAGAACATCAGGAGTCTGTTACTCTCACTCTATGGACCATCGATCAAAACTCCAAATCAGAACACGGGGTTCTTATCTGGTCAGAAAACATAAACACCTTGTGCACTTGGGACTTCTGGGGAACATACAAGGGGTCAGAGGTCTCCAGATCCCGAATCAGAGTCAATGAGATTCCTTCAAATGACACCCTAGAGAAAGTACTCAGTTGGCCAATAGGTGAGATCCACGAGATGGATGATGTACCATATAACATTCGATATTACTGCTATTGGTGTAGGAATGAGTACCCTGGCTCGTACATCATGAAATATGGGCAACATGTGCAGATCTCCAGATATCCCGATGGAAATATCAAATCTCCAATAGGCAGCTGGATCAGATACAACGACAGATTCGCTAGTGATGGTTACAGATATCTCTATACCATATCCCAGGGCTCAGGGGACTCCTGTCCTTTTAAGGTGAGTACCATCAGAGCAGGTGTTCTCTCCCCAACTATAGAGGGGAATGTGCTTATATCTCTTCCCTCTGTTAGCCTACAGTTTTCTCTATCCCCCAAACGACAACCTCTGAAGTGCAGGTTCGGATCTGCGATCTATGAGATCAATCAAAGTCTGGGGGGTTATCTGATTTCAGTGAGCATGAGCGGAGGAGGCAATTGGAAGGACTTCGGAAAACAAGGGAGATCCAAAAGAAGTCTAAATAAGGGGATGGATCTTGTAACATCTAGATATCAGCGATTTGTATACGGGGGGCGATCAAAACGGAGTATTACATCCTGGGAATTTGCTGGTTACCTGAAGACAACAACTGATTATGCCCAGCTGCGTCACGAACAAAAATTTGTTCTAGATCAAATAAATAGGAACTTCATATTATTACAAAAATCCATTTGTGATAACATGGTGGAGAGATGGTTTGCACTAAGACCACCAGATCTGCCTAGGAAAATCGCGAAATATATTACTGGCTCTCACTATTCTCTAGCTGATACCCAAAATAATGTTTTCAAGATCCAGAACACTGTCCGATCTCTGGCCTCATGGTCTCTGATGCTTCCTCTCAACATCTCTAAAGGAATGTATGAAGTTGTCCATACCCAGTCGAACATCTCTCTGTGGGCGGAACCGGTGACAGGAATTTTATACGCTGAGCCTTTATGGACTCATTACTCTCTATCTGCCACTTGGCTACCTGGCAGGGCTTAAGTTGGTAGCAAGTGGATTGAGTCAGAAATACTATATAATAAACGGTCAAGGCGAAGTTAAAAAGATTATATCAAAATGTGTGACATGTTTCAGACTCAAGGCAGTTGCCGCTAAACAGCTGATGGGCTCTCTGCCTAGCGACCGGGTTAATCCGAGTCGGCCTTTCGAAAAAGTGGGTGTAGATTACTGTGGCCCTTTTTCTATAAAGCGTTTGAAGCATGCTAGAAACGTGTCAGTTCGCAGGTCGGACACCAGTTCCAAATGGACAGCTTTTGTTACAAAACATACAAATACGGCTATATATCCTTTTGTAACTAATGACCGCCTCACCCTCGACTGCTTTATAGAAAAAGGGCCACAGTAATCTACACCCACTTTTTCGAAAGGCCGACTCGGATTAACCCGGTCGCTAGGCAGAGAGCCCATCAGCTGTTTAGCGGCAACTGCCTTGAGTCTGAAACATGTCACACATTTTGATATAATCTTTTTAACTTCGCCTTGACCGTTTATTATATAGTATTTCTGACTCAATCCACTTGCTACCAACTTAAGCCCTGCATGTAAAAGCCTGTGATGTTCCTCTCTAACAATCAGATCAGTGAGCTTGCAGTTTTTTGGTAAAATCGCGGGATGGCGCTGGGTGTACGGTATTAAAGCGTTTTGCAGGCGCCCGCCCACGCGCAACGTACCCGTTTTGTCAATGAAGACGTGAAGACCCTCTAGAGTGCCTTTGATCTGCTTATTAGAGCGGAGCGCCTTCATCTCTACCTGAAACTCTGTACTTTGCACGTACTGAATCATTAATAAGAGTGCGTTATTAAGTTCTGCAGTAGTTAGACAAGGACTAACAGATATTGACTGAGCAGCACAACTTTTTGCCTCATCTAAAAGCGTATTTTCTTTGGATGACTGAGAGCCATCATTTTGCCTTGCGGTATACAGTGAACTGCGCTTTGTTAATTTGCAACAAAATCTAATTATGTATGCCAATACCCTTTGCATTTTTGTAACGCTTGAAATTCGGTCCAATAAGGAGTCAAATAAGTCAGTTACTTGCACTTGTGCTACGGGGCACGTCACCAGCTTGGGGCCTACAGATTCTACAAAACAATTCAAAATGATTGCACTCCTATATGCCGTATGCGTGATGGCAGGATTCCAATTCCCTCATGTAAATACTCTCCTACTGCCGGTCGACCTCCCCATAGAATATAAATCTGACCATAAAAATTCAACTACATATGTACATCCACTCAATGACTTCATCGAGTATAGAGAGAATGCCAGTGTGGCATTCCATCATTACCCCATTTGTCCCGATTGTTCACGACTATTGGATGTTCAAGAACATCAGGAGTCTGTTACTCTCACTCTATGGACCATCGATCAAAACTCCAAATCAGAACACGGGGTTCTTATCTGGTCAGAAAACATAAACACCTTGTGCACTTGGGACTTCTGGGGAACATACAAGGGGTCAGAGGTCTCCAGATCCCGAATCAGAGTCAATGAGATTCCTTCAAATGACACCCTAGAGAAAGTACTCAGTTGGCCAATAGGTGAGATCCACGAGATGGATGATGTACCATATAACATTCGATATTACTGCTATTGGTGTAGGAATGAGTACCCTGGCTCGTACATCATGAAATATGGGCAACATGTGCAGATCTCCAGATATCCCGATGGAAATATCAAATCTCCAATAGGCAGCTGGATCAGATACAACGACAGATTCGCTAGTGATGGTTACAGATATCTCTATACCATATCCCAGGGCTCAGGGGACTCCTGTCCTTTTAAGGTGAGTACCATCAGAGCAGGTGTTCTCTCCCCAACTATAGAGGGGAATGTGCTTATATCTCTTCCCTCTGTTAGCCTACAGTTTTCTCTATCCCCCAAACGACAACCTCTGAAGTGCAGGTTCGGATCTGCGATCTATGAGATCAATCAAAGTCTGGGGGGTTATCTGATTTCAGTGAGCATGAGCGGAGGAGGCAATTGGAAGGACTTCGGAAAACAAGGGAGATCCAAAAGAAGTCTAAATAAGGGGATGGATCTTGTAACATCTAGATATCAGCGATTTGTATACGGGGGGCGATCAAAACGGAGTATTACATCCTGGGAATTTGCTGGTTACCTGAAGACAACAACTGATTATGCCCAGCTGCGTCACGAACAAAAATTTGTTCTAGATCAAATAAATAGGAACTTCATATTATTACAAAAATCCATTTGTGATAACATGGTGGAGAGATGGTTTGCACTAAGACCACCAGATCTGCCTAGGAAAATCGCGAAATATATTACTGGCTCTCACTATTCTCTAGCTGATACCCAAAATAATGTTTTCAAGATCCAGAACACTGTCCGATCTCTGGCCTCATGGTCTCTGATGCTTCCTCTCAACATCTCTAAAGGAATGTATGAAGTTGTCCATACCCAGTCGAACATCTCTCTGTGGGCGGAACCGGTGACAGGAATTTTATACGCTGAGCCTTTATGGACTCATTACTCTCTATCTGCCACTTGGCTACCTGGCAGGGCTTAAGTTGGTAGCAAGTGGATTGAGTCAGAAATACTATATAATAAACGGTCAAGGCGAAGTTAAAAAGATTATATCAAAATGTGTGACATGTTTCAGACTCAAGGCAGTTGCCGCTAAACAGCTGATGGGCTCTCTGCCTAGCGACCGGGTTAATCCGAGTCGGCCTTTCGAAAAAGTGGGTGTAGATTACTGTGGCCCTTTTTCTATAAAGCGTTTGAAGCATGCTAAAAACGTGTCAGTTCGCAGGTCGGACACCAGTTCCAAATGGACAGCTTTTGTTACAAAACATACAAATACGGCTATATATCCTTTTGTAACTAATGACCGCCTCACCCTCGACTGCTTTATAGAAAAAGGGCCACAGTAATCTACACCCACTTTTTCGAAAGGCCGACTCGGATTAACCCGGTCGCTAGGCAGAGAGCCCATCAGCTGTTTAGCGGCAACTGCCTTGAGTCTGAAACATGTCACACATTTTGATATAATCTTTTTAACTTCGCCTTGACCGTTTATTATATAGTATTTCTGACTCAATCCACTTGCTACCAACTTAAGCCCTGCATGTAAAAGCCTGTGATGTTCCTCTCTAACAATCAGATCAGTGAGCTTGCAGTTTTTTGGTAAAATCTCGGGATGGCGCTGGGTGTACGGTATTAAAGCGTTTTGCAGGCGCCCGCCCACGCGCAACGTACCCGTTTTGTCAATGAAGACGTGAAGACCCTCTAGAGTGCCTTTGATCTGCTTATTAGAGCGGAGCGCCTTCATCTCTACCTGAAACTCTGTACTTTGCACGTACTGAATCATTAATAAGAGTGCGTTATTAAGTTCTGCAGTAGTTAGACAAGGACTAACAGATATTGACTGAGCAGCACAACTTTTTGCCTCATCTAAAAGCGTATTTTCTTTGGATGACTGAGAGCCATCATTTTGCCTTGCGGTATACAGTGAACTGCGCTTTGTTAATTTGCAACAAAATCTAATTATGTATGCCAATACCCTTTGCATATAACGCTTGAAATTCGGTCCAATAAGGAGTCAAATAAGTCAGTTACTTGCACTTGTGCTACGGGGCACGTCACCAGCTTGGGGCCTACAGATTCTACAAAACAATTCAAAATGATTGCACTCCTATATGCCGTATGCGTGATGGCAGGATTCCAATTCCCTCATGTAAATACTCTCCTACTGCCGGTCGACCTCCCCATAGAATATAAATCTGACCATAAAAATTCAACTACATATGTACATCCACTCAATGACTTCATCGAGTATAGAGAGAATGCCAGTGTGGCATTCCATCATTACCCCATTTGTCCCGATTGTTCACGACTATTGGATGTTCAAGAACATCAGGAGTCTGTTACTCTCACTCTATGGACCATCGATCAAAACTCCAAATCAGAACACGGGGTTCTTATCTGGTCAGAAAACATAAACACCTTGTGCACTTGGGACTTCTGGGGAACATACAAGGGGTCAGAGGTCTCCAGATCCCGAATCAGAGTCAATGAGATTCCTTCAAATGACACCCTAGAGAAAGTACTCAGTTGGCCAATAGGTGAGATCCACGAGATGGATGATGTACCATATAACATTCGATATTACTGCTATTGGTGTAGGAATGAGTACCCTGGCTCGTACATCATGAAATATGGGCAACATGTGCAGATCTCCAGATATCCCGATGGAAATATCAAATCTCCAATAGGCAGCTGGATCAGATACAACGACAGATTCGCTAGTGATGGTTACAGATATCTCTATACCATATCCCAGGGCTCAGGGGACTCCTGTCCTTTTAAGGTGAGTACCATCAGAGCAGGTGTTCTCTCCCCAACTATAGAGGGGAATGTGCTTATATCTCTTCCCTCTGTTAGCCTACAGTTTTCTCTATCCCCCAAACGACAACCTCTGAAGTGCAGGTTCGGATCTGCGATCTATGAGATCAATCAAAGTCTGGGGGGTTATCTGATTTCAGTGAGCATGAGCGGAGGAGGCAATTGGAAGGACTTCGGAAAACAAGGGAGATCCAAAAGAAGTCTAAATAAGGGGATGGATCTTGTAACATCTAGATATCAGCGATTTGTATACGGGGGGCGATCAAAACGGAGTATTACATCCTGGGAATTTGCTGGTTACCTGAAGACAACAACTGATTATGCCCAGCTGCGTCACGAACAAAAATTTGTTCTAGATCAAATAAATAGGAACTTCATATTATTACAAAAATCCATTTGTGATAACATGGTGGAGAGATGGTTTGCAATAAGACCACCAGATCTGCCTAGGAAAATCGCGAAATATATTACTGGCTCTCACTATTCTCTAGCTGATACCCAAAATAATGTTTTCAAGATCCAGAACACTGTCCGATCTCTGGCCTCATGGTCTCTGATGCTTCCTCTCAACATCTCTAAAGGAATGTATGAAGTTGTCCATACCCAGTCGAACATCTCTCTGTGGGCGGAACCGGTGACAGGAATTTTATACGCTGAGCCTTTATGGACTCATTACTCTCTATCTGCCACTTGGCTACCTGGCAGGGCTTAAGTTGGTAGCAAGTGGATTGAGTCAGAAATACTATATAATAAACGGTCAAGGCGAAGTTAAAAAGATTATATCAAAATGTGTGACATGTTTCAGACTCAAGGCAGTTGCCGCTAAACAGCTGATGGGCTCTCTGCCTAGCGACCGGGTTAATCCGAGTCGGCCTTTCGAAAAAGTGGGTGTAGATTACTGTGGCCCTTTTTCTATAAAGCGTTTGAAGCATGCTAGAAACGTGTCAGTTCGCAGGTCGGACACCAGTTCCAAATGGACAGCTTTTGTTACAAAACATACAAATACGGCTATATATCCTTTTGTAACTAATGACCGCCTCACCCTCGACTGCTTTATAGAAAAAGGGCCACAGTAATCTACACCCACTTTTTCGAAAGGCCGACTCGGATTAACCCGGTCGCTAGGCAGAGAGCCCATCAGCTGTTTAGCGGCAACTGCCTTGAGTCTGAAACATGTCACACATTTTGATATAATCTTTTTAACTTCGCCTTGACCGTTTATTATATAGTATTTCTGACTCAATCCACTTGCTACCAACTTAAGCCCTGCATGTAAAAGCCTGTGATGTTCCTCTCTAACAATCAGATCAGTGAGCTTGCAGTTTTTTGGTAAAATCGCGGGATGGCGCTGGGTGTACGGTATTAAAGCGTTTTGCAGGCGCCCGCCCACGCGCAACGTACCCGTTTTGTCAATGAAGACGTGAAGACCCTCTAGAGTGCCTTTGATCTGCTTATTAGAGCGGAGCGCCTTCATCTCTACCTGAAACTCTGTACTTTGCACGTACTGAATCATTAATAAGAGTGCGTTATTAAGTTCTGCAGTAGTTAGACAAGGACTAACAGATATTGACTGAGCAGCACAACTTTTTGCCTCATCTAAAAGCGTATTTTCTTTGGATGACTGAGAGCCATCATTTTGCCTTGCGGTATACAGTGAACTGCGCTTTGTTAATTTGCAACAAAATCTAATTATGTATGCCAATACCCTTTGCATTTTTGTAACGCTTGAAATTCGGTCCAATAAGGAGTCAAATAAGTCAGTTACTTGCACTTGTGCTACGGGGCACGTCACCAGCTTGGGGCCTACAGATTCTACAAAACAATTCAAAATGATTGCACTCCTATATGCCGTATGCGTGATGGCAGGATTCCAATTCCCTCATGTAAATACTCTCCTACTGCCGGTCGACCTCCCCATAGAATATAAATCTGACCATAAAAATTCAACTACATATGTACATCCACTCAATGACTTCATCGAGTATAGAGAGAATGCCAGTGTGGCATTCCATCATTACCCCATTTGTCCCGATTGTTCACGACTATTGGATGTTCAAGAACATCAGGAGTCTGTTACTCTCACTCTATGGACCATCGATCAAAACTCCAAATCAGAACACGGGGTTCTTATCTGGTCAGAAAACATAAACACCTTGTGCACTTGGGACTTCTGGGGAACATACAAGGGGTCAGAGGTCTCCAGATCCCGAATCAGAGTCAATGAGATTCCTTCAAATGACACCCTAGAGAAAGTACTCAGTTGGCCAATAGGTGAGATCCACGAGATGGATGATGTACCATATAACATTCGATATTACTGCTATTGGTGTAGGAATGAGTACCCTGGCTCGTACATCATGAAATATGGGCAACATGTGCAGATCTCCAGATATCCCGATGGAAATATCAAATCTCCAATAGGCAGCTGGATCAGATACAACGACAGATTCGCTAGTGATGGTTACAGATATCTCTATACCATATCCCAGGGCTCAGGGGACTCCTGTCCTTTTAAGGTGAGTACCATCAGAGCAGGTGTTCTCTCCCCAACTATAGAGGGGAATGTGCTTATATCTCTTCCCTCTGTTAGCCTACAGTTTTCTCTATCCCCCAAACGACAACCTCTGAAGTGCAGGTTCGGATCTGCGATCTATGAGATCAATCAAAGTCTGGGGGGTTATCTGATTTCAGTGAGCATGAGCGGAGGAGGCAATTGGAAGGACTTCGGAAAACAAGGGAGATCCAAAAGAAGTCTAAATAAGGGGATGGATCTTGTAACATCTAGATATCAGCGATTTGTATACGGGGGGCGATCAAAACGGAGTATTACATCCTGGGAATTTGCTGGTTACCTGAAGACAACAACTGATTATGCCCAGCTGCGTCACGAACAAAAATTTGTTCTAGATCAAATAAATAGGAACTTCATATTATTACAAAAATCCATTTGTGATAACATGGTGGAGAGATGGTTTGCACTAAGACCACCAGATCTGCCTAGGAAAATCGCGAAATATATTACTGGCTCTCACTATTCTCTAGCTGATACCCAAAATAATGTTTTCAAGATCCAGAACACTGTCCGATCTCTGGCCTCATGGTCTCTGATGCTTCCTCTCAACATCTCTAAAGGAATGTATGAAGTTGTCCATACCCAGTCGAACATCTCTCTGTGGGCGGAACCGGTGACAGGAATTTTATACGCTGAGCCTTTATGGACTCATTACTCTCTATCTGCCACTTGGCTACCTGGCAGGGCTTAAGTTGGTAGCAAGTGGATTGAGTCAGAAATACTATATAATAAACGGTCAAGGCGAAGTTAAAAAGATTATATCAAAATGTGTGACATGTTTCAGACTCAAGGCAGTTGCCGCTAAACAGCTGATGGGCTCTCTGCCTAGCGACCGGGTTAATCCGAGTCGGCCTTTCGAAAAAGTGGGTGTAGATTACTGTGGCCCTTTTTCTATAAAGCGTTTGAAGCATGCTAAAAACGTGTCAGTTCGCAGGTCGGACACCAGTTCCAAATGGACAGCTTTTGTTACAAAACATACAAATACGGCTATATATCCTTTTGTAACTAATGACCGCCTCACCCTCGACTGCTTTATAGAAAAAGGGCCACAGTAATCTACACCCACTTTTTCGAAAGGCCGACTCGGATTAACCCGGTCGCTAGGCAGAGAGCCCATCAGCTGTTTAGCGGCAACTGCCTTGAGTCTGAAACATGTCACACATTTTGATATAATCTTTTTAACTTCGCCTTGACCGTTTATTATATAGTATTTCTGACTCAATCCACTTGCTACCAACTTAAGCCCTGCATGTAAAAGCCTGTGATGTTCCTCTCTAACAATCAGATCAGTGAGCTTGCAGTTTTTTGGTAAAATCTCGGGATGGCGCTGGGTGTACGGTATTAAAGCGTTTTGCAGGCGCCCGCCCACGCGCAACGTACCCGTTTTGTCAATGAAGACGTGAAGACCCTCTAGAGTGCCTTTGATCTGCTTATTAGAGCGGAGCGCCTTCATCTCTACCTGAAACTCTGTACTTTGCACGTACTGAATCATTAATAAGAGTGCGTTATTAAGTTCTGCAGTAGTTAGACAAGGACTAACAGATATTGACTGAGCAGCACAACTTTTTGCCTCATCTAAAAGCGTATTTTCTTTGGATGACTGAGAGCCATCATTTTGCCTTGCGGTATACAGTGAACTGCGCTTTGTTAATTTGCAACAAAATCTAATTATGTATGC
Source organism: Pandemis heparana (assembly GCA_963854515.1). Classification (NCBI taxonomy): domain Eukaryota; kingdom Metazoa; phylum Arthropoda; class Insecta; order Lepidoptera; family Tortricidae; genus Pandemis; species Pandemis heparana. Next base: position 6,075,489 of record OY978011.1, on the reverse strand, counting down.
CAATACCCTTTGCATATAACGCTTGAAATTCGGTCCAATAAGGAGTCAAATAAGTCAGTTACTTGCACTTGTGCTACGGGGCACGTCACCAGCTTGGGGCCTACAGATTCTACAAAACAATTCAAAATGATTGCACTCCTATATGCCGTATGCGTGATGGCAGGATTCCAATTCCCTCATGTAAATACTCTCCTACTGCCGGTCGACCTCCCCATAGAATATAAATCTGACCATAAAAATTCAACTACATATGTACATCCACTCAATGACTTCATCGAGTATAGAGAGAATGCCAGTGTGGCATTCCATCATTACCCCATTTGTCCCGATTGTTCACGACTATTGGATGTTCAAGAACATCAGGAGTCTGTTACTCTCACTCTATGGACCATCGATCAAAACTCCAAATCAGAACACGGGGTTCTTATCTGGTCAGAAAACATAAACACCTTGTGCACTTGGGACTTCTGGGGAACATACAAGGGGTCAGAGGTCTCCAGATCCCGAATCAGAGTCAATGAGATTCCTTCAAATGACACCCTAGAGAAAGTACTCAGTTGGCCAATAGGTGAGATCCACGAGATGGATGATGTACCATATAACATTCGATATTACTGCTATTGGTGTAGGAATGAGTACCCTGGCTCGTACATCATGAAATATGGGCAACATGTGCAGATCTCCAGATATCCCGATGGAAATATCAAATCTCCAATAGGCAGCTGGATCAGATACAACGACAGATTCGCTAGTGATGGTTACAGATATCTCTATACCATATCCCAGGGCTCAGGGGACTCCTGTCCTTTTAAGGTGAGTACCATCAGAGCAGGTGTTCTCTCCCCAACTATAGAGGGGAATGTGCTTATATCTCTTCCCTCTGTTAGCCTACAGTTTTCTCTATCCCCCAAACGACAACCTCTGAAGTGCAGGTTCGGATCTGCGATCTATGAGATCAATCAAAGTCTGGGGGGTTATCTGATTTCAGTGAGCATGAGCGGAGGAGGCAATTGGAAGGACTTCGGAAAACAAGGGAGATCCAAAAGAAGTCTAAATAAGGGGATGGATCTTGTAACATCTAGATATCAGCGATTTGTATACGGGGGGCGATCAAAACGGAGTATTACATCCTGGGAATTTGCTGGTTACCTGAAGACAACAACTGATTATGCCCAGCTGCGTCACGAACAAAAATTTGTTCTAGATCAAATAAATAGGAACTTCATATTATTACAAAAATCCATTTGTGATAACATGGTGGAGAGATGGTTTGCACTAAGACCACCAGATCTGCCTAGGAAAATCGCGAAATATATTACTGGCTCTCACTATTCTCTAGCTGATACCCAAAATAATGTTTTCAAGATCCAGAACACTGTCCGATCTCTGGCCTCATGGTCTCTGATGCTTCCTCTCAACATCTCTAAAGGAATGTATGAAGTTGTCCATACCCAGTCGAACATCTCTCTGTGGGCGGAACCGGTGACAGGAATTTTATACGCTGAGCCTTTATGGACTCATTACTCTCTATCTGCCACTTGGCTACCTGGCAGGGCTTAAGTTGGTAGCAAGTGGATTGAGTCAGAAATACTATATAATAAACGGTCAAGGCGAAGTTAAAAAGATTATATCAAAATGTGTGACATGTTTCAGACTCAAGGCAGTTGCCGCTAAACAGCTGATGGGCTCTCTGCCTAGCGACCGGGTTAATCCGAGTCGGCCTTTCGAAAAAGTGGGTGTAGATTACTGTGGCCCTTTTTCTATAAAGCGTTTGAAGCATGCTAGAAACGTGTCAGTTCGCAGGTCGGACACCAGTTCCAAATGGACAGCTTTTGTTACAAAACATACAAATACGGCTATATATCCTTTTGTAACTAATGACCGCCTCACCCTCGACTGCTTTATAGAAAAAGGGCCACAGTAATCTACACCCACTTTTTCGAAAGGCCGACTCGGATTAACCCGGTCGCTAGGCAGAGAGCCCATCAGCTGTTTAGCGGCAACTGCCTTGAGTCTGAAACATGTCACACATTTTGATATAATCTTTTTAACTTCGCCTTGACCGTTTATTATATAGTATTTCTGACTCAATCCACTTGCTACCAACTTAAGCCCTGCATGTAAAAGCCTGTGATGTTCCTCTCTAACAATCAGATCAGTGAGCTTGCAGTTTTTTGGTAAAATCGCGGGATGGCGCTGGGTGTACGGTATTAAAGCGTTTTGCAGGCGCCCGCCCACGCGCAACGTACCCGTTTTGTCAATGAAGACGTGAAGACCCTCTAGAGTGCCTTTGATCTGCTTATTAGAGCGGAGCGCCTTCATCTCTACCTGAAACTCTGTACTTTGCACGTACTGAATCATTAATAAGAGTGCGTTATTAAGTTCTGCAGTAGTTAGACAAGGACTAACAGATATTGACTGAGCAGCACAACTTTTTGCCTCATCTAAAAGCGTATTTTCTTTGGATGACTGAGAGCCATCATTTTGCCTTGCGGTATACAGTGAACTGCGCTTTGTTAATTTGCAACAAAATCTAATTATGTATGCCAATACCCTTTGCATTTTTGTAACGCTTGAAATTCGGTCCAATAAGGAGTCAAATAAGTCAGTTACTTGCACTTGTGCTACGGGGCACGTCACCAGCTTGGGGCCTACAGATTCTACAAAACAATTCAAAATGATTGCACTCCTATATGCCGTATGCGTGATGGCAGGATTCCAATTCCCTCATGTAAATACTCTCCTACTGCCGGTCGACCTCCCCATAGAATATAAATCTGACCATAAAAATTCAACTACATATGTACATCCACTCAATGACTTCATCGAGTATAGAGAGAATGCCAGTGTGGCATTCCATCATTACCCCATTTGTCCCGATTGTTCACGACTATTGGATGTTCAAGAACATCAGGAGTCTGTTACTCTCACTCTATGGACCATCGATCAAAACTCCAAATCAGAACACGGGGTTCTTATCTGGTCAGAAAACATAAACACCTTGTGCACTTGGGACTTCTGGGGAACATACAAGGGGTCAGAGGTCTCCAGATCCCGAATCAGAGTCAATGAGATTCCTTCAAATGACACCCTAGAGAAAGTACTCAGTTGGCCAATAGGTGAGATCCACGAGATGGATGATGTACCATATAACATTCGATATTACTGCTATTGGTGTAGGAATGAGTACCCTGGCTCGTACATCATGAAATATGGGCAACATGTGCAGATCTCCAGATATCCCGATGGAAATATCAAATCTCCAATAGGCAGCTGGATCAGATACAACGACAGATTCGCTAGTGATGGTTACAGATATCTCTATACCATATCCCAGGGCTCAGGGGACTCCTGTCCTTTTAAGGTGAGTACCATCAGAGCAGGTGTTCTCTCCCCAACTATAGAGGGGAATGTGCTTATATCTCTTCCCTCTGTTAGCCTACAGTTTTCTCTATCCCCCAAACGACAACCTCTGAAGTGCAGGTTCGGATCTGCGATCTATGAGATCAATCAAAGTCTGGGGGGTTATCTGATTTCAGTGAGCATGAGCGGAGGAGGCAATTGGAAGGACTTCGGAAAACAAGGGAGATCCAAAAGAAGTCTAAATAAGGGGATGGATCTTGTAACATCTAGATATCAGCGATTTGTATACGGGGGGCGATCAAAACGGAGTATTACATCCTGGGAATTTGCTGGTTACCTGAAGACAACAACTGATTATGCCCAGCTGCGTCACGAACAAAAATTTGTTCTAGATCAAATAAATAGGAACTTCATATTATTACAAAAATCCATTTGTGATAACATGGTGGAGAGATGGTTTGCACTAAGACCACCAGATCTGCCTAGGAAAATCGCGAAATATATTACTGGCTCTCACTATTCTCTAGCTGATACCCAAAATAATGTTTTCAAGATCCAGAACACTGTCCGATCTCTGGCCTCATGGTCTCTGATGCTTCCTCTCAACATCTCTAAAGGAATGTATGAAGTTGTCCATACCCAGTCGAACATCTCTCTGTGGGCGGAACCGGTGACAGGAATTTTATACGCTGAGCCTTTATGGACTCATTACTCTCTATCTGCCACTTGGCTACCTGGCAGGGCTTAAGTTGGTAGCAAGTGGATTGAGTCAGAAATACTATATAATAAACGGTCAAGGCGAAGTTAAAAAGATTATATCAAAATGTGTGACATGTTTCAGACTCAAGGCAGTTGCCGCTAAACAGCTGATGGGCTCTCTGCCTAGCGACCGGGTTAATCCGAGTCGGCCTTTCGAAAAAGTGGGTGTAGATTACTGTGGCCCTTTTTCTATAAAGCGTTTGAAGCATGCTAGAAACGTGTCAGTTCGCAGGTCGGACACCAGTTCCAAATGGACAGCTTTTGTTACAAAACATACAAATACGGCTATATATCCTTTTGTAACTAATGACCGCCTCACCCTCGACTGCTTTATAGAAAAAGGGCCACAGTAATCTACACCCACTTTTTCGAAAGGCCGACTCGGATTAACCCGGTCGCTAGGCAGAGAGCCCATCAGCTGTTTAGCGGCAACTGCCTTGAGTCTGAAACATGTCACACATTTTGATATAATCTTTTTAACTTCGCCTTGACCGTTTATTATATAGTATTTCTGACTCAATCCACTTGCTACCAACTTAAGCCCTGCATGTAAAAGCCTGTGATGTTCCTCTCTAACAATCAGATCAGTGAGCTTGCAGTTTTTTGGTAAAATCGCGGGATGGCGCTGGGTGTACGGTATTAAAGCGTTTTGCAGGCGCCCGCCCACGCGCAACGTACCCGTTTTGTCAATGAAGACGTGAAGACCCTCTAGAGTGCCTTTGATCTGCTTATTAGAGCGGAGCGCCTTCATCTCTACCTGAAACTCTGTACTTTGCACGTACTGAATCATTAATAAGAGTGCGTTATTAAGTTCTGCAGTAGTTAGACAAGGACTAACAGATATTGACTGAGCAGCACAACTTTTTGCCTCATCTAAAAGCGTATTTTCTTTGGATGACTGAGAGCCATCATTTTGCCTTGCGGTATACAGTGAACTGCGCTTTGTTAATTTGCAACAAAATCTAATTATGTATGCCAATACGGGGCACGTCACCAGCTTGGGGCCTACAGATTCTACCGGTGGATCATTTTCAGGTGACGCTTGTGACGTGTGTTCGTATTCGATAAAAACATGATCTTTGTTTTGCAAAAAGCTGGGGCCCTGAAACCACAGCGTATGGTTGCCGAGTTCGTGCGGCATGATACCTCTGCTCAAGCAATCTGCTGGGTTGTTTAGTGATTTTATGTACAGCCATTTGTGGTGTCCACTATGTTGGAGTATTACTTTGACTCGGTTCGCAACATAAGTGTCAAGCTTAGTTAAATCTGTTTTTATCCATGACAGGACTACCTGAGAGTCTGAATATAAAATGACATCATCAATTGTTAATTTTAACTTTATTGTGCCATGAATCTTGGCTACCAACTTAGTGAGTAGCAATGCGGCGTTTAGCTCTAACCTGGGAATAGTTAAGGCCTTTTTCAGGGGGTTTACTCGAGATTTTGAGCTGAGCAGAGATATCTTTACGTTGCCCGCTGTATCGATTACCCGTAGATAGACGCAGCAACCATACGCTGCGGTCGAGGCTGCGTCTGCAAAACCAACAATTTGTATTACTATAGCGTCCTGCAAGCTAACGTTCCTAGGTATGGTTATTGTTGGCATTTGGTAAATACTTTGGATGAATTCCTGCCATTCGTTGTGTAAATCTGTGGGAGGTGGTTGGTCCCAGGCGATATTTTCTGCCCATAGGCCTTGCATAATTATTTTAGCTTTAACAAATATGGGGCCTATTAGTCCCAGAGGGTCATAAAACTTGCTAATAAAGCTCAATATCTGTCGTTTAGTGACCGTTTTATCATCAGTTGGCTGAGGTGATGAGAATTTGAAGCAGTCATCTTCAATGTTAAAATTTACACCTAGTGTTTTATAATTTTGTTCCTGAAAGCTAACATCATCAAACTGTCTGTTCTCTATCGGCACCTCCGCTAAGATCTCGGGTGCATTAGAAGCCCACTTGTGCAACTGTAGGCTTCCCAAGCTTAGTAATTGGGACAACTGTTGCTTGGTCTCAATAAGACTCTTCAAATTGTCATCAGCCACCAAAATGTCATCTACATAGCAGGAATTATCCAGTACAAAAGCCGCCTTGGGATATTCATCCCTATGCCTATCAGCTAGTTCTTTGAGACAGCGAGTCGCAAGATATGAGGAACTTTTCAGGCCATATGTAACAGTCTTTAACTGTATACATTTTATTTCTTGGTCGGGCGAGTCCCGCCACAGAATATTCTGCAATGAGGTCTGTTGTGGGTCTAATTCGATATTTCTGAACATGCGCCTGATATCAGTTATGAAAATAAAGTCATTTAGTCTGAATAAGAGAAGCACCTCTATAAGTTCTCGCTGGACTACTGGGCCATTAAGTAATAGATCGTTTAGAGATACCTTCTTATTGGTAACCATGGACCCGTCAAACACAACACGAAGTTTGGTTGTTTTGCTACACTCATTTATGACCGGCTGGTGAGGAAGAAAGTAGAGAGGGTCTCTTGTAAAATCGTACTGACTGATATCGACATATGAACCATGCCCTAATGACAGATATTCATGAATAAACTTTTTATATTCATCAAACAGACCAGGATTCTTGGCAAACCGCTTTTCCAAGTTTAAAAATCGTTTTAGTGCATAATTAAAGGAATTGCCCAATGTCTCATTCACATTAGCTAATGGAAGCTTTAATGGCATTGCCACTTGAAATTTATTGTCCTTTAATTGCACAGATTCTTGGAAAACCTTTTCGGACTGCTCCTGTTCCTTTGTTTCATTAAATATCTCTGGTACAGACTCAGTTTTCCAAAAGTTGGTTAAATTTTCATTAATGCTTGATTCACATGATTGACAGAATAAACTTGTTACCTTGTTTGATTGTTGACTGGTTTGTAGAACATTATGATTAATGTTACCAGCTACAATGTGGCCAAAGAGTGTGTTGACAATGCGTGGAGACACTGGAGCTGCAGATGTTGACTGGGATTTTGAGGCAGGCTCAGGTTGCGATGGTAGGAGGATCTGGAAAAATATGTCAGCACCCATTAGCATTTGAATGTCTCCTGGCGCGTTAAAAGTGTCGTCAGCTAACTTTATACCAGGGGGCAAGCTTATTTTAGTCATGTCAATCATGTTTTGTGGCAGGTTCATGGTTATTTTGTCTACTACATGACACTCTACTGGCAACGAGAATGGGTATGCATTGGAATGTGCTTCCAGTCGTACAGAGAAATGGGTTTTGTTCTCTGCATGCGTAATGCCAATTATGGAAGTCTCATTTCTTGTAGGTATATAACCTAAAGTCTGTAAAGTAGCACTAGTGATAAAAGATACCTGTGAACCTGTGTCCAGAAGAGCCCGGACTTGAATTTCTTTGCCATTTTGGCAGATAAGTTTAACCTTAGCTGTGGGCAAAAGAACATTGTTTGTTTGTTTATTCGTCAGCAGTGAGACCGGATTGGAGACCGGGGTCTCAGTCTCAATGTGAAGCAATGAGTTATGGTTGCCTTTGCAGGTATTACATTTAAAATGATATCTACATTTTCCTCCATGTGGATTCAGGCAAATTTTGCACAATTTATTTACTTCCACAAACTCAATTTTATCTTGTGGCTTCGCTAGTTGAAATTTAGGGCAAGTAAACAATCTGTGGGAACACTTACAGAATGCGCAGGTCTTCTCAGTTGTTGGAGCCGCTCCTGGCTGGGCTGAGTACTCCACTGCTTGGTTTGCTGCTAGCCCTGGCTCCTCCGGAGGAGCTGCTGCCACCGTCGCCGCCTTCCATGCCGGTCTGTGGTTCATTGCAGGCCTTTCAAACTGCACCTTAGGCGCAGCCATGGCAGGCTCTGTCAGCTCCAATGCTAGCGCCCGTTTCTCTAGAAATTGGATCAAGTCGCTAAGTTTTGGTGTCACTTTGGTATCTCTTTCCAGTTGGAACGCGCGGTTTGTTATTAAGTCTAACTTTTTACATAGTATAATTACTAGGATCACGTCCCAGGCCTCCACGGGCAACCCTAGATTTTGCAATGCAGCCATGTGCTGTTTTATACTAGAGATAAAGTCCCTTATGCTATTGGGAGTGGATTGGGTTATGGGATTAGCCTCCAATAAACTATTTACATGCTCAGTTATGATGAGAAATGTATTATTGTACCGTTCATTCAATATATTTTTGGCTGTTGTGTAACTTTCAGAGGAAAGTGCTAGATTTTCTATGAGTTTCAAGGGCTCTCCGTCCAGGAGAGTCCTAAGGTAATAGAGTTTGTGTACATTGTCTATCTCATAGTTGTTTGCAATCATGGAGTCATACAGCGCAATGAATGTTTGGTAGTCCTTGTACTTGCCATCAAACTTTGGTATTTCAATATTAGGTAACTTGGTCCGCACTGATGGCCTTATTGTCGAGGAGGAAGAGGCTGCCTTCGGGATCTCATGCGCTGCGATCGCATCATCAAGTCTTTGCAATATAAGATAATAGCTGTCTTCCACCTCGGCAAGCTGGTCATCAGCTTGGATGCAATTAATTTTTATCTGGACTGACTCGAAGTCTGCAAACACTTTTAACAGTCTGTCTCGTTTAATTTTTAATTCTGTGAGAGGTTTTTCATTAATACTCAACTCACCCGAGTACTTCAACAGCCGAGTTATTGAGCCTTTTGCGTGACCACGTGCCGCCACCAATTCTGCCAGCAAACCTTTGCTTATGTCTTCTTTTTCAGACATCTCGGCTAAGGTAAATTTACAAAGAATGTAAATACTACGATAGTACTAATTAATTGACAAATAAGCACTAAATACACAGTTCGAAGTAAGAAAAAAATTAGCTTGCTCGTGCCCGGTGTTATCCGTCGCGTGTTCCAAGAATTCGCTGTATGTAGTGTAGTAATGTAGTTGTGTGTGTTGTCGCTGGCTAGAGATGGTGCGTATTTACGTTACCAGGTTTTGATACCAGGTATTTCCTTGCAAGTATACCAACCAGGTACGACCCGAAATACTTGCAAGACTTGAAAGTATATTCCCATTAAAGTATACTGTCCCTTCAAAGTAAGTACTACTACGTCGAACTCGTACGTCAAACGAATCGAATGTATTTTTCTTGGAACTTGTCTCGCTCGTCGTTCGGTGCTATTCGGCTGGGCTCGGGGCGTGCGCCGTGCGATGGCGAAGCAATGTATATCGGTCTCGCCTCGCTCGGTATTTTCAACTTGGTTAGTTTGGAAAGTAAACCTTAATTGTATGAAAAATAGGGTACAATAATGCATTTCGTTCATGTTGCTTGACCTTGAATCATTCAAGTTGTAATTGCATTAAGATTGCATTAAAATTCGTACAGCTTTACTGGAAGGATTACAAGGTACATATTTGCGTGTACGTTCGGCATTTTAAATCTTGCACAGTTTTGAAGTAAAAGTTCTTGTATTTTTGAATTTGTTTGTTTACGTTGTGCTTGCGCTCGATTATCATCGCAAATAATCGCAATTAGTTGTTCTTAAACTGTGTGTGTGTGTGTGTGTGTGTGTTTTAAGTATATTGTGTTGTAATAAATTTATTGTGTTTTGTTTAAATATGGCACCGAAAAAAAGTGTGGCGTGGGACCATTTTATAGATAAAGGGAATAATATTGGGGAGTGCAAAATGTGTAAGGCAAAATTGACATTTAAATCGGGAGTGTCCAATCTGACAAAACATATACAGCAAAAACATCTCACCGTTAATTTAGTAGCCCGGGCGGGTGGCCGTTAATTTGGCGATAAGGAACAGAAGCCTATGCGAACTGTAAAGCAAGTACTTAAACCTCAAAATTTCAAAATGCAAAATTATATCTTGTATTCATACACATAAGGTTCAGATTATGTTTATACGTGAAATAAAATACTTTCAAAGTATTTTACGTCTTGATTGGAATATTTTGAATCTTATCTGTATAACAACAAGGTTTAAACTTGCAAGTCGAATACTTGCTTCCTTGCAACTTGCAAGGAAGCAAGTATTCGAGTCGTCGTTACGTTGGGAAGAAAATACCTTGAAAGTATTTTGATACCTGGTTTCTGCACCTGGTATGAGAAGGTGGACGTACTTTTAAGCCCTGGTACGCGATATAGCAAGTATAACCCATCCCTATCGCTGGCTAGTTGCAAACCCGAACCGGAAGTAGTGCTGCCAACCGATGCAAGTTGTCCTGTCCATCCGACGAATTCCCGGAATGCGGAAAGAATTATGGCCAGTGTTGCCAGATCTACTGATTTAGCAGTAGATCTACCTGATTAAAAAAAAATCTACTGATCTACTGCTGGGAACGTTATTATTTAAGAAATCTACCTGCTTTTTCCAAATCAGATCGGATCATGACCTTATACTCCGAAATCCGATTTTCGAAGTTCGTTTCGTGCCGTTCCGCTCTCACTAATAGTTATTAATTTGAGAGTGAGAGCGACGGTGTGATACGAACTTCGAAAATCGAATTTCGGGGTTGCCCCCATGTAGTTTTTGTTGTCGTATCGTGTCATCTGGCCTTTATGGTGACATTAAGGTTTTGTGAATTTGTGGTATTTTTTATCTGAAGTCCTGAGGCCGCTCTGACATGACAGGCCCAGACAGAGAGAGACACCCCGAACCATGCGTGCCGTCCTCTACAACTTTAATAACTATATTGTAACTGCGACGGGGATAGTACACACCACAGAATACATACATAATAATAGTAGTACAAGCTACTACAGCAAAAAAAAAAGGAAATCATTGACTCAGATTAACTTAGGTAAGTACAGTAGGTAAATATTTACATGTATAATATACTATGTGTACACATATTATGTGTATTTATATGTTCTAATGTATTATATTATACTTATAATTCAAACTAAATTCTATTTTACCTCTTGTGGGTATTAATTTTATAATCTACTGATTTTTTCCTCTATCTACTGCTAAAACTTTATTTTTTCTACTGAATACTTCAGATTCCATCTGGCAACACTGATTATGGCCGCCGGCCGGAAGTGTGGAAAAAAAATTCACGACGACGCCCCGATGTCCTTGTTTGCACGTGGGCCTGTATTAATCTCAGCACGGCGTTCTTGTAATTTCTTACTTGAGGTTCTTCTTTTTGAATTGTATCGAGAGCTCCGGACTGCACGCGGGGTCTCATGCGTGATGTAAATACTCGACGCGGCGTCCTCTTGGATGTTCGTTCTCGTAGCTCGATGGACTATATGTTGCGTGGTTTGTCTTGCAACAGTATATTTGAGGGATCTGCTCTATATGTCGGCACTTTACTTTAATTTAGAAATAAAAATGCAAGAGCTTGTTTCGTTCGTCTTCTGTATTATTGGGAAGAATATTGACAATTCGAATAGTGTTGCCACTGACATAAAAAATATAAATCTCCTGCCACACACAATATCATTAATAAAACGACTACCACATCAATATTAATATTAGTATATGTTTAGACATATTAATATGTTGCCATGCAACAGCGTTGTTTCCGAGACTCCCAATTAATGGTGTCATTCCCAACTTTAATAATGAAGCCTGTGTAGGACCTTCTGTCACTCAGGTCGTTGGCCCAATCTGCGTCTGCGAATCCGGATAATTCAAGATTATTATCTTTTGTGAAAAACAAACCATAATTAATCGTTCCTGCTAAATATCGCAATACACGTTTGGCAGCGAGCCAATGAGTTTCATCAAAACCATTACTAAATTGACAGAGCTGACTACAGGCGAAGGATATATCCGGTCTGGTACAGACACATAAGTACATCAAGCAACCTAATAACTGTCTGTAATTATACACATTATCATCCAAACATTTTTCTGACTTAACTAATTTACAATTCAATGACATTGGTGTAGTTACAGCTTTACAATGTTGCATACCAAATTTCTCTAATATTCTTTTGACATAGTTTGATTGGTCAAGTACTAAAATTCCCTTTGATCTGTCTCTAGTCACATTTATACCTAAACAATTTTTCAATGTACCTAAATTTTTGACATTAAAATTCTGTTCAAGTAATTCTACTAATTTTGTTTTATTATGAATATTTTTACTAGAAAACAAATAGAAGTCATCGACATAGAGAGCAATGATAACAAGATCTCCACATATTTGCTTGGTGTATACACAGGGTTCACACTTTGACTGTTGATAACCATTTTTAGTGAGCAAAGTGTCAACTTTACGATTCCATATACGACTGGCCTGTTTTAGGCCATATATCCCTTTCTTAAGCAAACAAACTTTAGTCTCATCGCCACTGCCAAAGCCAGGAGGCTGCTCCATGTAAATAACCTCCTCTAAGTCACCATGCAAAAAAGCTGTAGTAACGTCTATGTGACTCATATCCAAATCTAATTTATTTGCCAGAGAAAATAATAACCTCATACTAGAGTGACGAACTACTGGCGAAAATGTATCATTGTAGTCGACTCCTTGAACCTGGGTGAAGCCCCTTGCCACTAATCTAGCCTTATATTTATCAAATTTTCCTGTGGCATCATGTTTAGTCTTGTAGACCCACTTACACTTGACAACATTGGTGCCAGGTGGCGGTCGATCCACAAGTTGCCATACATTATTAGCAATAAGTGACTCATATTCTCTACGCATGGCTGAATTCCATGCTACATGATTTGGACAAGAAATGGCTTTCTCATATGACTGAGGTTCATCAAATATCACTTCTTCCTGCACAAACATAGACAGATCGTAATCACCATACCTTTTAGGTGGTACCATACGCGTGCTACGTACAGGTCGTCCCAGTTGAGAGACAGGCACCTCTGGGCTTGACACGGCTTCCCCTGCGACCGGGCTCTCGTCATCATCTGACGAAGACAGCGAGCTGCTGCTCTCCCCAGTGGGAGACTGAAAGTCAGAGTCGCCGCCGCTATTGAGGTCCTCAGTTGCAGGCTCTGAAATCATAGGAGATTCAACATTAACTTGGTTTAGTACATTATTATTATCTAATACATCAATTGAATTCTCAACCAATTGTTTGTTGTTATCATCATTATCACAGTCAGATATATTATTCTGCTGAAAATCATTAACATCATTATTCAATTGTATATCACAGTCAGGCATATTATTCCGCTGAAAATGATTACTATTATTATTTAATTGTATATCACAGTTAACATAACTCTCATTTCTATTATTTTCCATAGTCATTGTATGATAAAATTTGTGCTCAATAAAATGCACATTTCTAGAAAAGTTTATTCTTTTAGGATTGGAGGGTTCAACTAGTCTGTAACCTTTCGTGGTCTCACCATATCCAACAAAAATATGCAATTTACTTTTTGCATCCAACTAATTACGCCTCTGCTGAGGAATAAGAGAATAAGCTATGCACCCAAATACACGGAGATGGCCAAGATCTACTTTGGATCCGGTCTATACCTCCTCGGGAATGGATCCTGATAAAGCTGCAGTGGGACTTCTGTTCTTTAAATAAATGGCTGTCATTATTGCCTCTCCCCAGTACCGCTTACAGAGACCACTTTCTCGAAGCACGCACCTAGCTTTCTCCACTAAGGTACTATTAAGACGTTCACTCAATACGTTTTGAGCAGGGCAATATGGTAGTTTTCTGGTGAAGTATCCCCTCTTTCCTTAAATGATTAGTGAATTGTGCACTGCAATATTCACCACCACAGTCTGAACACAAACATTTGATTGGTAGTCCAGTCTGCTTTTCAACTAGGGTTTTTAATTCTATAAAACAAGACATAACTTCAGACTTACATCATATTAGATATCCAAATGTCTTCCTGGAAAAGTCATCAGTAAAGATCACCAGATAGCGTGCACCTCCCCAAGTGCATTCTGAGACGGGACCAAAAACATCTGAGTGGATGATCTCCAGAGGCTGGCTGGCATGCCTGACTTCTCCTTTCGGGTAGGATTTGGCCTTCATCTTCCCCTCAAGACAAGCCACGCAGTCCTTGAGTGCTGTTTCATGCCTATCCTGAAACACAACACTGGATACCATACCATTATCCATCAGAGTCTGCATCCCCCTAAGACTTAAGTGTCCGAGTCGTTTGTGCCACAGTTCAGTTGACACACGTAATGCAGCCGCAGTACTTTGTACCTCCCGCATCTCTGGCAGGACTATGGAAGAGTGCACCATCTGTGAAACACACTGATTAGACCCTATACCCTCCAATACATACACCCCATTTCTATTGGTAGCCTTACCAATACATTGTATGTCATCATAGATAAAACAAGTCTCTTTCGTGAATCTGACAGATAAACCCTTTTCTGTAAGTTTGGAAACAGAAATTAAATTAGTGGATAATTTGGGAACAAACATCACATTAATAAGCGTTGTCGCTTTATTATTTAAGGTTATATAAACATTGCCAACACCCTGACTAACCAGCCTGTCATCATTGGCAATGGAGATGAGTGAACTATTAGATTTTGTAATTATGTAATAAATCTTTACAATTAGTCATGTGAAAAGTGCAACCTGAATCTATTATCAAAAATTTGGCATTAAGTGACATCAAAGCTGTAATTAAAAAGTCTGTTCTTTAGAGTTCATGTTCACATTCAGCTTCTTGTCTCGCTTCAATTTGAAACACTTCGATTTTATATGTCCTGGCTTCCTGCAATAATTGCATACTATTGGTTTACGCTGCTGCTTGGACAAAAATGCACTTCCACTTTCACTCGTATTTTTCCTAAATTCTTCTTGTAAAAGTCTTGTGCGCACCATCTCGCTCGAAATACTTCCTGTGATGTTTGCCGTTTCCAAATTTGAGACCAGTACATCATACTCCGAAGGCAACCCGCTGAGAAGTAACTCTGCCACTTCGCTGTCCTCCGTAATACGGCCAATATCAGCCAGCTGCTGCACAGTAGTCATTATTGCCTGGATATATTCAGTCATACTGCTATAGTGGGTAAATTCTGCCTTGTGTAGTTGACGCAACAATACAACTCGCCTGTAAAGGCTTTTATCTTCGAATATTTTACACAAAGAATCCCACGCGGTCTTAGCAGTTGTAGCATTGTTTACATATTGATAACAATGCGATTTCAATCCTAGGCACACTCTGGCGAGCGCGCGCTGATCTCTTACCGGGTCATTATCTGTTCCCTCGACGCATGCCCACAGGCCATCCAGCTTCAAGGCCATCTTCATGGCAAACTTCCATGATATATAATTTCCAACACCGTCTAGCCTCTCAATCATACCTCCGCCGCCGCCGACAGACATCACGGAAGGCGTTACAAGGTTAGGATTGACCACGTTGTCATGGCCGCCGTTCTCATTGCCATATACAATGTCGGGCATTCTTGATAATGATGATCACTGCACTGCACTGCACTTCAGCTTGAGCCCGCGCCCAACTAGCACACCAATTTTTCTTTTTATAAACTTGAAGTTTAAAAGAAAATCTTCGCACTGGGCCCATAACCTGTTAGGAGGTGCTACGTGGATCGTAGTGGTATTGGTGGCGTGGGCAGCGGGAGAGCCGAAATAAAACTTTGTTGATACTTGAACTGTATTATATTTTGGTACAAATATACGTTAAGCACCAAGATCTTAGCACATGCAGTACAATATCAAATTATAAGAGAGAAACACAAATAGAGCGGCCATGGGTTGCAGAGGTCACACGAAAGAGAAAGAAAGTGTTGCCCTGTCAAAAATAGTACAATATTATTGCCAGAGCATACCTAAGACAATTTTGGAAATAGAGTTATTATAAAGCATACGACACATAAACTGTTACTCACATTAACAAATATATTATCTGCTGAATTCGTTTATCCGTTTATTAGGTTTTTTTTGTCTTGCGCCCGCAGGAACTAATAATACCAATTTCCGGGATAAAAACTATGTCTATGTTTTTGTCCACAAACTATCCTACTACGATCCTACTGTATAACAGAACCTCAAACTGGATTCCCACACGTCTCTATCAAGTACTTGACGCACTAAATAATGCCGCTCTTACACTGCTTCAAGTTTCAAGTGCAAAAAATCACACCATCCTTCCTCCCAAGCTTGTAATAATGTGCGTCTTACTGGGGACCACTCTTTACTTTGTATTTTGATTAGGTATACATAGTAAGTGAGCTACCGTTACCTACTTTGGACAAATACATATACATATATATACAACTAAACTACTATCTCGGAGATACTATTACGTATATCGAAAAAATATTTCGTTGCCAATTTTATAACTGTCGTGTCGTGCCATCTTCGAATTCGTACGTACGCCCAGATTCGCATAATCTAACTAATATTATAAATGCGAAAGTATGCATGGATGGATAGATGGATGGATGGATGGATGGATGTTTGTTTGTTTGTTACTCAATCACGCCAGAACGGGCCAACGGATCTGGATGAAATTTGGCACATAGATAGAGAGAAGTCTGGAATAGCATATAGGCTACTTTTTATCCCGGAAAATTGTATAGTTCCCGCGGGACAGCGATAAACGAATTCTTTGCAGACGAAGTCGCTGGCAGTAGCTAGTAAAGTAATAAATTTTATGTGCTCTAACTTTGAATGAAGATTTTTGTGACTCACTAAAGGTTTTTCCCCGGGCGTTTGTGCTTACGTCATCGCTACGACAGTTATGTTGCCAGGTTATAAAAAAGTTTAAAAAGTAGTGATAAAAAATCAGCCAATCGCAGCGACCGAGAATCCTGCACTGTGTAAAGTAAAGATAGTAGTACCTTACCTAGCCTGTGTGACAGACGTTGAAAGTCATCGAATATCCCGATGAAAAATAAATATGAAGTATTTCGCAATTACGTTTTTATCACAAAAATGCCAAAAAAAAACAAGTTGCAAGAAAATAAGCTCAAAAAAAGGATGAAGTATTGCATGATTCCAATAAAAAGTGTTTTAATAGTCGTTGACATGACCAGTCCCTTGACATTTTTATAGTGCGGTTGTCTTGTACATGTAAGTATTGTATTTGGGTCAAACTGTGGGTCAAACTTAATTGCATTTAATTTCTTACTATTTCGAAAACCAATGAGACACTCAACTAAACCACTAGTAATAAATAAAGCCCCCTCGTAAAAAGAGATTTATTATAGACGACTTCAATAAATGTACCATAAATGGTATTATAACAGCAAGTAAGTGCTAAGTACCCATACCCAAGTCTCAAAACCCAAATCACCGCTTTGCAAAAAGTCATTAACTTGATATATAACGGCGGATAGTCACGGGTAAGGTATCTATTTATTTAATAAAACACAAAAAAAGTATTTTATTCATTGTTTTGTTTGTTATTACCTAAATATAATTCACTTCACTCACCGACCATGGTTTTAAACCAATACTTGTATTGAATTTGGAATGATTAAATCAAAATATTGAAACTAGAAGAAGAAATCTTCAGTTCAGCGACCGTGAACATAATTACCGAATAAATAAATAAGTAATAATAAATAAATGTACCCGGCTAAAAATTACTTCCATATTTACTGATCCGATTACAGCATTATTCTAAATTAATTACATTTAAACAGATTTCAACATTAGACGAGCATTAAATATAATAGCCTTTTTTCTGTAAAGCAATTATACCTAATAGTCAGAAATTGGTAAATCTTACAAATTATCAGTGGTAACATTTTCCAACCAACTGTCAAGTGTCAATCAATGTCATTGCACATATGCTGTTGTTGCGCGGAGTGCGCGGCCGGCACGGTACAGACTTAGGCCTACAACAACTAGAAATTATTGTAGATCAAACAAAGCAGAATATAACTATACAGGGTCTAGGCATACCTTACAGCTTGCTTTTCCTTTTATCATGTTGAAGAGTTACTAGTGGAGTTTTAATATCTAGTGCACACGTATTATTTAAAAAGTGCGGCGTTAATAATTTATGGAAAACAATAAAATTATGACATCCGTGTATTGATAAAGATCTTTCCTGTTTGCCTTGTTACTTGAAATACCTTTCTAAAATGTCTAGTGAATTGGATTATCTGAACGAGTCGCGGTCTTCGTCATTGGAGTCTCCTCGTAGTTCGCCGTTGCAACAAGTGCCCGATAAAGTGACTCAATCAACAGAGTTGCAATATGTTGACTGCCCAAGTAAGGAGTTCTCAAGTGTTCTGTTGGCCTAGAAAATTGTGTTGTTGTGATCCTATATGCCTTAGGTTAAATATAGAGACCTATTGTTTTTTTTATCATGTGATAAAGCGCAGTGCTGCTATCTGTTGTGACTTAGGCATGTAGCTGCATTATCTATGTAGTTATTTAGATAGTACAATTTTAAAAAAATATGCTTCTTTCTTTGGTAAATGTTTTTTTTTCATCAAACTATTCATGTACTTAACACTGTAACTTTGTAAAACTTGAATCATCTATTTTTTATGTGTGGATATGAGTTAATAAATATAGTAGGCGGCAAATAAGTAAAACGTGGAGGGGATATGCGCAGTATGAAAAACAACATCATTTTCATACTGCGCATATCCACTCCAAGTTTAACTTATTTGCCGCCTACTATATTAAACTCCAATATGTCCACCCTAAGGAGATTTTGAGTTTTAGATAGCAATAAAAATACAATCGAATATGTCCAAATCAACCAATGACATGAATCCATATTGGTCATCATCATCATCATAGCTGCCACATTGTCTTTGTTGCTGGTAGAATGTGTATGTTGCTCCGCACTTTAAATTCAATTTGTTAGGTTCATTTTATTTATGTAAAAGTGGATTCAAATGTATAAACTGTAGAACCAAAGTAACATATATACGAAGCATAAAAATTAAAAACCAAGTATGTGCATTATTTGATTCAAAATCCGATATGTCCATATTAGTTTTATGGATTTTAGCATTTTTCTACCATAAATCATTAAGATGAGAAGGAGTCACTAATGCAATATAACAACATAAATGCAATTTAATCTGTAGTAAAATTTACTAATAGTGCTTTGTAAATGAAAATTGTATCATAATATCTTCGTTTTGTTTATCACCAGTGATCGGAAGAGGCAGGCAGTGCCATTTCGGTTGAATGACCTGAAACATTATACTTAATATGGATAAGGTCTGGTATTCTAGACTCATATTTTTCAGAGAATATTTTCTTAATATGTTTTTATTAATAGAAATTACTATATTAATTACTATATTAAAATGTGTAATCAGAATTGTAAATACTTACATAATTTATATTAGTCAACATTACCTTCTTTTAACAGTTAGAAATAACAGTAGTATAATCAACACAATCATTTATGATAAATAAAATAAAAATTTAACATTATTTGTAATGTAAAATTTTTGTTTTATTATTTTGTGTGGAATGAAAATAACAAACAATATGATTTTTAGATATTTTCTACTTTCAAACTTTTGACATCCAATATCCATTTGTTTATTGAAAATGACCTTTCAACCTCTGCTGATGTCAGTGGAGCAAATTTTTAGAAGAAAGTTTCATCCCATGCAGTTCCTTTTGAAATTTGTTCTAATATTCTCTTATATCTAAATATGGATTTCGAGCCAAGAAAAAGTAAAAGTAAAAATTTAAATTTATATATATCATTTTTGAACCAAACAAAAACTTAAGACTTTTCGGAACATCCATATTAATCTTATGCACAAGTCTTGTGAAATGGCACTACCTATTCCAATCACTGTTTATCACGGACATTCGGAGTCTGATATTTATCAACTCATATCAGAATGGCAAACAAAATATATCAACTGTGGTGCCTACAATCTGTTTCACGTGCTTCAGAGGGCTGTACTGTAAACGCAATGGCATCCCTAGGTGATTTTTAGAATAAGAATGGTTTATTAGCTGATATTTGGATTTTTGACATACAATATACAACAAAACAACAATAAACAAACGGAAGACCAGCGTTGGCCGTAAGGCCAGCAAATGCTGAGTTGGGGCCATTTTATGTCAATTTTATGTAGATTTTAATATTTTTTTGTTTTTTAATTACTGTGATTGTCATAAATGAACTTTTTCTTTCTTTCTTTCTTTCTTTCTTTCTTTCTTTCTTAAGTCAATGCTTGGCAATTGAATAGTGACTCGAAACTGACAATGATAATTCTTACAGGTCCATCTGGTCCATATTTACGAATTGTTGAGGAACCACAGACTCGGTTCCGATTTCGGTATAGAAGTGAGTTGAATGGAGCACATGGCTGCATCATGGGAATAAACAATTCAAATAACAATGTAACACACCCTACAGTAGAAGTAAGTATTTCTTTAATTTTGGTAAGAAAAAATGTATATGAGGGGGATTAAGTATTGGGATGAGATGGCAGCTTCAGTTTCTATTATTTGGTCAAGAGCAAGAGCTCAATATTTTTTTTATATGCAAAACGCTGAGGCAAATGTAATGAAACACAAAGAAGGAGAATATTCGATTGCTTAGTTTTTTTATGTTAATATTTTTTCTTTTTTTTTGCATGATGTCTCTCTCTGCATAGAAGACAGTCGATAAGACCACTGTCAACTTGAAAGTTCGATTTTAGTGACATTCTTTTGGTAAGAAGTTGGATGAATGTAAATAGTGAAAAACTCAAAAATCACTTATCTGACCGACCATAGAATTAATGAAATAAAATTACAGCAGACAGAGACAATTCGAAATTTAAATACGAAAAATATAAAATTTCAATCCAATGTAATTTTGAATTGTTATTGATGGAATTCCTGTAATTCTGTTATTTCTGGAATGGACTTCGATGAAAAAGACGACGTAAAACGAAAACCATGAAACTTTTTTTTTGTTAAGTTGGTGAACTACGACAAGCAGGCGTTGCTCCGATGTCGGCTGGTGGAGCACTTGCGCGAGGACGAGCACCCGCACCAGCTGCTGGAGGACGAGCACGAGGAGCGCGACGTCAGCGCGCTGGTGCCTGTAGAGGGCAGCTACAGAGTCGGGTAACAGTACTACATACATACATACACCCGCACCAGCTGCTGGAGGACGAGCACGAGGAGCGCGACGTCAGCGCGCTGGTGCCTGTAGAGGGCAGCTACAGAGTCGGGTAACAGTACTACATACATACATACACCCGCACCAGCTGCTGGAGGACGAGCACGAGGAGCGCGACGTCAGCGCGCTGGTGCCTGTAGAGGGTAGCTACAGAGTCGGGTAACAGTACTACATACATACATACACCCGCACCAGCTGCTGGAGGACGAGCACGAGGAGCGCGACGTCAGCGCGCTGGTGCCTGTAGAGGGCAGCTACAGAGTCGGGTAACAGTACTACATACATACATACACCCGCACCAGCTGCTGGAGGACGAGCACGAGGAGCGCGACGTCAGCGCGCTGGTGCCTGTAGAGGGCAGCTACAGAGTCGGGTAACAGTACTACATACATACATACACCCGCACCAGCTGCTGGAGGACGAGCATGAGGAGCGCGACGTCAGCGCGCTGGTGCCTATAGAGGGCAGCTACAGAGTCTGGTAACTACTACATACATACATACACCCGCACCAGCTGCTGGAGGACGAGCACGAGGAGCGCGACGTCAGCGCGCTGGTGCCTGTAGAGGGTAGCTACAGAGTCGGGTACGTCACTTCCAAAACTAGCCGCCTTTTTTTATTATAAACTCACTCCGCAGCCAGAGCTCTATGCGAATATTTTGCTGCACACAGTTTGTTCTTACTGTGGTAGAAATAGGGATAGCTAGCGTGTAGTTTCTAGTTCCTAATTCCTATCTCCTTCATGACTAAAACATTCGTTTTTTTTTTCTCTAACAGATTTCCGGGCATGGGCATCATACACACGGCCAAGAAAGATGTGGCCAAAGTATTGCACAATAAATATGTTAAGGAACCACATAGATATCCCAGCCTACAGGTATGTTGTTATATTGAATTGTATTAAATAAGTACATTGTAGGCATACTGTTCTTACAGTCACCACGGAGTGCCATTGATAGCTGTACACTTGTACGGTTCCTTTTGTAGTTCGCTATTAGGTATCACTTGAACAAAAGTGTGCCAATTTACAGGCATCTGGGGCCTTACCATGACATCCTAATTCCGACTCAGTTCAAGTTTTAGCTGTCACTTTTAGTACGCGTGCCAAAAATTATAAATTGCGAATATCACAAATCACAAATCAGTACGGGTATAAATTTTGTTATTGAAACGACTGTTCTAAGTTTGAAATGAATGACGAGTGCTCCCGATCCTGTTGATCACTTGGTGATTTAACAAAATGAAGCTTCTCAATATACGAATATGGGTGCGTTGGGAGGGGAAGGGCTAGGCGGACGTACCATGATCAAATTGGGGACGTTTTGGAAAAAGGCCAGGTCAAGAGTACCCGAAACCAACGAGCATGTATGAAGAGATTGATGAATGTGGATGAAGCGAAAGAGGTATGTCAGGATCGTAGCAAGTGGAACAAAGTAGTCTCTGCCTACCTCTGTGGGAAAGAGGCGTGACGATATGTATGTATGTATGTAAGCTTCTCAATGTCAAACAAAACAATTGTTTGCAGTTCATTGAAAGCAACACGACACACGTAATACCTTAACACATTTAGGCTAATTATGGCGTTAAAGTATTGAACGGAGTTCGTAAGATCAAGTTCTTTTTTTTCTAGTCTAGGGCTCACTGCGTCTCAGAGGCTAAGAGGATAGACCTAAACATCGTACGCCTGAAGTTTAGCGCCCACGACTATGTAACAGGCCAAGAAATCTGCGCTCCAGTGTTTTCAAAACCCATCTACAACATAAGTAAGTTTATTTCATATTTTGTACTATACATATTATTAAAAAAACGGCCAAGTGCGAGTCGGACTCGCGGACCGAGGATTCCATACAAATTAGGCTTGTTAATATAAAATCCAGTCTTACCAGAGCCCCGCTCCTAAGCAAAATGTAGGAAATGTGAGGTAATTTTATATTGGTTATCTGAATCTGAATAGTGAGTGCTAGCTGCATCGCCTATAACATGATTCCTAAGATTTTCGCTCATTCCCACACCCACTTATAAATCGCTACATAGTATAAAACAAAGTCGCTTTCTCTGTCCTTATGTATGCTTTAAACCTTTAAAACTACGCAACGGATTTTGATGCGGTTTTTTTTAATAGATAGAGTGAAACAAGAGGAAGGTTTATATGTATAATACATGCATAACATACCGTGCGAAGCCGGGGCGGGTCGCTAATTATATTATATTATTATGTATTGAATGAATTGTCCGACGGTAGTTTTCTATATGAAATTGCTATTTTTTGTGTCTATTATTATATTCACAGAAAGTGCTGCGACCAATGAGTTGAAAATATGTGAGACAAGCCATATATCCGGAAAACCAAGCGGCGGAGATGAAATTATTATCTTGGTAGAAAAAGTTAACAAGAGTAAGTACATAATTTTTACGATAGGTACTTATGCAAACGATTTTGACTAAAAACAAACGTCATTAATTTAATTTTGTTACTCTGTTGTGGTATGAGGCGAACAGAAAAAATAAAATAAAATTGTAATAAAAACCTAGCAATTATAATAGAAATAAATAGCTTTTGCCCGCTGCTTTGTCTGTGTGGATTTAGTATTTCGAGTAGCTTATAACGCCTACAAAAAAGTTAGTAGCAAACGAATTTAAATTGTCTATATAGATTATCCCCTGCAGACACGAATACGTCTGTCACTCACGTTATGCAACGACTGAAGAGGAGGAAAAAGATTATCTTCTAGTTTATGTTCCACTTCGAGACGCTTGACATGATCAACATATTTATTCCAATGTACTAGCAAATTCATCTTCAATTTTTGAGAAGGGAATTGCAGTTTTTTTTTTTAACTTATTAAACTTATTACCCTTTAGCATTAAAAATAAGTCTTTAGCAGGCGTCCGATCCTATTGTACCTCTTCTCCTCCTATTCTCCTAGATCCTATTGTATTTCTTAGTGATTAAAGTGTTTACTGGCAAAAGAGGGGTTAATACATGTATCCGATGGGACTTCTAGATAATATGTGACAAAATTACACTGTTCACTAATTAATGTTAAAAACAGCGTGGACAGACTATACTCTATACTATAATTTTCAGCAAAAGTAAAGGATAAAATTAATCTACACATCCTTGCAGAAAATATTTTTTTTTGTTTTACAGACAACATTAAAGTTCATTTTGTGGAACTCAATGAGGCGGGCGATCAAGTTTGGACGGGTCAAGGCAGCTTCTTGGAATCGGCCGTGCACCATCAATATGGAATAAAGTTCAAGTAATGCACAATTCAAAAATATTCAGAATAGAATTCACCTCTAAGGCCCAATTGGACAGTCCAGGGTTAAAAATTAAATCGCTAACTCGGTGTTAGGTTTGACATTTTGACACTACTTAGCCCCGGGTTAGTATCTAACACGGGTTTAAGTCGTTAACCCTGGTCCGTGCAAGTGGCCCTAACATAAATAAAACACTATTTTAACCCCGAGAACAGCCTGAAGTTTTTCTATTTAGTTGCTTTTGAATAATAGTCAATTGATTAGGCAAATTGACGCCCCAACTTGCATTTTTCTCACGTAAATGAGGAATAGTGTTTTGACAGTTCATAAAAAGCAGGTATGCATTGATTGGTGGTGTGGCCTTTTGGTGGAAATTCCTTTTAAATGTTTGGAACCGGTGAGAGGTACGTTAAAGTGGATGCCACGCGTACGGTGTATTGTATGGTACCTATACGTGCTTGTAAGTTTTTGAATACGTCATCGTTACATTTTTGTCGAAAATATGTATAGTCGAGGGCATAAATATCGACACAGCCATCATGTCGAATATTATTATTATTTAAAATAATACACTAGCTGCTCTTTGAGCTGATACGTGTATATCAATCACTGCACTTGTGTTCTCTGAGTTTTTAAATGAATTTCTAGTCTATTTTTAAAACTGTTCACTGAACGTATAAATATATAGACTTCTTGGTAACGTACATATATTTATGCCCGTGACTGTACATACTTTCTGTTTGCCAACTGTAATTGAATTTGAGTACCTATATGGATCACATGCTCTCCTGGTCGGCTCATGTCTCAGATCAGATGTCAGCCTTAGTCTTAGACACCTACATCCATCCATCCTCTCAGATGCCAGAAGAGATCCCTTTAAGAGGGTGCATTCCTACTGAGGTGGCAACGTCGCATTTTTGGTGTTTTTTTACGATTATTTTACAGTAGTTGAATAATGTTTGAAATGTGTGTCTGATGTGCTCTTCGTTTTTAATGTATTAATGTGTCTAATACAATAATTGATCGTGATGGACTTTTATTTTCTTATTAAACGAGATATATTCTTATATCCCTTTAATACGAAAATAAAAGTCCATCACGATTAATTATTGCATTGGAGACATTGATTCACTAAAAACGAAGAACTTGTATAGACCACATTTTAAACTTTCATTCAATTTATCCTACTAATATTACAAATGCGAAAGTTTGTGAGTGACGATGTGACGATGTGAGTGAGTGTGTATGTTTGTTCCTTCTTCACGCTAAAACTACTGGACGGATTTGCATAAAATTCGGAACGAAGATAGCTGGTACCATAGATTGAAACATAGGCTACTTTTTATCCCGGATAATTTTATAGTTCCCGCGGGATAGCTATAAACATACCAATTGCTAATTCTACGCGGACGACGTCGCGGGCAGAAGCTAGTGTGAAATAATCGTAAAACAAACGCCAAAAATGCGACATTGTCAGCTTCGTTGGGATAAACGCTCTTAAGAGATAAGCTTGCCCTTGACATGTGTTATGTTCTGTAACCTGTAAATTTAATGCATTTTACTTACAATGAGTTATACTTACATGATTGGTCTTTCCCAGGACCCCAGCCTATGATAATCCGAATATCACGTCCAAGGTGAAGGTGTACATGGAACTGTTCCGACCTACCGACGGCCGTCGCAGCAACCGTGTCGAGTTCACCTACCGCGCAGACCCGGTAGCCCTTCAGAAGGAAAAGAGTAACGCCAATAGCTCGCCCTATGCTGCTTGGAATGCTGCTGCTCTGGGTAAATTATGTTTAATAGTCATTTACAAATAATTAATCCTACTAATATTATAAATGCTAAAGTTTGTGAGTGACGATGTGAGTGAGTCTGTATGTTTGTTCCTTCTTCACGCTAAAACGACTGGACGGATTTGGATAAAATTTGGAACGAAGGTAGGTGGTACCCTAGATTAAAACATAGGCTACTTTATATCCCGGAAAATTGCATAGTTCCCGCGGGATAGTGATAAACATGTCAATGCTAATTTTACGCGGACGAAGTCGCGGGGAGAAGCCAGTGAAAGATATAATAAGGAATAGTGTAATAGAACGTGCTGGTGTGAAAGAAGATAAAACGTAGTGGCTAGGATGTTACCCGATCATTTGACCAACAAACGTTTGACAAATGTATCCTTTGACAAACATTTCATTTGACAACCCTTTAATATCTGATAAACTGTAAACTTTTTTAAAAACCTTAAGTCGTGGCTCACATTAGGTTAGGTTTGTTTCATACGTTTTCCAAAAAGTCAATATTTAGTAGAAAATAAAAGTTTGTCAATACCTAATTTTTTGGTCAAACATTAGTGAACCGACTAGGATAGAACAAAGTATGCTTATTTGGTTTGGTCACGTAGAGAGGATGGATGAAAGAAGATTTAAGTAAACATATTTATGTAAGCTATCTAATTCATTAATTGTATCGTTTGTTCTAGGCCCTGAGTCCGTTAAACACCTACCGGGCGCCGTTTCAGATATGTCAAACGTAAGTGTACTTCCATTGATCTGCATCACAATTTTATTCGAGAACACTACCATTCCACCCTAAGACAGACGTGAGAGTGCCGTAATTTAGTAAAACGTGTGAAAACACTATAAACGTGTGCGCATTAATAGCAGGGGGATTAAAAATGTAGTGACATCGATTATGGAAGCAAATACAATCAGTGATTCTATTCTCTGTATTGTTAGCTCCGTGCCGCTGATAAACCTTGAATATTTTGGTTTTTCAGGAGATTGAAGATATGGAAATAGTAAATATAGAGTATGAATTGGAAGAGCACGTACGTATCAATAAAGCACCAAAAATGTTTTGACCCTCCAAACGATAAACAGTGCACAGTTGAATTTTATCCGGTTTTCAACTTTAGTGACATGTTATTAAAGTCGTCTATACAATGCAGCTGTCGTGTTAAACTGTTTTCTAAATAAAAACCTTATTCAAGTGTCGTTAAAGTTGAAAACCGCACGGGATTCAACGAAATGTCATGGAAAAACTTTATGCACTACACCTGCACGCGGCATCGGCCCACATAGACCACTGCACCAAGCCTAAGAGTTCACTGTCCCTACTTTACTTTCGTATTTCTTTGGAAAAAGAAATCCGCTTTGTTTTTCCTCAATACAAGTCACTATTATTATTAGATATTCCAATAGACCATACTTGACTGAGCAGATCGATACTTGGGGACGCTAAGCTTTTATTGTCAGCTGTGCTGGATCGTTGTTCAATATTCTTGTTTCAAAATTAAGTAACAATAACGGGCGCTGTCCCTAAATGTGTCCCTATGGCATATACAGGCCTTATACTCTGAAATTCGATTTTCGAAGTTCGTTTCGTGCCGTTCCGTTCTCACTAATAGTTATTAATTGGAGAGTGAGAGGAACGGCGTGATACGAACTTCGAAAATCGAGTTTCGGAGTAGCCCCCCAGATACTGGAAGTGTCCGCTCGGTGTAGCCCTGGCACTTCATTAAATTGTCTAAATAAAATTCCTGTTAAAATTACCAACTCTATAGCTGAAGTTGTAACCGTACCGTTTTTCAGATGCCTCAACTTATACAAGAGGCTAGTAACGTGAGCTTCGGGGACGAATTGCCTTTTGTCTCCGGACAACCAGTCGAGTTGGAGTCCGTGGCACCGCAGATAGACTCAGACGATTACATGATCTCCGAAGACCTCGAGTCACTGCTGTCGTCAACAGATTTGCTAGATTTCAATGGTTTGTTACACTAAATGACATCTTATATTCAAGTCTTGCAGGTATCCCTGGGCGATTGTGATCACTTACCATCGGATGACCAGTCTCGTTTGCCCCCACTTATGTAAAAAAAAAAGGTGGAACAACTTTCTCTTGTCACTCGCTTCGGTTACGTTCTACACGGTGACACTTTAAATCGTTAGTTTAATTCAGTGTTTCCCAACCTGTGGTTCGCGGTCCGCGGCGTCATATCTGGACCATACGTAATACTAATGGGTCACGTAATTTTGTATCTGTAATAACTAAAATAAATACCTGGTCAGATTTTTTTTGCTGTTTGTTTATCAAGGGGTCCGTAAAAACTGCTTGATTTCCTAGGGGTCCGTGGCTGAAAAAGGTTGGGAAACGCTGGTTTAATTGGTTATTTCCTCTAAGCAATTACGTGACAGATCTTTCAACCCTATTCTCATTGTGGTTCCCTAACATCAAATTCCTAAAAATAACATATTCGTCTTACATAACATACTGAAATAATGATTTTGTTCAAATTATTTGCACTTAATCCGTCTTATTCATAAACGCTGGTTAAACTGTTTGTTTTACTTAACATCGTTAGTCTTTACCTGTTTTAAGTTGTATGATATATACTTTTTTTTTTCAGTTTTTCAGAGTTCGTTGCAAAATTGCGATCCGGTTTTTTATAATGGCCGGTTGGTTTCGGACTCTGGTCGTGGAAGGGTAAGTTGACTATAAAAATCGTTACGCTCTTTCTTGGCTGAAAACACTTTGAAATTCGACAACGTGAATGTGTGTGTATAAACGGAAAAAGTCCATGTTTCCAAGTATTTTCGGCCATCAAATACATGTTCCTCCATGTTCTACCAACATGAAATCACAAACATTGTGTGATAATGTGGCGACTTGTCGTTCATTATGGTGTGCTAGGGGGGAGGCCTTTGTTCAACAGTGGACGTCTTCAGGCTGATGATGATGATGATGATGATGATTAATCAAAATATTAAGGAAACTTGCCTAATAAAACCGGCTACGCGCAGTCTAGGGTTCCGTATAAATTAGTCATTAGTCATTTATTCCATAACAATTACGTTTGTGTTGGAAATCTACTATACATGTGGGTATAGTATTACAACAAATTACTAATTAAAAACTTAAAAATATCAAAAATAAATTCTAATAACAATAATAAAATTCAAAAACTAAAACAATAATGAGATCAGGATCACAAATTAAAAAAAAAAACTAAAAACAATACCTACTTAACGAGATCAGGAACACACAGTGAAAACATATTACTACAGTATAATAAAAATAGATGGTAATTTACTCTACTTATGTACACTGAAGTCATTTACATCATAGTAGCATTTCTTTAACAAGAAGTCCCTAAGTCGGTTTTTAAAGATGTTGAAATACGTGTACATATCCGATATTAACTTCACTCAATAACCTGCAAAGCCTGTACGTATATGTGGTGCTAGACAATTAGGTACGGATATTTTCAGGGTATGTAACTAATAACCTAAGAATCAATTAAAAACATAAATTATCTAAGTATTGTGTGGTAATTTCTTTTTGTTTCGTACAAAAATAATAATTTCCATTACCGTCCAAGATTAATTAAGTATGATTTAAACTAACTAACAACGATGCAAATAATCGATCCTCAAAATATACGCTTCTTTTTTTATTCAAATGACAGAATTCGAAGTATTTTTATGTCGGTACTCGTATTCTTTGTAGGCACTTAAACCCTTATAAAAGGTTACTTGCAAAAAGAATTAGTTTTGGTCGCTACACCACAGAGTAAGCAGCTACAACTTAGGGGCCCTTACCATGACGTCCTAATTCCGACTCAATTCAAGTTTTACCTGTCACTTTTAGTATGAATCTGACAGCGAGCGAACCTAAACTGAATCGCATTAGGACGTCATGGTCAGGCCCCAGGTTGCTGTTTTCAGATCGAGCCTCAGGGTCCAGCTCAATCTGTGGCTAAGTCCACTTCTCCATCAAGATATGAAAAGAACGTGCAGCAAATAGCTGGAGAAGAATCAATCGACGAGTACCCAGCAACGTATTCCTATGAGCACGGAGAAGAAGTTAGAAAGGTAACATAACTTTATTTTATACTAGCGGTCCGCCCCGGCTTCGCACGGGTATTTAACAATAACACTAAATTAAAAATCTAAAAACCATTATTCGACTAATACAACCGCGTATAAAATAAAAAATGGATACCAAATAGGTACTAAGGTTTGAGGTCCCCTGGGGCTGTGAAAAAATGAACCTTCTGAGACAACTTAATCGAAACATAGTCATTAGAAAAGGTGTTTCCATACAAATTGCCGAGCTTATAAATAAAACCTATGGGGTACTTCCAGTTGTCCTAGAAATTTGAAATTTGGTATGAAAATAGCTCTTAAATAAAGCACAGCTAATTAAATAAATCTACCAATCTGATTTTTGATTGTCTGTCTGTCTTGCATCTCTTCCCGTGGAGATGGTAAAAGCCCATCGAGGGAATCGGCGAACATCGTAGGAATCATGTTATAGGCGATACGGCTAGCAACCCATCACTATATTTTGATTCCTTTCCCCTTTCCACCTATACACCCACAAGCATGCTAAACGTGATCTTAGGTCTTGTCAACTTAGACTCAACATGAAACTACCGTGAGACTCAAACATAATTACAACAAACCGGATAACTCATGTATAAAAAGCCGAAAGAATGCTCCGACAATTGTTTCGGACTAATCCGTAGTCCTTCCTCAGAAAGCGGTCGCCCCAGCGGCAGCGAAACGAACACTGCGCGCCAACGCTCTGCTCGCGCGGCTACTCGGCGCAGCTGACATCGGCGCACAACTACCCTCATTTTTATCGTCATTTTTATTATAGTCCAAAGTAGGGCTGCGCACAACACTGATCACGTCACCTTGTAAAGGTTCGCTCACACTCACCGTTTGGTCAATATTTAAAACAGTTTTCCAACTGAGGGGCACCGACCATCCGCTGTCACGATTAAAATTGGGATATCGACTTATTTCAATGACTTCACGTACTTTTCGCGGAATGAAAAACTTTACACGATTACGGTTTTTTTTAAACGGATTAGTCCGAAACAATAGGGAATATTCATGTATTTTTTTTTATTACTTATAATGATCAATTTCATCTCTATAACACAGAAAAAAATATAAACAGGCTTGAAAATATTCAAATTATTTTTTAAAGTGAAATTTCAAACATCGAATAAATTTGCGCCGTTCAAAACGCCGCCATTGAGCGCGCGCTTTTGATGACGTCATTTGTCATATCCCGTGTTTGTCTACGCTAATATTATTAAGGAAAAATGAGTGTTTTTTGTATTTTTGTATCTTTGTTATAGATTCACTCAAAAACTACTGGACCTATTTTAATAATTCTTTCACCATTAGAATGCTACATTATCTCCGAGTAACATAGACTATAGAATATTTTCAAAAAGTTAGGGATCCGTATGAAAACTTCGATAGTGTCATCCAAGGTGTGAAAAAAAATCCAGAATAATCCTTATATTGCGTACGGCTGCGGAAACTGTTGACAATATTGCAAAGTTATGTACTACAGTTTTATAGGAGACATCAATAAAGCCCGCTATACTATATGTTTAACTATTACAGTTATGTCACAATAACTACTTTTTCAAAATCGAAATTTATAATGTCTCTCTATGTAAATAACCAGTATAAAATGCCCTCACGCTGCGTACATATTGCTTAGAACCAGGTCTCTGCTAAAAATGGATATTATATTAGCTAGCCGAATTTGTACGGAATCCTCGGTGCGCGAGTCAGACTCGTACTTGGCCAATTTTGTTAGTAAGCCCCGACACAAAAATATAGTTTTTGATATATATTTTTTGTTAAATACCTATGTATATCTACTCGTGCGAAGCCAGGCCGGGAGGCTAGTTTACTCCTTCATTCCTACGTACACATTTCCAGTTTTAATTGCTAAACAGGATCAGATCACAGATTTTAAACAGTAGAAAATTCAGTTTAAAACTTACCTAAGCTAGTTTATAAAAGTACGGTAAAACTTTCTTTAAAACCTTTCATATTCATATAGAGGTTTTACGAAATTCTGATGATTGATGATGATGATTAATCATCTGAAATAAATTTCAGGTAAAGGAAGATACATCAAATATTGATTCACTAGAAATCACCACAGGAATACAGTTTTTAAACTAATTTTCTCACAAACACTACTACTAAAACAGTACGAATATCAACGCCGGTAAATCCAATTTGTGACATGTGACGTCACACTTCGTTTTGACCAATGGTGACGCGTTTCGTAAGTTTGAATTTCCCACCCATAATTTTCACTTTTTATACAATTTTTTATGGGTTTAATTCATAACTTACGATAATAAAGATTCAAGAAAAAAATATTAAACAAGCATTCTTTCGGCTTTTTATACGTGAGTTATCCGGTTTGTTGTAATTAACCTTCGGTTCTGTCTACCGTTAGGATAGAGAGGTGATTATGTAAAAATCGGTTGGTTAACCTTAAGAAGTGTTATGTAAAACCCTAAAAACCTTAAAAAACCCTGAACATAAATAAGAATATTTTAATTTTTAGGTGGCGAAGGAAATTTGTGATCTGGTAAGGCTTAAAACTGGAATCAAAAAACAAGATATTAAAGAGAAACTGGAGCGACTTTTGCAGCTGCGCCTCTCAAATGGAGACACGTGAGTATAATTGTTTGAGTAATCTATTCAAAATAATATATGCGTGTGTGGCAGATATAAAAGTCGCCGGCATACATATACACAAGATAGTTTGTAGTGATTGCGTTGAACTATAATTTAATAGATCTTGGATGTCTAATATGTATTTAAGTATGTATTTATCTATATAAGTATGTTTATCCGTTGTCTAGTGCCCATATTATAAGCTTTGCTTAGTTTGGGGCTAGGTCAATTGGTGTCAATTGTCCCGAGATATTTATTTATTTTATTTTATTTTACCTATCTTTACTTACCAAATGGTAAAGTGAATTTATATTTATATATGCGTAATAGTTTTATGCCATTATGTGTTTTCGTAATGGGATAATTAATGTTATGCAAATTGAGGGAGACCCAAAAAGGAATATGGTGTTCACATTTTTTTTTCTTTTTAGATTCCTCCACATGACTTTGTGGAACAACCGGTCCACTTTCGAGAACATCGTGAAGCTGATCGACAAAATGCAGATGCCTCATCTGTTGAACCTGACCAATGATCTCGGGCAGACCATCCTGCACTTGGCTGTCGTTCGGGATATACCTGAATATATGTCTTTCCTTATATCTAAAGGTAAAAAAAATAGAGGGAGGCCTAAGGGGCCACTTGCACGGACCAGGGTTAACGACTTAACGGGGTTAGATGCTAACCCGGGGCTAAGTAGTGTCAAAATGTATGTAACTGTCAAACCTAAACACGAGTTAGCGATTTAATTTTTTAACTCTGGACAAGCAAGTGGGCCTTAATGTTGGATCGGCTAGAATTTGTAACGTATGTAAACAAACTAGTTATAAGTTCCATCTAAAAATCGTAGCAATCATGTTATATGCGATACGGCTAGCAACCCATCACGATTTTGATTTCCCTTTCCACCTGTACGCCTACAATCATGCTAAACGCGCCCTTTAGGTTTTGTAAGGCAGTAGTTTCTAACCTTTTCAGTTCCGTTACCCTTATGACGTTACTAGGGTCACGGGTTTTACCCCCCCCATTATTTCGCTGGGGTAAAGCTTTCGGCGCTCGAGACAACAGCCAACTCATAACCCCCGCGAAATACCAATTTCCCCCAGATTAGGAACCTAGGCCGTAAGGGATTATTATTTTTTACTTTATTTCCATCTGTTCCTACTTTAGTCAATCTTGCCCGTGCTGGTGTTACCCGGTGAAGTGTGAAAATGTGTTGCCAACAGTGTTGGATCATCAATGTAAACAAGTAACTGTAACGAATGGACCTCACGAGACAGGCTCAGCCTAGTGTGAAGGTCATAGGTAACATGTTTAATTTATGAAACGGTTATGAACGGTACGATTATGACGGATTTGGATAAAATTTGGAACGAAGATAGCTGGTACCCTAGATTGAACATAGGCTACTTTTTATCCCGGAAAATTGCATAGTTCCCGAGGGATAGCGATAAACATGTCAATTGCTAATTCTACGCAGACGAAGTCGCGGGCAGAAGCTAGTAAACTTATATTTTATTTTAAGGGCTATTTTACATGTCTTTTTTTTATCTACCAGATCATTCGGACAGACCATCATTACCATGAAGAATGCGCCGCAAGAAACTTGGCAGAAATAGAATAGCTTAATAACTTATAGAACTTGATAGAATTTCTCTCACGTCGTACAGATCTATTTCACGCGTCTACTTCTATACCCTAAAGGAACAAAGAGCTATATGGATTTTTGTATGGGAACAGGATGCGACCCTTCAATCGGAGACAAGGACGACAACACGGCTGTGCACGTCGCGGTGCAACACCAGGCGTGCGTGCAGCCGCTGCTGGCCGCGGTCCGCAGCAGCGGCGGCGCGGGCGCACTCGACGCAAGGAACAAAGGTCACTACACTGCTCCCAACTATTTACACACACACACACACACATGCGCCGCGCGCGCTCGCGCAGATTGCGCAGTTGTCATCAGGCCGCCGAGTCCCAAGCTTTATTTCCACGATTCCCTTGCTCAGTCGCTAACTTTATCAGTGGGCTATAAATCTTAACGTCAACGTAACTAATGCTCAGCAGATGTACCTATGTAACAAGACCAAAATACAGCCGAGACTGTTCAGTATTTTATTAAAAATTGTATCTCCAGATAAACAAACGGCGCTGCACCTGGCAGCCGTCCCGGGCACCCACCCGGACGCGGTGGCCTCGTCCGTGCAGAGCATCGAACTGTTGCTGCAACACGGCGCGAGCCACAACGCGCGCGACCACGAGTGCCGCACGCCGCTACACCTGGCCGTTTATGACGACTGCTTGCCGGTTGTGCGCGCTCTACTGAAGTTTATACCACAGGTCAGTGTTAATAGCATCGCAACAGTGCAGCGAACTGTTGCTGCAACACGGCGCGAGCCACAACGCGCGCGACCACGAGTGCCGCACGCCGCTACACCTGGCCGTTTATGACGACTACTTGCCGGTTGTGCGCGCTCTACTGAAATTTATACCACAGGTCAGTGTTAATAGCATCGCAACAGTGCAGCGAACTGTTGCTGCAACACGGCGCGAGCCAAAACGCGCGCGACCACGAGTGCCGCACGCCGCTACACCTGGCCGTTTATGACGACTGCTTGCCGGTTGTGCGCGCTCTACTGAAGTTTATACCACAGGTCAGTGTTAATAGCATCGCAACAGTGCAGCGAACTGTTGCTGCAACACGGCGCGAACCACAACGCGCGCGACCACGAGTGCCGCACGCCGCTACACCTGGCCGTTTATGACGACTGCTTGCCGGTTGTGCGCGCTCTACTGAAGTTTATACCACAGGTCAGTGTTAATAGCATCGCAACAGTGCAGCGAACTGTTGCTGCAACACGGCGCGAGCCACAACGCGCGCGACCACGAGTGCCGCACGCCGCTACACCTGGCCGTTTATGACGACTGCTTGCCGGTTCTGCAATTTTGTATATCCCAGTGAATTAAAGTACAAAGGTTTTTAACATCTTGTATATTTGCATAGTTGCCTCTATGGATTCTGTCCGAAATAAATGGTTATAAGATAACGAATACATATGAGAGTTTAATTTGTATATCAGAGCGACATCGATGCTGTGGACGGCAATGGTAACACGGCGCTGCAGATCGCTTGCGGCGGACAAGACAGACACAACACCGTCGATATTGTCGAACTGCTCATTGAGAAAAAGGTATCCGTATGTGATTAGAATGATCACCTATTTACGCTGCATAAACACCGCAATTTTAAGGTTACACATCCTTGAAAATATTATAACTTAGACTTTGATAAACAATAACTGTAGATACACAGTGCCATACAAAATCCCCTTCAAAAAATGTCCGAACTATTTATTTGTTTGCGTAACAAATAAAATCATCACCTACACAAAGTAATTAAGAGAATAAGTGACCAAATTTGATCCTAGTCTTTACTTAATTACAGTTGAATTTCGCTACTCCACAGTTAAAAATATATTTACGTGTGCGTAGAGAAAAGTAATCCCACCACACAGACGAATTGAAAGAATATGTGACGAAATTTTAACCTAGTCTTTACTTCATTACAGTCGAATTTCAGTAGCGGCAAAACTCCAAAACGCTTGACACCTTGACAGCTAAACTTGACAATTTCACACACGTTTGGTTTAAACTCGGATATGAATGTAAGCCTTATCAGAAACGGCAGAGGGATTAATTCCACTTGTTACATTGAAGGCGACGCTTTGACGAGTTTGACGTTGCTTTGACGGACGAAATTATGTTGTTGAACAAAGAATGCATTCGGACTTTCGGAGAGGACTTTATTTTTTAAAAGTTTTTGACAATTAATGCAACAAAAAACAGGGTGAAATTAATGTTAACGCTAATACTTTACAGGATGAATGGGGAAGTCATTTAGATAATCTTAAAGCTAATTTTCTTTACTCCAAACCAAATGTTTACCGTTTTCGAGATACGTATCTATATCCTACTAATATTATAAATGCGAAAGTTTATGAGGATGGATGGATGTGACGATGTGTGTGTATGTTTGTTCCTTCTTCGAGCTGAAACGACTGGACGGATTTTGATAAAATTTGGAACGGAGATAGCTGGTACCCTAGATTAACACATAGGCTACTTTGTATTCCGGAAAGTTGCATAATTCCCGAGGGATAGCGGTAAACATGACAAATGTCGTAGCTGCCTAATGTGGAAACGTATATAATTATTGCAGAATAATAATATATCAAAACCGTTCTCAGAGACGTCAGTTAATATTATGATTATTAGAACTTAATCGACGTCTCTGAGTATGAAAGTTAACTTTAATTACCTACCCAGTCGGTTGTATTGACTGACAGTGGAAATTTAGAATTGTTTTACCATGTTCATGGATCAAGTTCAAGTTTCAATTAATCATCCCTGCAGCACTCAGAGTTCTTATTATGTTATTTGGCGTTTCTGAGTGTGAAAATTAAGTTTTAAAGCTGGCCGCCATTTTGGAATTCTTAGTTTTTGGACCGATTGCTATCAAAATCGACATCTGAGGGTCCGAGTGGTCCCCAAACATGAAACCGTTATCAAAAATGGAAAAAGTGGCCGCCATTTTTAAATCTTTACTTTTTGGACCGATTGTCTTAAAAATAGATATCTGAGGGTCCGAGTGGTTCTCAAACAGTCAAACTATCGCACATGTTTCCCAGTAACACATACACAAGATAAATGTTATTCAAATGTTATTAGAATTATAAAATTGACATAATATTTTACAAAACTTATTATTTTTGGCATTGTATTTTATTTTATTGTTACTAGTTTATAATTTGTTATGCTCTTATTATTATTAATTTTTGACGATCTCAAAAGAAATACTTATATTGGTGACATGCATGTTTGTTTTTATGTAATTTTTGTTGATGAGTAAATAAGTCTAAAACTAAATCACACATACATGACTTACGTATACACATCCAGGAAATCAAAGCTTCACACAAAAACACATAAGATTCTGGAAATAAAAAATAGGGTGATGGCAACTCCACTACACTTTTGTTCTATGTTCTGTTGTTTATCTGTTTCGTTTTACTGATAAGCTTTCCTGTGCGTGTGACAAAGACAAGGCATTATGTCAATGTTGTCGAATTCTGGCAAAAAATTGCAATTTAGAAATGGTTTTAAAATTAATTTAGATTAATATTTCTCTCCGATTCTTAGAATTTAATAGAAAAAACAACAGATATTCACTGAAAGTATGATATTCCATCAGATTTGTTCCGTTTTTGCGAGGGATTTTTGCACTATTTGAAGACACACGTGGGCATCGTTACGCTGGCATTGACAACAACGTATTGAGAAAAAATTAAGCCAATTTTATTAAATTGGAGCTTATTTGGTTCGGAGATTTTCGGGAGCGCGACTGTGTATCTACAGTTATTGTTTATCAAAGAACTTAGATAATACAGTCACCCTTAGAAGATGATGAATAGTCGATGATCTCAAAATGCTCTCACTATTGTGACCTCTCTCCACACTATAAACTATAACTGCCTGGAGAGAGCTCTCACTATTGTGGCCTCTCCCCACACTATAAACTATAACTGCCTGGAGAGAGCTCTCACTATTGTGACCTCTCCCCACACTATAAACAATAACTGCCTGGAGAGAGTTCTCACTATTGTGACCTCTCCCCACACAAATAAACTATAACTGCCTGGAGAGAGCTCTTACTATTGTGACCTTTCCGCACACTATAAATTATAGCTGCCTGGAGAGAGCTCTCACTATTTTGACCTCTCCCCACACTATAAACTAACTGCCTGTTATAATTATACAAACGGATAACTCACGTACCCATAAAATGTTGTTTTCAATTTCATGTTGAAAGTAACTACCTGTTGTTGGAGATCACAGATTATTTTTAGTCAGACCAATTTTTTAATCAATTGATGGATGTATGAGAGTGGCCACGACTCAATCGCCAGAGTAACAAAAGGACGTCTAGATAATTTTCTATTTATCAACTTCTAATGCAGACCCAGACCTCAAAGGAAAAAAAAAACGAAGCAATTATAGGATCACTCGTGCGTCTGTCCGTTTGTCACAGCCGATTTCCTCCAACCTATTGTACCAATTGAGTTGAAATTTATATTAAGTTGATATGTCTGCAGTGGCGTAACTATAGGGTGGCAGGGCTGGCAAAATGCCAGGGGCCCCCATATCTACGGAGCCCCGAACTGGCTTGGCCCGGAGCACAGAGGGACGATGATGCACTTCTTTATAGTAAGGAAGGGCCCCATCTGATGAATTTGCCACGGGCCCCTGACGTTGCAGTTACGCCACTGTATGTGTGACTCAAAAACGAACGTGTAACGTCAACAAATTAATTGTAATAGCGGCTTTTGGTAGGCTAAATTAGAAAAAGAAGTAAGTCAAAAGATTAAATAAAGTTGAGCAAGCAGCTATTATGATCGATTTGAATGGTTAATGTTTAGTCGTTGTAGTAAATAAAACTCGATTTATTTTAATAAAAAACAAAAAGTAAACAATATGCATAATCATATCTTAATTCAGCAATCTCTTCATACATGCTCGCCGGTTTCGGGTACTCCTGACTTGACCTTTTTTCAACAGTCTCCTGTTTGGTCCCGGAACGTCCGTCTAGGCCTTCCCCTCCCAACGAAACCATTCACACTCCCTATATAGATCTGTATAGTTAGTCTATGCACGCTTTCAAGAACGCCCTAATTAAAAAGAAATCGCAGCAAGAAAGAAAAAGAAAAATATTTCTAACACTAGATTACGACAGCGTGATGTTTTGCCGGGACCAATCCGGGTTCTAGTTATATATGTTGTTTGAAGGGAATCGTGATTTCAGGAGGACTCTCTGGAGCTTGAAGGGCACTCCGCGAGCGCGGCGCTCCAGACCACTGACAAGTCGCAGCTCGTCGCTGCAGAAGCAGCCGCAGAGGTCATGTCCGAGCCCGAGGACTACGAGTCGGCGGACGAAGGGGTCAGTGCACTTAAAGTTAAACTCTTTTCCATCGACTCAAATTTTTTTCGTTCATCTATCGTGTGTCGCATTGCAACAATAACTAACACAACAACACATGACATGACATTACATAATAACAAGTTATAACTATAATTATTACGAATAAATGAGTATGAATATGGTATGAGTACAGCCGGCCGCGGAGTGGGGATAAAGTGACAGGCGCTCGGCAGAGCGGCCAATATTTACATATTAATTACTAGCTGTTGCCAGCGACTTCGTCTGCAAAGAATTCGTTTATCGCTATCCCGCGGGAAGTACGCAATTTTCCGGGATAAAAAGTAACCTATGTGCTATTCCAGACTTTTCTCTATCTATGTGCCGAATTTCATCCAGATCCGTTGGGGCGTTCTGGCGTGATTGAGTAACAAACAAACATCCATCCATTTATAATATTAGTTAGATTAGATTTATTGAAAATTTTAGGTATCATGTTATAGGCGATGCGGCTAGCAACCCATCATTATGTGCGAACCTGTGTTGAACAAATAAATATATGTATTTAATTTCATTATGTTGATTCCCCTTTCCACCTATGCGCCCAAAATCATGCTAAACGTGGCCTTCGGGTCTTGTTACAGGCTCTGTGTATACCCCGTAAGTTATAGAGACGTGATTTATGTATGTATGGATTATTTTTGTTACAGCCATGTCAAGAGAGTGGTATTGCATCACTGACACAAAAGCTGAAGATATGACAGAAAGAGATGGCGCGACTTATGCGAAGCGGAATTGGATTTTTGTATTAACTTTTTCACTCTTGATGTAACGAACGATTCTTATTTAAATCTTCACTTTTTTATTCTTAAATCTATTTGTCTTATATGAAACGAGCTGTATAAAATACATGTTCTGAGATCTCAAAAGGTTTGTGTCGTCTGGGAAATTTGTCTGTTTTTAGTATTAATCGAGTAAAACTCTGTCGCCCAGGTAGGTGCTATAAATTTAAGTATGTTTTGAGATCTCTGAACGGCTCTAACGATTTCCATAAAATTAGCTTTATAGAAGTTTTTGAGGGTGAAATTTTAATCTAGCTAGCTCTCGTCAAATGAGAATTTTTCTAGTGATTTCACCGCCGGATTTTAGTAAAAATAATTAACAAGTCAGTAAGTTAATTAATAAGTAAGTATAATTTATCTTACATTTTTGCAATATTATTATTATGTTTTATCAATGAGGGCAACACCCCTAAATTTTTCAAAGGCCTTATTGCCTTAAATACAAATTTTTTTTGGTTGTACGAATAGTTTTTGGGGGTAAAATTTCAATCTACTTACCTCTCATTTCTGCGAATTTATCGCCGGGTTTTACAAAGATTGACTGTATAGTTTACTATATTTTTGCAATATTTTTATCATTTCATCACTGAATGAGCGCCGCTAATATTTTCACTCGCCTTATAGCTTTAAATAAAAAAAGGTCCTCTGTTTTGATTTTTTAACGTAAATTGAAATTATTTTTGTAATTTTCGTAAAAGCAATTTATTTGTAGGTATAGGTATATTTCATTACGTAAGTTCTATAATAAATTAAGGCAATGCTCAAAGCATTTCCTTGCATGTGTAACATGCTAGTGTTGTAGTCAAAGTCACCAAATGAAGCTTATTTTTATTTTGTTCCAATTTTGATATTCGTCTGTGACGTATCGTGGACCTAATGGTGCAAATGACATTGAACCTTAGGGTGGTTAAGGACTTTATTGGTCGACTTTAAATACGCATAATTACCCAATACTAATTAATTAAATCATATTGAAGGCAGGTAAATGACCAGTTACATTAATCATTTGACGACGCACATTCCATGTTTTACATCATTTTTAGGATTTTTTACTGTCTTATTGTCTTTAAGTAAATTAAGTCTGTTTACAACTAGAACCAACTTAAGTGAAGTCTAAATCTATGGACTCAAATTTATTTATTGAATAAAAGGTACCATGTAACTAATTTGTTATACTTTTATATAATCAGTCCTGCGGACTATAAAAATAACATAGGTAGTATACATAGCCAACAATGACAACATTGCATGATGTGTGATGGTACAAATGTTATAAAAACCAAATAAAGGGTATTTTGTATTAGTTTTGACGGGCTTGTCACATTGATTACTTTGATTAAGCTAAGTTTAATTATCCATCCTCGACATTGGCGGAATCATCGCACTGTTCGATGGGGCCATTATTATCCCAAAAATTGAATTGAATTGAATTATTATTTATTCCTGAAGTTGCCGAAAGAAAACAAATCAATCCAGACGTTTGTGCCATATGTAAATTTTAATCAAAATTGATAATTTTTAACGCTATAAAGCTTTAATAGTATTTAATACTACAGGAATGGCAAGTTTCGGATTAGAAATATTATCTTTCGGCAACATAGACTGTTATTTTAGATAATGATAAGTTATGTGATTGTAATTGAACGGCCTTAATTTAGGTATTTTAGATATTATAATTATAATCGTTGTATGTTGCATAGGCAGAAAAGGTGCAGGCGTCTCGTTTCAAGGGGCGGCTGTGTCTTTGCGGCTTTTATCATTTGAGTGCACATGAGCTATCGTATTTGTGCTCACTGTTGGCGACACTGTAGAGTAAGCTTTTGTATGTGTGTATGTACGTATGTAAACTCTTTATTGCATATAAAAGGTTGAGTAAGGTTTTGTTTTAATAGTATTGCTACCGCGGAATCACGTTATTCAGGATTTGTTTTAATTAATATTTAAAAGCAAATAATTTATTTTTATTATTTATTTAATTGATTCACAATCATGCTAAATGTGGCCTTTACGTCTTGTTAACTTAGGCTCTGTCTACCCCGCAATAGATAGAGACGTGATTTGTGTATTTATGTGCGTAAATAATTTATTGTACTCAATGTTGCGCAGTCCCGTTTGTCATCTGAATTAGCTGCCCTTTTATGCCCGCTAATTTTGGCATCTATTCTACTTACCTAGTTTTTTCTTATTAATTTGACCCCTCGTATGCGGTAGGCATATAATTTTTTGGTAGCTTCTTTGCGGCGACTCGATCACGTGTCACGCGTTACCCCACAAAGCTATGTCAACGGCTATTTGCCTTATAGCCCGTCCAATGAAGCCCAAAAACAGAGTTTCGGGGGAAAATACTCGTGTATAAGCGAATTTCGGCATAGTTGTAGAGAATGGTGTTTTAAACCACATACTAAAAGTACTGATGGTTAGGGGTGGAGCTAACGGTGGGAGGGGGTCTAAATGTCCCTTTTTTAGTTTTTCATTAATAACTCGTAAACGGTGGCCCATAGCAAAAAATAATATGAGACGTAATTAATTTACATAAAATTCTCTACAAGAAAGATTATATACACTTTTTCTCTGGGATCAATATTTCATGAGATATGGAGGGAAGAAGATGGACAATAAAAAAAAATATTACTTTAAGTTACTGGAGTCTCCTGGAGCTTGGACCTAGCACTTTTTGAAGCCACTTCGCCCAAGGGTACCTACAGGTAAACACGAGTTTTTTCCCGCGAGATTCCTTCGTTTGGTGGGTATGTTTTCGTTTGTGTCAAATTTTTACATTTTTATTTGTTCATCGGCTCAGTTAGCCAATCGATTTTCTACTGTCAGTGGGTAGAATAAAGAAGCTTTGGCACGAATCCGTGCTTGTATAATTAGTTCTCGAACACGCATGGATAAGCATACGACGGGTTAAAAATCCATGACATGACATGAAGCTCATGCAACTTTTACATCTAAATTTGGAGCAGCTGGGGGGGAGGTCCCCCGGGTGTCACCCGCTTAGGGGTGTCACCCGGCTGTGATATAAAAACTTATTATTTTTTTGATTTTTGGGGTGACACCTACAATATCCGCACCGGGTTCCATCCATGCTAGCGACGCCACTAACTAAATTGACGCTAAACGAATTGGTATACCTTACGCTACACTAGCGCCTCTAGCTGCAAATTACGCGATAGCACTCAATGCTGAAAACGTGATGTGTTTTTGGAAACTAGTTGTTCGGTAACAATTTTTTAAAATTTAATATCATTGACTTTGTCTGTTGTATTTTGAATATATTATACTGTCAAGTTACTGAAGTGTTGTTTATTTTGTGCTTTCAAGATTATGGCGCCATGATACGTGCCCATCCTTACTTTCTGTCCTTATCCTTCCTAAAGTATTTTCATTCTTAGCTGTCCTATTTGGTAAACAAAATTCTAACCTCAATGTGCAAATTTTTGTAAATAATAAGGTGTATTATGTTTTCAAATAATCGTGAGGCAGTATTTTGTACATAATTTTGCTGATATTTTATCTCCATTTCCTGTATTTACGGTGAAATAGTTATAAAATAACAAAAGTGAGACGTTTTGAGGTTAGAATTTTGTTTACCAAATAGGACGGGTAAGAATGAAAATATCTTAAGTAATACGATAAAATGTGAAGGTAGCAGTTTCCCTGGCCGTATGTATGCTAAGTACCTGTAACAGAGATGCTCAAATATTTCCGACATTTGAAGTGCTTATACCCGTGTTACACCCTTCCTACACTTGGTAATAAGAATTGTCTGAACTCCAGACTGGGGATTGGGGATAGCATCATTGGGCATGGAAGGGCCGGCAAAATGCAAATACATTATTCTCAATACCGGATCCTCGAGTCTCTTGGATCTATTGATGAAGTTCTACGCACTGTAGACCACACATTCGTTTTCCTTTTAACTTTGCTTCATTTGCATAATTAGGACAAAGAAACAACTCTACATCTAAAAAATAATTCCATTATCAATTATTATGACGAGCGAGTCATCAGTTTCGTACGCATCATTCGCATCAAGTAATAAATATTGTGTACTCAGGGTCTCGGGGGTTTTTGTGACTCATGGCTATGGTTCTTCCCCGGCGTCACGTCATAGATAACGCTACGAAAGCAATGTTGCCTAGTTATAAAAAAAAAGCCTAAATTAGAGATAAATTTGAAATATTATAAAGAACCCGATCTAGTGAGTCTACAAGCGCACAGAGTTTTCCATACCC
This sequence comes from Pandemis heparana, assembly GCA_963854515.1. NCBI lineage: Eukaryota > Metazoa > Arthropoda > Insecta > Lepidoptera > Tortricidae > Pandemis > Pandemis heparana. The sequence continues at coordinate 6,030,567 of OY978011.1, read as the reverse complement.
ATACATTACAATATTACAACATTAATCATAGTTTTAAAAGCAACATAATTAAAGTATCGGATTACTTACTTGTGTTATAACTGTAATCTAGATCCACTGAACTCCCCATAAAGATTACAGTAGGAGAGAGAATGACAATAACAAATAAAGAATTCTGTAAGTTTTGAAATTACGGAACCCTAAAAAAATAAGTACAAGGGCAGCTGAAATTAAGAAACTTGATCACATTTCCTGATATTTAAACTTAAAAAATTAAGTCAACAGGTTGCAATTAAGAGCGTGCATCCGTGCTGAGCTCGCAACGTCGCATTTTTGGTGATTTTTTGCGATTATTTCACAGAAATTGAATGAAAGTATGAAATATCCGTCTGTAGTGCACTTTGTTTTGAGTGTATTAATGTGTCCAATGCAATGATTAATGGTGATGGACGTTTATTTTCGTATTAAAGCGATAAAATACTATATCTCGTTTAATAAGAAAATAAAACTCCATCACGATGAATTATTGCATCAGACACATTAATACTTTAAAAACGAAGTGCACTACAGACGGATATTTCATACTTTCATTCAATTTTTGTGAAATAATCGCAAAAAATCACCAAAAATGCGACGTTGCGAGCTCAGCACGGATGCACCCTCTTAAGTTTTGAATATCCTTTTTCTAAAATGGCGATGAATATATAAAATCAGCGACATTTAAATTCCGCATACTGGCAGCACCTTGCATCTGTCACTGTCCTGTCAATGTCAAACTGCGCACGTAGGTGCACTGCACACTGCACTACACAAACAAAAAAATAAAGTTGAATAGGTGCTGCAGGGGCATGCATACGGGCTGCGTTTTCCTTCTACAATGCTAGAAAGTTATTGTTGGTGTTATAATGTCTAGTGCATACATAATGTTATAAATCTTAATAATACAATAAGTAATAACATAACAATCGAAAGTGCGGCGATAGTTTGTGAATATTGTGACATCCGTGTTTTCATTGTAACTTTTCCTGTTTTACTCGTTTCTTGGAAGACCTCAAAATGTCTCCAAGTGACCAGGACTCTATGAGCGACTACTCTTCCTCAATGGAGTCTCCGCGCAGTTCGCCGATGCAGCAAGTGCCTCGTTTAGTCACTCAGCTGACAGGGTTGCAATGTGTTGACTACAATTTTAAAAACTTCAAGAACCCAGGTAATGGTCTGAAGAGTTCTGTAATAGAGAGCTAGGTTTTGTTGTAGTGTAGTGCACACAGATTCGAAGGAGATGGTTAATTGTTTTGTGCTAAGTCTAATATGGTTAGGTATTGAGGATATTATGATTATGTGATAAGGTATGGTCTTGTGAGCAGTTATGCAATTAGGCAGTATAATAATAGGTGCCTATTTGTAATTTCTTTGTTTTCATCAAATAAATATCCTCCTATACCATCCCTCTGTGGAACCTTTTTGCAGTAAACATCCTACTGAAAGTACATTGAATTGACAAGGAAAATCATTGTGACGTTTTCTGTGAGACCTTTCTGTGACAGGTCAGAAAACAATTTGTCCAACCGTACTTGGGAGTGTTCCAAAAAAAAAGTCCACATGTACATTTTTGGAGATTTTAACATTTTGGGTTTTTCTTACTCAGAATCGTTTATCCTATCAATCCTTATACAAGAAAAATAGTGTCCCAAAATTTCCATTCCAGTTCGTCACTTTTTTTAATATACTTAGATATGTATGGAACATGACAAGCAGGGAAAAGAATTCCATATTAAAATCTGGGACACATTTGTTCTTGTATGAGAATCGATAGGGTAAACGATTCTGAGTAAGATGAACGCAAAATATTTGAAATACTCACTTCCATGGATAACACAGAAAACTCAAAAATACTTGTATCCAATTTATTCTGATTTGATGCCCAAAAAACTATGGATAATATTTTAGGAATTTTTGCTTAGATACGGGGCCTTTATAGCTGGGGTCCCGTATCATTCACATTGCTGTTACGATGGTAGCTACAGCCCTATGCTTAGTGCTAGTATCTGTGCTGTTGCTCTAGCAATCATAATAACGTAATATTTAAATACATATATATAACTATATTTCAGTGTTTGCATTTCTATGCAAAGCAAACCAACAATACTCAATGTAATTTGAAGTTATATTTTGTTTCTAGATAAAACACTAGATATGGATATGCATTATTATGAATGTAGTATTACTAGATTATATTTTCTTATTGCTGTCCCAGGGGAACCATACAATTACTTACTGTCTGGTATTCAAATTATCATAACCAAAAGTATGCTAAAAGTAAGCCTTTGCATGAAAAAGTTACATACATCCATGCATTCATCCTCACACACTTTCACCAGTATAATATTTATTACAATTAGAGCAACTTTATCAATTTCCTACAAACAAAACTATTCATGTGACACTGTTACAAAAATCTTTAAACATTTTATAATGGGACAGTATTATGATGGATGTACAGATGGATATCATCATAATAATAACTCCAAAAATAATCTTTAAATTACCAAATAGTACAATTTTTTTAATTGTTAATAAACTATGTCAAATGAAATAATTAATTATACACAAAAAGCGAATATTCTATCCTAATTATTACAAAGAATACATAACACGGTCATGAACTATAATACTCATGAATAGTTTAATGTGCTTCAAAGAGCGTAACTGTAAATATAATTCAAGGGCCAAAAAGCAAAATTCCTAAGCAACATTTGTTGGCAGTTAAAATAAACTATTCAAATTGAATAACAACTCCAAACTGATGGATGATTGTCATTACAGAAGCGTATTTACGAATCATCGAGCAACCACAGAACCATTTCCGGTTTCGATACAAGAGTGAGATGGTGGGAACACATGGCTGTATCTTGGGAAAAAGCAGCCCTTCAAATAAGGCCAAAACACACCCTACAGTAGAGGTAAGTGTTTGTTTAGTATATTTTACAAGAAAAAACTGTTTCAGAAGAGGAATTTAGGGATTTACTTCCTAGATATTATCTACATTCGCAACTGTCCATCGATTATCCGATATTTAATTTGTGAGTAATTCAGTCTATTGCATTGTTTTTTCATTGCATAGGATAATGTTTAAAAGTTAGTCTAAACCTGAAGACAAAAGTTTATAATCAGTGCGTGTTGCCAGTAATGACTTATGGCTTTGAGATGTGGTCCTTGACTGCTGGCCTATTGGAAAGGCTCAGAGTCGCTCAACGAGCTATGGAGAGAGCTATGCTCGGAGTTTCATTGCGCAACAGAATCCGGAATACGTAGATTCGCCAAATAACTGGAGTTACCGACATAGCTCGAAGACTATGTACATTGAAGTGGCAATGGGCAGGCCGCATCGCTCGTAGAACAGATAACCGTTGGGGGCGAAAAGTTCTCGAGTGGCGACCACGAACCGGAAGACGCAATGTTCACAGGCCTCCTACTAGGTGGACCAACGACATCGTGAAAGTTGCAGGAAACCGGTGGTTGTAGGTGGCGAGTTATCGTTTATTATGGTGTGCTAAGGGGGAGGCCTTTGTTCAACAGTGGACGTCTTCAGGCTGATGATGATGATGATGATGATAACCGTTAATACATTTATCATAAACCAAATTGCTTAATTAAGTTTTTTGAAAAAGTGCAAATTATTATTTTTTTGACAGTCAACGTCTTAATAATTAATAATTACATCTTCTTTCTTGGTTGTATAGGGTCCCCAAGTTATACATAGTTACATATTTATAAAATTTAATTTAAAATTATTTTTGAATTGATTTACTGCTGACGATCCCTAGTGGAGAACCAACTATTAATGCAATTTTTACTTTAGTAACCTTATTAATTTTTTTCTAAGTAATTAATTTTTATTGTGTTCACTTATACACTTGATTTCGTGACATTTAGTATTCTTTTTTTATTAATTTTCTGACGACTTCAATATGAATTATCTTTGCTTGAATTTTTATCTAAACCAATGTATTTTTTATAATGAACGAATAATAAACTATGTATTTTTCGTTTTTTTCTTTTTTTTTTCTGTCTCTGTTTTAAAAAATAAACTGCGGTTGACTCTTGTAATAATAGGGTGTAAAATGAGGCTGTGGAAGCGTACAATTGCTCATGTTCATGGGCCAACCATTATCAAATAGCATAAACATAAGTGCCACTGCCACTGTGTGAATGATTTAGGTTAAGTTTATTTTGTTGTACACAATTTTGCATGATAATTGTATCTTTTAAAAGCAAATAAAGAAACTAAACTAAACTAAACTAAACATAAACAAAATTCAGACTGTGAGCTCTATTATCAACACAATCAGTTTTGCTGTTCTCAGAAGCTGCCCTCGAAACCATTTCGGTTGTGGGCTTATTGATATACTCACATTCCTACTAATATCTGATAATGTTTTGATAAAATATAATGGCATCTGTAAGCCGAGTATAAAATAAATGTTTACATATTTGTTTTTTCCTAGCAAAGATGGTCTGAAAGCGTTAAAGTTCTCTTTTATTGATGTAAACATTACCGGGCGTTTTCCAAAAAAAGTCGACATGATATTTTTTTCCAGAATTTAACTATTTTGGGTTTTTCTTACTCAGAATCTATTGATCCTTATACAAGAAAAAATGTGTCCCAAAATTTCCATGGAAATTTGACAATTTGACAGCGACTTCACAATGTAAAGTCACAATGTAAATAAACCATTTAATGAAATATCCATATTCTAGCACTTGTGTATTGTTTTAATACTTTATTATTAATGTTGTGGTAAATATTGATTAAATAACACACGGATTTAGCAGTATTTGATGAGGGAAAATGGAAATAAAAGACATTTTAAATACAAGGTTTGTTTACTTACATTGTTTGCAATTTCAATTGACAGTGACTTCATGTAACGTGACAAGCAGGAAAAAAATCCATAGTAAAATCTGGGACACATTTTTTCCTATATGAGAATCGGTAGGGTAAACGATCCTGAATAAGATAAACCTAAAATATTTAAATTCTAGACAAATGACAGACATTCTAGACACATGTGGACTTTTTTTTTGGAAAACGCTCTAGCAATGTCCGATGTTAATAAAAGTAAAATTACAGTAAGCGGGGATGAGTTGGTGATGAAGTGTTCTTGTAGCCCCCCACGGGACATAGGGCCCGTAGAAGAGTTTTACATTTGAATCCATCTTGCGCGGCTTCCTCTAGCTCTCAACCTCAACTGATTGCGTCCAAAATTATATGTGTAAAAAACAACTGTCCCAATCTGCTGTAAATTTTTGTTTCGTACTGCAGGAGTTCCAGGTCTAAATCATTTTTTACAGTTTTTTTTCAAACGCAAGCCTATCTACATAATCTTTCTGAAAAAAAGCCTATATTTTTTATGTTAAGTTGGTGAACTACAACAAGAAGGCACTGATCCGATGCCAGCTGGTGCAGCACCTGCGCGAGGACGAGCACCCGCACCAGCTGCTGGAGGACGAGCACGAGGAGCGCGACGTCAGCGCGCTGGTGCCTGTAGAGGGCAGCTACAGAGTCGGGTAACAGTACTACATACATACATACACCCGCCCGCACCAGCTGCTGGAGGACGAGCACGAGGAGCGCGACGTCAGCGCGCTGGTGCCTGTAGAGGGCAGCTACAGAGTCGGGTAACAGTACTACATACATACATACACCCGCACCAACTCCTGGAGGACGAGCACGAGGAGCGCGACGTCAGCGCGCTGGTGCCTGTAGAGGGCAGCTACAGAGTCGGGTAACAGTACTACATACATACATACACCCGCACCAGCTGCTGGAGGACGAGCACGAGGAGCGCGACGTCAGCGCGCTGGTGCCTGTAGAGGGCAGCTACAGAGTCGGGTAACAGTACTACATACATACATACACCCGCACCAGCTGCTGGAGGACGAGCACGAGGAGCGCGACGTCAGCGCGCTGGTGCCTGTAGAGGGCAGCTACAGAGTCGGGTAACAGTACTACATACATACATACACCCGCACCAGCTGCTGGAGGACGAGCACGAGGAGCGCGACGTCAGCGCGCTGGTGCCCGTAGAGGGCAGCTACAGAGTCGGGTAACAGTACTACATACATACATACACCCGCACCAGCTGCTGGAGGACGAGCACGAGGAGCGCGACATCAGCGCGCTGGTGCCTGTAGAGGGCAGCTACAGAGTCGGGTAACAGTACTACATACATACATACACCCGCACCAGCTGCTGGAGGACGAGCACGAGGAGCGCGACGTCAGCGCGCTGGTGCCTGTAGAGGGCAGCTACAGAGTCTGGTAACAGTACTACATACATACATACACCCGCACCAGCTGCTGGAGGACGAGCACGAGGAGCGCGACGTCAGCGCGCTGGTGCCTGTAGAGGGCAGCTACAGAGTCTGGTAACAGTACTACATACATACATACACCCGCACCAGCTGCTGGAGGACGAGCACGAGGAGCGCGACGTCAGCGCGCTGGTGCCTGTAGAGGGCAGCTACAGAGTCTGGTAACAGTACTACATACATACATACATATCAGTGGCGTGGCGTCAAGTATATCAGAAGGCAAGCCGAAGGGAACTTAAGTAGCCTTTTTCTCTAATTCTGCACAATGAATTGCCCAAATGCTTTAAAATAGGTAAGCCAGTGGGAATCGAGTTCTATTGACGCCACGCCACTGATACATATAAACATAAACAAATCACGTCTTTATCCGTCACAGGGTAGATAAAGCCTAACATAACAAGACCTAAATGCCACGTTATTATGCAATGTTATAACATTGTTTTGCGCCGATTCTCTCTATGAGCTTTTATCATCTGCGCGGGAAGAGAAGCAACTGGTACATTTTATGTTTTTTCTTTGCTCCCAGACCGGCATAAGTAGCAATAATACATTGCATAGTATAAAAAAACTTGCAAAATAATAATTAAATTCATCGAATCAAGCCTCACTAAATTTGCTACTCCGCAGCCACACGTGCGTCTGTGCCACACAAATATTACACCATGAATGAACTCGTATAGAATTTGATGCGCTTAAGCGTCTTATGTGGTGTTAGTGATAGTTGACCCTTGTGCCATTTAGTATTTTGATTAATTTGGAAGCTGCACATAATAAATAAGCGCGGTCTGGAGTTAAAAACTCATTAGACTAGATAGTTCCATGACTAGTGACAGTAAAACATCTGCCGTTTGTTTTTTTTCTCACAGATTTCCGGGGCTGGGCATCATACACACAGCCAAGAAACAATTGACCAAACTATTGGAAAATAAATATATCAGGGAACAAGGAAGACACGCCAATAGCCGAGAGGTATGATCTTAAATTGATTTATGTAACGGCATTGTAGGCACACTGTCTACGGTCATCGCGGACTGTCTAGCGCATTTATCGCAGTACATACTTCTCTCTAAACAATACATATAAAATTAATAATAATATTTAAATTTACATTTAAATTATTGACATGCAATGGGTTCATCGAAGGTATAGACATTCGGCGATACTGAGAATAAGGCTATCAAATTAGCATAACGGTGCTGCTTCCTTACTTATTTCGAATCGTGTGCGGTTTTTTTAAATATGTCGAGACTCGAGACATGTGCAAGTCAATTCGCTCAACTAAGTGAATGAGATTCTGCACTAAGCTGCCATAAAATACAAGGTCTCTCTGATTTTTTCCGGAATATTTCAGCAGATCGTTCGGTTAGTTTGACTCAACAATTTTTAAATTTTAGTCCCACCCTTTATTGACGTGGTTCGCTTTGAACATCGATTGATGCATGGAAACAATCAAAATTCAAAAATCCTGAAAAATAGTTGCTAGTCTAACTCAACCACCTTTTGAAATATTCCAGAACAGAGACCCCATAAAATATAATTAAATAGTTTATCTTCGGCCTGAGGCATTAAAAACGGCCTAAGGTAGCGTAAAATCGGGCGCCATTTCGGGATAATTTATGGAGCACGGCTAACATTATAATCGCGTTCGTACGTGCGTTTCATAAAGAAACAGTTTGGCGGAGGGGGCCTTGTTAAGGAATCGATAACAAAACATAGTAAAGCTTTGTTTTGGTTCATTGCACTATTAAATATAACCCGATTACGTAAAAAAGGGGTTTATTAAGGACGAAACAAGAAAATAATTCAGATAGAAATCCAGAAATGCAAAATAAAGAAATGGTCGTGGTTTCTGACCCTCGCAAGTAGGTACCTAGTTAATTATAAATAAAAGTACAAAAACTTGATATTGTTGACTCCAAAATTCCTCACTCATCGTCTAAAATTATTTTCCTAAATTAGTTATTTCCATTGGGGTTAATTTATAAAAAAAACAATATTTTGTTAAACAAGCCTGTCACTTCTTACCAATGGATACATTTTGCAGTAAAATAGTATTTTGTACAGTCCTCACATACTTAAATCGACAATTTCATAACGGCAGGTTCACATATTTAGATTTAGTTTTTGAATCTACCCTCCCTATGTCTGCACTTCCATGATTTTCTGATTTTGTCATTTATGATATGATAAAGCTATATCTAACCTCCTGCCGTCCGAAGGCCTTTCAAAAGCTCATCAATGTTGTTGAAAAATTAAACTTGTGAAAAAGACTTAAGGTTTTCTGAGCTATTATTATTACATAAGGACGACTTTGACCATTTTTGCAATTGAACAACTCCAATACTCACCCAGGTAGTCTATTGGATACGTTAATAATGCTCTCAGATGCGGTATTCGGTCGCTATCCGGGTCAGTTAGGAGAACTGGCAACATCCAAAAGTCAAAGAACAAAAATAAATCGGTTCCTTAATCACCTCTTCAGTCCTAATACTCCCAAATTCGAAGTTCGGGTCGTGCTCACAGAAATGTTTAAGGAATGTTAGAGTGACAGGAACGGTGTGGTTTGAACTTCGAGTGTCGGATTTTAGAGTAGACCCTCGGCTCTTTTTGTCACACTTGCGTCTGTGTGTCATTAAATGTTGATATTTATTAGGCTCCACTTGAACACATATGAGGTGGCCAAGAATGCCAGTAACATGCAACGCTTATTATCAGTGAGCGTTTACAACACGAGCAAACACTTAATCGAGACATCTATATTTATTTTCTTTTTAATACGCTAATCACATAGAAAATTATAGCCATCCATAAAATTAATAATTACATTTTTATCAGGCTTGTATTTTTGATTCGAAACATAATCACTGACTGATTAGTGCGTGTTTGTCGGCCTTGTCAGGTCAATGTAACATTATCTAGGAGCACTAAGATTAACAAACTGCAGCTAAAATTATTATATAATAAAACGGGACTTAATCACGTAAACAAAAACAAAAAAAAATAAAAAATGAAATGAATGATGTGTGAAAATCGCGAAAGTTTGAATCGATACATTGCAGCTAAAATGTCCTTCCTAAGGGAATCCAGTCATTTGATAAACGCTTCATTTTACATCACTTTGTTATTTGCCGTGTAATAAATAATGATACATCATATAAACTTTAACAACATCTGAAAATTTGATTCGAAATAAAAATGTTGTCAAATTAAAAAAATACAAACAATGCATTGGATTTAACGTTCGCGTTGAAAGTACAGCGAAACTTTTCCCAAGTTCGAAGTTAGTGACGGGTGCTCCCGAGCCTGTAGGTTTATCAAAATAAAGCTTTTCAATGTCAAACAAAACGGTAACGCTATGGTTGCTTGCAGTTTGTTCAAATCAATAGCGAGCGTCGCACGCACTGGCCACTTGGACAAATTATGGCGTTGGTTTTCGAATTGACGAGATTCTACATGAGAGTTCATAGAAGTAAGTTTTTTTTTATTTCTAGCTGAAGGCTTACTGCGAGTCGGAGGTAAAGAACATCAACCCAAACATTGTGCGGCTGAAGTTTAGCGCCCACGACTATGAAACGGGCCAAGAAGTCTGTGAACCAGTGTTTTCGGAACCCATCCACAACATGAGTAAGTCTATTTTATTTTTATCATAAACATTAGAAGTAAAATGTTCTTTCGACGTGTGCGTCAATCGAGCGATATTGTTAGCTGAACTTGAATAGGTATTTTTCATTTCGGTGACGACTAGATTATTATGAAGCGGTAGGCACGACTGAAATTGATAAGCTTTTTTTACTGTGAATAAAGTATTGTAAAATTCATAACGTACTCATGACATTAACGTGTTTTAGAATATCTAATGAACAGTATTTTATCTAAGGATTATCAGTGTTATGATCATTGTTTATTTTTAGAAATGTTTACAATTTATCAATACGATGCTATTGCACTCTAGATTATAATCGTGCAATTTGAATCATTGTTGTAGGCAAACTCAACAAGAAAAGCCATAGGTTAGGTGCCTTTAAAGAATGTCACAAAAAGCTTTAATGATATTCACAAACTCGTCATGTCATTATGTCTACTGGACACCCCTATAATGTTAATTGTAACTAAAAATAAACCTGTAGTATGAATTTTCGCAGGGATATTTAGACCGATCGACTAGGTATCCTAACAGGCGAATGCGATAAATATCGTAGGTGCTTTTTGTGGAAATCTCATATAATTTATTTAGTGTGTTGACTTTAGTAAGTAGTTTGAAGCTATTGAGTTAGTATACGATATATATCGAAGTCGGAAGTTAGTGGAACTTGACACTTGTGTGTGCCGTAATAATTATGTAGTACAATAGACCGCTCTGCTCGTACTCGCAGTCGTGAGTCTCGTGAGGATGTGTAACATATACACGTCATAGTATGTTTATGTTATTCCTATGAGTCATTCTTGTAGTTTTAGGTTGTGATTAGTCGAGCATCAAGCTAGTCTAACTAATATTATAAATGCGAAAGTATGGATGGATGGATGGATGGATGGATGGATGTTTGTTTGTTACTCAATCACGCCAGAACGGCCCAACGGATCTGAATGAAACTGACACATAGATAGAGAAAAGTCTGGAATAGCACATAGGCTACTTTTTATCCCGGAAAATTGCGTAGTTCCCGCGGGATAGCGATAAACGAATTCCTTGCAGACGAAGTCGCTGGCAACAGCTAGTGTTTAATAAATGTGCCAATGTGTCAAAACCAGCACTGGAAATTTTATATAATTTCTTCGAAAACCAATTCGCGTAACCACTGTGGCGATTGCTGCACTCTGATTGGCCGAACCGAGGTCAAGCAGGACAGTAAAATAAAATAAAAGGCATTTATTTACTCCACCACAAATTCCAGTAGATACAATCGGTAAATTTATACATTACAATTGCATTAGATAAAAGACTTTTTGTGGAGGCTGGTGCCTGAACTAGGGTAGTAGAGTTAAGCAAGCAGATATTTTGATCGATATATAGTAAAGATCGCCGCTTACATAGTCGAATATACTATAAAATAGATAACCCGTATCACCACTTTGCTTTTGTTAGTTCCTCTTTGAACGAATCAGACGGACTGATTTTTAGCGCCTTTGTCGCAATGTGTGAACTGTGTGAAGCAATAATAAAATTAACCGCACAATTCTATATTGAATTGGATAAGTCTATTTTTGAGTTTGATCCATACAAAGTAGACGCAGCATTATTTGCGTCAGTGCAATGAGTAATGAGTATAGGTTTGTTAATGTGGTGGATCGTTCTTATCAGTTTTGTGTTGTTTCGCTACTGTTTGTTTGCAGTATGTACGATGATCCCTGTGGCACTAACGAACCTGTATTTAATATATTTAATTGGATTAGGTGGTGGTTTTCTTACCGCGCAGATCATAAAAGCCCATCGAAGGAATGGACGAAAATCTTAAATATTATGTTATGTTGTAACGGGCTGATTTCCGCAACTCTACGTCCATGAACTGCGCCTATTTTGCGGGGTGAAATATCATGTTATAGAAGGCAATGCGGCTAGCAACCTATCACTATTTTAATTCATTTCCACTTATACGCCGCTTAGGTTTTGATACGATCTCTTTTTCTTTGCTCTTCTCGAGCGACATTTTGTTAACTTTCATGCAATTTTTTTACCGCACCATATGCTTGAAACAAATATAGCGGTAACTTCTGCATTGAGTTTTCATAGTAGACTTCGTAATTAAGCTACAGATAAGGTTACGAACTAACTATAGAGCCAATTATATTTTAAGAGTTTTTAATGATTCACGGTTAAGTTCATCGGGTGCTCAATAAAGGTAATCGCGGTTCACATGCCGTTTATACATACATTCTACATTCTGTAACCCATATCTAGCAAATAAACCATTTCATTTCATTTCATTTCATTTATAATATTTCGAATTATATTTTATACCCGCAGGCACCCTATTACCCTCGTGTATACAACCTACAGCCATTCAAAAGAAACAATCACCAATCGATTTCTGAGATATAAAATAAATAGTCTTTAACATGGTGACTTTGGTTTCTTCGATGCTGGTCTGGGAGCAAAGAAATAACATAGAATGTACCAGTAGCTTCTCTTCCCGCGCAGATGGTAAAAGCCCATCGAGGGAATGGGCGAAAATCATAGGAATCATGTTATACGCGATGCGGCTAATAACCCATTACTATTTTGATTCCATTTTCCATCTATACGCCCACAATCTTGCTTAACGTGGCCTGTAGGTCTTGTCACCTTAGGCTCTGTCTACCCGTAAGGGTTAAAAACGTGATTTGTGTATGTGTAACATGGTGACAAGAAACCTGTAGGTTTATTGTCTAACGGATCTTGTATGAATGTGACAGTTAGCTGATTCCGATGCCAATTGTCAGCCCATAGAAGAACTGTCAAAATGAACACGATGGTGATTGCGAGCGAGTTAGACAATAAGCCTACAGATTATCCATTTATTAATGAACCGGATAAGCATCCGACAGTATTGTACTTATCAGAGGTCTTTAGTGTTGGAGTGCGTCACGCGTCACATTGCGGCAAAAACTCACGATATCGATACGAGTATCGCGGTAGTTTACAATTTTAAATTGCTATCACTTGAATTATAGAATTATTATTCTTTTCACAGAAAGTGCCGCGACCAATGACTTGAAAATATGCCGGTCAAGCCGTATACACGGTAAAGCAAAGGGTGGAGACGACGTTTTTATCTTCGTAGAGAAAGTTAACAAAAGTGAGTGCACAATTTTTTACAGTACAGTCGCCATCAGATATATCGTAGCGGGCGAGGTCCTCAAATAATTCGGAGCAGCCTTAAATTTCAATAAATTCGTTACACTGACAAGGTTAATAACATCAGAACACGCAATTAGTCAAAAATATAATAGCAGCGACTTTCCAATAAAATCGGGACGTCACAGATCGTCAAAAGTATCGATGCAGACAGGCTGACCATAAAGATCGGAACATTTTTGGAAAATATACCTTAACTTTGTGACACATAGTTGAAATTACAGTGTGTTTATAATAAAATTAGTTTTATAAAATAGTACTACATGCTTTGACTTATAACAGCAGAAGAAGAAAAATTTTATTCGTAAAAAAAGTATATTTGGCAATTTAGTGGCCAGTAACAATTTACACTTTATACAACGAAGAAGGTTTTATGTTACTAACACAGTGAATTATGCATGCAGACGCGTATACTATATAGGTGACATATCTTTCATTTTGGCATGACGTTTAAGCCTTATTTGTATTTTGTTTGAAATTCGAATCTATTATTATATACGTAAGGTTTATTTTCCACATATGTTCCGATATTTATGATCAGCCTGACTGCGTCGATACCTTTGACGATATGTGCTTCCTGATATTTTTAGCTCATTGAACGTCCCGAATTTATTGAAAAGTCGCTGCTCTTATATTTATGACGGATTGCGTGTTCCGATGTTATTAACCATATCTAGTGAAACGAATTTATTGAAATTTAAGGCTGCTCCGAAATATTTGAGGACCTCGTCCGCTACGATATATCTGATGGCGACTGTACCTACTCAAACGTTTTTGACAAAAACGAACGCCCTAAAACAAATGCTGAGCTTTTTTATAGCAGGCCAAGTGGTCATTATGTTATTGTAAGACCAGATGTTGGAGAGTGAACAGTGGAGATTTCTGTAACCTTTTTAGGGTCATATCGTATATTATAAAATAAAATGTTAACTGTTTTGCAGTAATAAACTTGGAAATTACAACTTTTTACTCACGAAAAAAGCGTCGATAGTATTTATTTTGTTATTTTTAGGTTTCCGAACCTCAAAAGCAAAATAACGCTTAATAAGATTACTTCGTTGTCGGTCTGTCCGTCTGTCACAGCCGATTTACTCCGAATCAAGTAACTTGTATGTATATCATAAGCACGTTCATTTCTGTGACCCAATTGAGCGTTTTCCAAAAAAAAGTCCACATGTACATTTTTTCAAGAATTTAAATATTTTGTGTTTTTCAATCGTTTGCCCCATCGATTCTCATACAAGAAAAATGTGTCTCAGATTTTACTATGGATTTTTTCCTGTTCGTCACGTTCCATACATACCTAAGTATATATAGAATAGTAGAGAATAGGCGGGAGTCCCACCCGCAAAAAGAGAAAAAGATGATGAATGTTAGAAAGAACTTGGGTGAAGCATAAAAGTACGAGAAGTAGCAATAGTGAGAACTGGAATGAAAGACATCAGAACAGTACAGGCCTCGACGAAACGTCGAGGGTAGGATGGTGAAAAAAAAAAAAGAAAAAAAAAGTATATGAAAAAAAGTGACGAACTGGAATGGAAATTTAGTTTTGTAAAATTTTGCTGAAGGGCTCTACGCCGTTCAGTGAGTCAACGCAATAAGAAACTTTTCCTTATCTTATACTTATTATTTTATTGTTTTACAGAAAACATTGAAATTCAGTTTGTGGAGCGCAACCAGGCGGGCGACGAACTCTGGATGGCGAAGGCCCAGTTCCTGCAAACCGACGTGCACCATCAATACGGAATAGTGTTCAGGTAATGCACAATAGGGCATATATTACACAGTATAATATGCGAGGCGATTAATGCACAGTCCAAAATAAAATGAATATTTTATGCTTAATAGGTAATTAGGTATGCGATCACAATCACGCTTTAGGGTGGAGCACGGTTGTCCATAGACCGACAGAGTTACCGCGAGGTACAGGTGTACTGCAGACATTTCGTAAAATTTTATCCAGTTTTCAACTTTAGTGACATGTTTTTGAAGTGGTGTATACAATGCAGCTGTCAGATTAAATAGTTTTATAAATAAGAACCTTATTCAAATGTCGTTGTTGAAAACCGCGTTGGATTCAACGAAATGTCATGGAAAATCATTTCGCACTACATCTGTCGCTACAGATACGAATTCTGAGCTGATGAAGTCGCGGATAACGGCTCGTCTTTATTAAAAATATATATTGGTGTTTGCCAGGACTCCAGCCTACAAGGACCAGCGTATCACCACCAATGTGAAGGTGTGCATGGAACTGTTCCGACCTTCCGACGGCCGTCGCAGCGACCCTGTGGAGTTCACATACCGAGCAGATCCGCTATCCCGGCAGAAGAAGGGAAACAACGGTTCGCCGTATTCCTCTTGGAATAGTTCTCTGGGTAATTACATATGTTTATCGATTATTTCGTATTAGTGAAGTTTACTAGCCGATTTACACGCGTATTGCTGGCTTAGAGCCTGGGTAGAGAGCTAAGTTAAAAATATTGTTTCAAGTCTTTCAATTGTCTTTTAAACTTAAAGAAGGAAGAATCGTATAATTTTTTGCTGAATAGAAATGTATTTGTAACTGTAGGTAAAGTGTAGGTAACTTTTTTTTTTTCTCGTCAAGCATTAAGTATGCGTTTTGCTAACTTTTTTTGTGTTCCGCTAAATATGCCGCTGTTATTTTGTTAACGGGTACTGTATTATTTCATTGTCATCAGTTTTTTTAAATACATACCCAAAATATAAGTACAGTGGTAGTGGGTCAAAATCTCCTGGCCTGGCAAGTTTTATTATAAAAAAAACAATTATTATTATTTATTTCGAAGCATAAGCTTCATTTTCACTCTGCCAGACGTACTAAAATGCCTGTTCTTCTTCTTCTATATTATTATATTTCATATTACCCTTTTATGTTTGTAGTTCTTTGATAAATTCTATTTGTCAGAATTGACTCTAGTAATTTCACTTGAAGCGCAAAGCGCACCTTACTGCGTGAATGCCGCAATAAAGAGCAGCAGGCTTATAACGTAACTCGTTCGAGTCGCCATCGTGTTCATTTTGACAGTTCTTGTATGAATGTGACAGCTAGCTGATTCCGATGCCAATTGTCAGCCCATACATGAACTGTCATAATGAAGACGATGGTGATCGCGAGCGAGTTACGTAATAAGCCTGCAGAAATTAAAGGAGGCGCAGCTTCTAACAATTAAATATTTAACCTTCCATCCGTTTTCTAGTTTATGTTGTGTGACCTTAATGGTAATACTAATGTTCTAATTTATTAATTGTTCGTTTGTTGTAGGTACTGATTCCATAAAGAGCCTAAGTGAGTTGCCGTGCCCCATTTCAGATATGTTAATCGTAAGTGTACTTCTTTCAATTTGCATTCAAAAACATATTAATAATCACTTGCTTGTGAGTACCGTAATTTAGTAAACCTGAGAAAAAAAGTCTGCTAATGATTCCTAAACGGAAGACCAAAAAGTTTGGCGACATCGATTCTGGAAGCAAACAATTTAAACGATTACTTTTCTATTTGTCCTTTTATTAGTTCAATGCCACTGATAAACTTTGAATTAACATTTTTTTTCTAAAGAATGTTTTTTTTTTCAGAACACTGACAAAATGGAAATGGAAACAGAATGTGAAATGTCGGAGACTCCGAACGCGGTACGTATTAAAGTTGAATTGTATAAATTTCGTTCTGTAGCTCACATCATTAATGCTCTTAGAGCGCAAAAAAACTACTAGGTACTTTCTCGACTAAACTCTAATCTGAAGACATGCCCTCGTATTCATAAACGCTCTATAGGCTTCTGCTAACATAGCAATTGTTTGTCCTTATCTGTGAAAGGTAAATGTCAAAGTGACAGATAAGGACAACGATTGGTAAGTTAGTATTAAGGCGAAGGGATAGGCAAAAGCTCATAAATTGGTTGTTTTTGTGCATGTTTTATGGCGATAATACACAATTTGGAGTTTTGAAAACTGCACATTCTATAAAACATGTCTTGAATTAGAATTCACCGGTGAAAACATATTCCTTAATGTCGTAGTTAGTACAAAAATTCGTTTGCTCTAAGAGTCTCGCAAATATTTTGTACACGGTTTGCTCGGGTGAAACCAATCTGTTTGCTACCAATCTCGACGAGGTCACTCTAGTAACTCATAATTAAAATTCCACGGTGCGTTTGCTTCAATTAGCCAACAAATAAGGCTTTAGAGAGTAGTACTGCCCTGATCCTGTGAAAAGGGCGAACGCAATATTTGCCCGCACATTCAATCAGGCGCTTTTCAATGTACAAAAAAATTCGGAAACCAAAAAAATGTTAAAAAGATAATACAATGAAATAAATTATTAAGATAAAACCAAAAATGTTAATAAAAAAAAATAAAAAAATAATAGATAAATAAATAAAAAAATAATTTGGATAAGACGTATGAAAATAATAAGGAAAAAGCAACGTTGCATGTTCGCTCGGTGGCGGCAGTGTGTAAGCGACGCGACGTTGCCAATATTCGCTTTGCGTTTTTTCATATTGGTTTGGCTAAGCATGTTGTTTGAGTCACAGAATAGGCGCAAAACAGTGCTTCAAAAAGTCGTACTCGTTCGCTTCGCACGTATAATACCTATATTAAGTTAAAAGTTATTATTTTCAATCCGTTTTTTGGGAACTTAGTGGCAGGTTGGTTTGATACTTACTTGCTGTTTAGCGAACAAGCATGGGAAATAGGATTTTGGTTGGAATTACTGCATGAAAAATTTTGATATTTAGGCAAGTAGTACTCCAATGTATAGTCTATCATTAGAAAGAAAAAAAAAAGATATCTGAAGGTCCAAGTGGTCCCCAAACATGGATCCGTTATCAAAATAAAAAAGACCGCCATATTGAAATCTTTAGTTTTTCGACCGATTAATTTCAAAATCAATATCTGAGGATCTGAGTTGTCTCCAAACACGTGTCGTATCCGTTATCAAAAATGACAAATTAAAGTGGCCGCCATTTTGAAATCTTTAAGTTATGGGCCGATTATTTTCAAAATCGATATCTGAGGGTCCGAATGGTCGTCAAACACAAATCTGCTACCGAAAATGAAAAAACTGGCCGCCATTTTGAATTCTTTACTTTCTGGACCAATTGTTTTCAAAATCGATATCTGAGGATCCGAGTGGTCCCAAAACATGAATCCGTTTTGAAAAATGAAAAAAGTGGCCGCCATTTTGAAATCTTTAAGTTTTGGACCGAATATTTTCAAAATCGATATGTGAGGGTCCGAGTGGTCGTCAAACACAAATTTGCTATCGAAAATGAAAAAAATGGCCGCCATTTTGAAATCTTTAGTTTTCCGACCGATTGATTTCAAAATCGATATCTGAGAATCCGAGTTGTCTCCAAACACGTATCCGTTGTCAAAAATGACAAAAGTGGCCGCCATTTTGAAATCTTTAGTTTTTGGACCGATTATTTTCAAAACCGATATCTGAGAGTCCGAGAGGTCCCCAAACATAAATCCGTTATCAAAAATGAAAAAAGTGGCCGCCATTTTGAAATCTTTAAGTTTTGGGCCGATTATTTTCAAAATCGATATCTGAGGGTCCGAGTGGTTGTCAAACAAATCTGCTACCGAAAATGAAAAAACTGGCCGCCATTTTGAATTCTTTACTTTCTGAACCAATTGTTTTCAAAATCGATATCTGAGGATCCGAGTGGTCCCCAAACACGAATCCGTTTTTAAAAATGAAAAAAGTGGCCGCCATTTTGAAATTTTTAAGTTTTGGACCGAATATTTTTAAAATCGATATGTGAGGGTCCGAGTGGTCGTGAAACACAAATTTGCTATCGAAAATGAAAAAAATGGCCGCCATTTTGAAATCTTTAGTTTTCCGACCGATTGATTTCAAAATTGATATCTGAGAATCCGAGTTGTCTCCAAACACGTATCCGTTATCAAAAATTACAAAAGTGGCCGCCATTTTGAAATCTTTAGTTTTTGGACCGATTATTTTCAAAACCGATATCTGAGGGTCCGAGAGGTCCCCAAACATAAATCCGTTATCAAAAATGAAAAAAGTGGCCGCCATTTTGAACTCTTTATGTTTTGGGCCAATTATTTTCAAAATCGATATCTGAGGGTCCGAGAGGTCCCCAAACATAAATCCGTTATCAAAAATGAAAAAAGTGGCCGCCATTTTGAAATCTTTAAGTTTTGGGCCGATTATTTACAAAATCGATATCTGAGGGTCCGAGTGGTTGTCAAACACAAATCTGCTACCGAAAATGAAAAAATGGCCGCCATTTTGAATTTTTTACTTTCTGGACCAATTGTTTTCAAAATCGATATCTGAGGGTCCGTGTGGTCCCCAAACATGAATCCGTTATTAAAAATGAAAAAAGTGGCCGCCATTTTGAAATTTTTAAGTTTTGGACCGAATATTTCCAAAATCGATATGTGAGGATCCGAGTGGTCGTGAAACACAAATTTGCTATCGAAAATGAAAAAAATGGCCGCCATTTTGAAATCTTTAGTTTTCCGACCGATTGATTTCAAAATTGATATCTGAGAATCCGAGTTGTCTCCAAACACGTATCCGTTATCAAAAATGACAAAAGTGGCCGCCATTTTGAAATCTTTAGTTTTTGGACCGATTATTTTCAAAACCGATATCTGAGGGTCCGAGAGGTCTCCAAACATAAATCCGTTATCAAAAATGAAAAAAGTGGCCACCATTTTAAATTTTTTATGTTTTGGGCCAATTATTTTCAAAATCGATATCTGAAGGTCCGAGAGGTCCCCAAACATAAATCCGTTATGAAAAATGAAAAAAGTGGCCGCCATTTTGAAATCCTTAAGTTTTGGGCCGATTATTTTCAAAATCGATATCTGAGGGTCCGAGTGGTTGTCAAACACAAATCTGCTACCGAAAATGAAAAAGCTGGCCGCCATTTTGAATTCTTTACTTTCTGGACCAATTGTTTTCAAAATTGATATCTGAGGATCCGAGTGGTCCTCAAACATGAATCCGTTTTTAAAAATGAAAAAAGTGGCCGCCATCTTGAAATCTTTAAGTTTTGGACCGATTATTTTTAAAATTGATATCTGAGGGTCCGAGTGGTCGTCAAATACAAATCTGCTATCGAAAATAAAAAAAAACTGGCCGCCATTCTGAATTCTTTACTTTTTGGACCGATTGTTTTCAAAATCGATATCTTACGATCCGAGTGGTTCCCAAACACGTATCCGTTATACAAAATAGAAAAGTGACCACCATTTTGAAATGTTTAGTTTTTGAACAGATTGTTTTCAAAATCGATATCTGAGCTGGCGGCCACTTTTTCCATTTTTGATAACGGGTTTGTGTTTGGGGACCACTCGGATCCTCCGATATCGATTTTGAAAGTTATCAATCTAAAAACTAAAGATTTCAAAATGGCGGGCACTTTTTTCATTTTTGATAACGGATTTATGTTTGGGGACCACTCGAACCCTCAGATATCGATTTTGAAAACAATCAGTTCAAAAACTACAGATTTCAAAATGGCGGTCACTTTTTCCATTTTATATAACAGATACGTGTTTGGGAACCACTCGGATCATCAGATATCGATTTTGAAAACAATCGGTCCAAAAACAAAAGTTTTCAAAATGGCGGCCACTTTTTTCATTTTTAAAAACGGATTCATGTTTAGGGACCACTCGGATCCTCAGATATCGAATTTTAAAACAATCGGTCCAAAAACTAAAGATTTCAAAATGGCGGCCACTTTTTTCATTTTTGATAACAGATTCATGTTTCCGGACCACTCGGACCCTCAGATATCGATTTTGAAATCAACCGTTTCAAAAACTAGAGATTTCAAAATGGCGGTCACTTTTTCCATTTTATATAACGGATACGTGTTTGGGAATCACTCGGATCGTCAGATATCGATTTTGAAAACAATTGGTCCAAAAACAAAGGTTTTCAAAATGGCGGCCACTTTTTTCATTTTTAAAAACGGATTCATGTTTGGAGACCACTTGGATCCTCAGATATCGAATTTGGAAACAATCGGTTCAAAAAGTAAAGAATTCAAAATGGCGGCCAGTTTTTTTTATTTTCGATAGCAGATTTGTGTTTGACGACCACTCGGACCCTCAGATATCGATTTTGAAAATAGTCGTTTCAAAACTTAAAGAATTCAAAATGGCGGCCACCTTTTTCATTTTTGATAACGGATTTATGTTTGGGGACCTCTCGGACCCTCAGATATCGGTTTTGAAAATAATCATTGCAAAAACTATACCTTATTCTGTACCTTTCCCGCACACGTTCAAGTTTTACTTTATTCTGCAATAATAATTTACGTTGCGACTCTACAGACCCTGGACACCGCAATTTTCTGGGATAATAAGTAGCCTGTTTTAATCTAGGGTACCAACTGTCTTCGTTCCAAATTTCATGCAGAAGCATTTCATCTAAGTCCTCTAGGTTGGCATGGCAACGCATCTGCAATCCCTCCGGGGTTGCGGGTGTCTATGGGCAGTGGTGATCGCTTACCATCAGGTGACCCACTTCCTCGTTTACCTTCCTATTCACATAAAAAAAAGAAAAAAAAAGAAGAAACAAACATACTTACGCACTCACTCACATCGTCACAAACTTTCTCATGTATAATATCACATACATACATACATAAATAACGCCTCTATCCCTTGCGGAGCAGACAGAGCCCAAGGTAACAAGACTTTAAGGCCACGTTACGAATGCCGAAATGTTACAATTTTTATTATTTTTGCGAAATCTGATTTGAACATTATGCTGTGTGTGTAAGGCAATCGGAAAACTGAAACAAGCGCCATCTACTAACATCACAGTGCAATATTTCAATCCATCAGCCCGCGCCCATTCGCATCGAGTTCACACGTCGATTATTTAACAGATGTCGCGTTGATCGGACTGCTTGCCACGTCACAAACGGGCAAGGTCATTTGCCTATCCCTTCGCCTTAACTTATTTATGACAGCCTATATTTTGTAAGATATTTAGAGTTATGTGCTAGGCTCTTTTTGGATCTTACAATTTGTCGTGTAATCCTGACAACAACTTTTATAAAGGTGTTTATATGAAACACAGCAACAGCAACCTCGTTATAAAAATAAAGCTACCGTTTTTTCAGGTGCCTCAGATAATACAAAATTCCAGCAACGTGTGCTTGGGCGATGCTTTGTACGTCGGCTCCGATCCGACTCCGTACCAAATGCACTACTCGGTCGAGTTGGGGCCCATGATGCCGCAGATAGACTTCCCAGACATGCGCATGACCTCTGCGGAGTTCCAGCAAGTTATATCGCCGACGGAAGCACCAGATTTTAGCAGTATGTTTACCAATGATATTATAAACTCTAGATACACTACAAGCGCTCAAAACTCGTCCCAAGCAGAGTGCTTAGAATCTGTCATTAAGCACTCTCAGGCCCTATGGAGCTGTCAATATGATTTACGACGTGCTGTCAGTTTAAATATATTCCGGACACGTGCATTTGAAATAAAACTGTAATGTTTGTGTTATACAGTCGTATTTCGAATATTTTAAAATGTGGTTAAAATATTATTAGGGATTTGCGAATATTATTAGGGATTTGCGACTTTGGAATGTACTTTTAGGACAAGTTTTGGCGGTGATTTTATACGTGGCGGTGCATCTAGGGTTTATAATATCATTGATGTTTACACTAAACAACATCTTATGTCTACAAATATTTGTAACATTTTTCTGTCTGTTTTAAAACGTGTCGGTGAATAAGTTAAAAACAATCAAACCTCTTCGGTCAGATAATCGACAACGGCTAACTAAATTTTTAATTTTGTATTAACTGTTGTTGCTTAGGGTGCACCGGTCCAATGGTACTCTTCCACTTAGGGCCCTCTAAATGAGGGGAGCACAATAGTAGGTTATCGTGCTCTCTACCCATTAAAAGCAGTCTCGACTCACAAAGCATATTTGCTTCCATACGGTACTTCCAAAGCTTGCAGCTGTGGTGTTGTGCTGCAGTTGTATTTATATATAGAAAATCTGACTTTTCTCTTTCAGATTACTTGCATGATTTCGTCCGGGAAAATCTGAACTCGTACAATTTCCCGTTGGTAGCGGACTCTGGTCGAGGAAAGGTAAGTTGACTGTTAAAATTTGATGAAATTTGACTGCCATGGCTGTGACGTCACAATGTTAAAGCAATTTCACGACAGTACTGGGTTAGCGTCTGATATATGTAAATTGACTAAAAATATTCAAAATTTAATACAAAAAAATATTTCGAAATATTATAAACGGGATGTGAACCGCGATTACCCCACACATCCCGTTTATAATATTTCGAATGAACTTAACCGTGAATCATAGAAAACTCTTAAAAAAATATTTTTTGAAGTTTTTTTTATGAAATAAGGTGGCAATCGAGATGACTAATAATAAGTATTTTTTTTGTTTTAGTCATGTGTAGATAATAAAAGGCTAATCCTAATAATGCTTCTGACGTGGATTGGATTGATTTTACTGGATTTTACTTATGAAAGTAAGTAAAGTGAAAGCTACTGTATCGCTTACCACTGTGGAACCTTTTCACTGCCAATGTCATAATGACTTACCGTACACCTGCCAGAGAAATTATTGTTAATTTGTATTAGAAAAGGTTCCACAGAAGTACTACGTGATTCAGTTTCTTCGACCAAAAAACTGTATCAGGGCGTTTTCCAAAAAAAGTCCACATGTACATTTTTTCCAGAATTTAACTATTGTGGGTTTTTCTTACTCAGAATCGTTTACCCTATCGATCACTATACAAGAAAAATAATGTCCCAAAATTTCCATTCCCGTTCATCACTTTTTTAATATAGGTATGTATGGAACGTGACGAGCAGGAAAAAATCCATAGTAAAATCTGGGACACATTTTTTCTTGTATTAGAATCGATAGGGTAAAGTAAACTATTCTGAGTAAGATAAACCCGACATATATTCTGGAAAAAATGTACCTACATGTGGACTTTTTTTGAAAAACGCTCATCACCTGTGTACTACTACAAGTAGAAACTGACATTGTGACGTCACACGCGGCTCGGCCTTGTTCGGGAACTGTTGGTGTGTTTTCGATGCGGTATTCGACAATCAATTAATTTTTTTTTTTTTTTTTTTTTATTATAAGCCTTTTTTTATTCCGAATTTGCTACAATTTCGGTAAGTAATTACATGTTGTTGTTGTTGTTGTTAGTCTTTTTTTTTTTTTTTTTTAAATTGTCGCGAAATTCGGCGAATCAATTAATTATATCGAGAAAAAAAATAACGTACTTTTATATATGATCTTTCCATCTATGACAAAAAATAATTGATTCAAAAGGTCAATTGATTGATTGCGGTTTTCAGACTAAGCCTCAGGGTCCAGCTCAGGCTGTGACCACTAAGTCCACATCTCGACCAAAACCTGAAACGAAGAGGCCGAAAATAGCACGAGAAGACGAATATACAGCAACGTTTTCCCCTGAACACGGGGAAGAAGTGAGAAAGGTAACAACTTTGTTTACAGTGGCATCAAAATTGCGCGACGTGCGAACAGGATAGCAGTACATATGGTCTTTTCATTCTTAACTGTCCTTTTTGGTAAACAAAATTCTAACCTCAAAACTTCTCATTTTTGTTATTTTTTAACTATTTCATCGTAAATAAAGGAACTGGAGTTAAAATATCAGCAAAATTATGTACAAAATATTGCCTCAGGTTTATTTGATAACATAAATACATACACCTTATTCTTTACAAAAAATTGTACATTGAGGTTAGAATTTTGTTTACCAAATAGGACAGTTAAGAATGAAAAGACTTAAGATGTGTTATTGTTTTTTTGTTTTTAGTTGGTAAAGGAGATTTGCGATCTGGTGAGACTTGGAATGAAGAAACAGGAGATTAAAGAGAAACTGGAGCGGCTGTTCAAGTTGCGCCTGTCAAATGGAGATACGTGAGTGTGATATCACAATCCTACTAATATTATAAATTCGAAAGTTTGTGAGGATTGTGATTGAGTGTATGTCTGTTTGTTCCTTCTTCACGCTGAAGCGACTCGACGGATTTGGACCAAATTCATACGGATGATAGCTGGTACCCTAGATTAAAAAATAGGCTACTTTTTATCCCAGAAAATTGCACAATTCCCGCGGGATAGCGATAAACATGTCAAAGGTCGTAGCAGCCTTGAGTCGCAACGTAAATAATTATTGCAGGGTATACTATCAACATCAGTTCTTAAGTCTAATTCAACGCAGACGAAGTTGCGGGCAGAAGCTAAGTATCCTATAGACCGACCGCTTAACTGAGTCCTCGTCCGCGAGGGTACAGGGGCGTAGGGTGGGACGACAAAGGGAATCGAGAGCGGTGCGGGCGGGGAGTGCGCCTGCCGCCCGCACAGAGAGGCCCCCGCGCAAGCCTACCCCGCGCCCCGCAGCCGAGCCGGCGAGGACTCTGTTAAGCGATTGATCTTATATAAGATGTATGGATGTATGTGAATTGTTCTGTAATATTTCAGCAGCTTTTAGTTAGGTTAGGTTGCATTCGTTTGATTGAATACACTGTGGTTTATCTTTCGCTTTGTTTTTAGATTCCTCCACATGACGTTGTGGAACAACCGGTCTACTTTCGAGAACATCGTGAAGCTGATCGACAAAATGCAGATGCCTCATCTGTTGAACCTGACCAACGATCTCGGGCAGACCATCCTGCACTTGGCTGTCGTTCGGGATATACCTGAATATATGTCTTTCCTTATATCTAAAGGTAAATCATTGGAAAGTTACCTATGTTAAACGAATGCCATATTGAAATTATATATGATATGAGTTTATGACATGTACAATACATAATTGTATTCGCGTTCGTGACTTTTTGATTGTAAAATAAAAGTAAAGCATTTTCTAAAAAAAAACTTAACTTTTGTCAGGATGCGACCCTTCAATCGGAGACAAGGACGACAACACGGCTGTGCACGTCGCGGTGCAACACCAGGCGTGCGTGCAGCCGCTGCTGGCCGCGGTCCGCAGCAGCGGCGGCGCGGGCGCACTCGACGCAATGAACAAAGGTCACTACACTGCTCCCAACTATTTACACACACACACACACATGCGCCGCGCGCGCTCGCGCAGATTGCGCAGTTGTCATCAGGCCGCCGAGTCCCAAGCTTTATTTCCACGGTTCCCTTGCTCAGTCGCTAACTTTATCAGTGAGCTGTAAATCTTAACGTCAACGTAACTAATGGTCAGCAGATGTAACAAGACCGAAATACAGCCGAGACTGTTCAGTATTTTATTAAAAAATGTATCTTCAGATAAACAAACGGCGCTGCACCTGGCAGCCGTCCCGGGCACGCACCCGGACGCGGTGGCCTCGTCCGTGCAGAGCATCGAACTGTTGCTGCAACACGGCGCGAGCCACAACGCGCGCGACCACGAGTGCCGCACGCCGCTACACCTGGCCGTTTATGACGACTGCTTGCCGGTTGTGCGCGCTCTACTGAAGTTTATACCACAGGTCAGTGTTAATAGCATCGCAACAGTGCAGCGAACTGTTGCTGCAACACGGCGCGAGCCACAACGCGCGCGACCACGAGTGCCGCACGCCGCTACACCTGGCCGTTTATGACGACTGCTTGCCGGTTGTGCGCGCTCTACTGAAGTTTATACCACAGGTCAGTGTTAATAGCATCGCAACAGTGCAGCGAACTGTTGCTGCAACACGGCGCGAGCCACAACGCGCGCGACCACGAGTGCCGCACGCCGCTACACCTGGCCGTTTATGACGACTGCTTGCCGGTTGTGCGCGCTCTACTGAAGTTTATACCACAGGTCAGTGTTAATAGCATCGCAACAGTGCAGCGAACTGTTGCTGCAACACGGCGCGAGCCACAACGCGCGCGACCACGAGTGCCGCACGCCGCTACACCTGGCCGTTTATGACGACTGCTTGCCGGTTGTGCGCGCTCTACTGAAGTTTATACCACAGGTCAGTGTTAATAGCATCGCAACAGTGCAGCGAACTGTTGCTGCAACACGGCGCGAGCCACAACGCGCGCGACCACGAGTGCCGCACGCCGCTACACCTGGCCGTTTATGACGACTGCTTGCCGGTTGTGCGCGCTCTACTGAAGTTTATACCACAGGTCAGTGTTAATAGCATCGCAACAGTGCAGCGAACTGTTGCTGCAACACGGCGCGAGCCACAACGCGCGCGACCACGAGTGCCGCACGCCGCTACACCTGGCCGTTTATGACGACTGCTTGCCGGTTGTGCGCGCTCTACTGAAGTTTATACCACAGGTCAGTGTTAATAGCATCGCAACAGTGCAGCGAACTGTTGCTGCAACACGGCGCGAGCCACAACGCGCGCGACCACGAGTGCCGCACGCCGCTACACCTGGCCGTTTATGACGACTGCTTGCCGGTTGTGCGCGCTCTACTGAAGTTTATACCACAGGTCAGTGTTAATAGCATCGCAACCGTGCAGCGAACTGTTGCTGCAACACGGCGCGAGCCACAACGCGCGTGACCACGAGTGCCGCACGCCGCTACACCTGGCCGTTTTTGACGACTGCTTGCCTGTTGTGCGCGCTCTACTGAAGTTTATAACACAGGTGAGTGTTAATAGCATCGCAACAGTGCAGCGAACTGTTACTGCAACATAATGCCCTCTATACCGTGCCACTTGCGACGATTGCTTGCTCGTTGTGCGCATTCTTAAACCACCGGTCAGTGTTAATATTTGTTTAAGCTGATTTGCATTTTGATTCAACAACAACAGTTTCTGCACTGGCCCGATGCTAGCGTCGAACTGTTGCTGTAACAAAGTGGCCGCTCCGGGGAGAAACTATGAAATTCCACGTCGTGGTTTATGTATGTGGAGCAATGATATTAGAAACCCTAGATTCATTACGAGCGCTCAAAACTCGTCCCGAGCAGAGAGTGCTTAGAATCTCATCAAGCACTCTGTGGCCCTATGGAGCTATCAATATGATTTACGACGTGCTGTCAGTTTAAATTTTAATAATGTCGTATATTCCGGACTCGTACATTTAAATAAAACTGAAATGTTTGTGTTCTACAGTCGTATGTCGAATATTTTAAAATGTGGTGAAATATCATTTGGCATTTGCGACTGGCATATCTATTAGAGGCTGTATAGCGCCTAGTGTACTGGCTTGATGTAATCCATACATGTTCAAACGATTGTCTAAGCAACATAGAATGTTATGTTTGTTTAGACATAACTTGTTATGATTGTACCTAGAGGCTGACGTGTGTACGTCGTGTGTTTTTTTTTAAATATTTACACTTTAATATACTATTTACTTTGGAATGTACTTTTAAGACAAGTTTTGGCAGTGATTTTATACGTGGTGGGTGGTGCATCTAGGGTTTATAATATCATTGATGTGGAGTGCACTAATTAAGTTAGTATTATATATTTGCACAGAATTACATAACACAACTTATAAATATAGTTTTGATTTGTGTATCAGAGCGACATCGATGTTGTGGACGGCAATGGTAACACGGCGCTGCAGATCGCTTGCGGCGGACAAGACAGAGACAACACCGTCGATATTGTCAAACTGCTCATTGAAAAAAAGGTAAGAACTACTTACTCGAATATTTTTTAGAATGGTCATCATCTGTTTTACGTTACATAAACAACATATGATTTAACTGCTGTTCACTTATAGAAACTGTCTGGTATAGACCGACCGCTTAACCATAGTAAAAGTGGGAGAAGTAGGTTCACTGCCATCGTTTAGGAGACTCAACTGCCTACTCCGGCGCGGACGCTTAGGGTTGTCGAAGTCTATTTTAGATTAATTACGAGTACCTACCTACCGGCAAATAATTGTCTTATGTCTCTGTTTAGCTAGACAAACAAGATTTTATGCTGCTATATTATTGTTATTAAACTAAATTAAAAAAACGAGTATTATTTATAAATTCGCCGGAGTGCCGACGGCGACTGTGTACATACTACTCCATGTTTACATACACATAATAACTATGTAAAACGTTATAAACGAAGTATAGGTACTTACTTAAAGTAAATAAAGAATAGTCAACATTATTCATAACTATAATTAATTATTAATATTTCTTACCGTTCCCCTTTTGTGGGTATGCTAAAACAACGACAATGCTGGATTCGCTGAATTATTGAGGCAGCCGAAAACAGAACAATACTTTCGCGATCCATTTGCTGCCATTATAAATAGGTATTATTGTTTATATGTGTCCTTGCACGAAACTATTACACTTTATACTTATCTTACTATTAAGTTACTAATTTACAACTATTATTTATTTATTTATTATTTACACTATGACTAAATATACCTAAAACAAAAAAAATCCGCAACAATGAGTACACGAGTAACGAGTATCGGTGATCGCAAAGAGCGCGAGACGGTCAACGTGCGGCACCGGCGCTAGCGCAGCCTTGACTAAAGACAACTTAATCATCCTTAAATTATCAGTGTGAGCGTGCGGCGGGTGCGTGCGTACCGCCGCCAACTGGCGCGCACACATTTAAGCCGCGCGATATACTTTTGTTTGAAGTGTACTTACTTTCCCTTTTACTATGGCTTAACTGTGTCTTCGCCCGCGCAGCTGCGAGGCGCGGGGTAGGCTTGCGCGGGGGCCTCTCTCTGTGCGGGCGGCAGGCGCACTCCCCGCCCGCACACCTCTCGGTCCCCTTTGTCGTCCTACCCTGCGCCCCTGTACCCGCGCGGACGAGGACTCAGTTAGGGTCGGTCTACAAAAAGTATTTACAGTAATGACCTTAGAACAAATTCTAAGGACATTACTGACTTCTAGCTAGGCTAGCTAGGCTATCCAGTTGTCAAAACAGTTTCCTGTTGCATATTTAATTTTGTAAGTATGAAAACCGTGTCGCCCGTGACGCCATAATGAGTCGTGGAACATGAGGCCGTGCGCAGACAGCGTCTGCCGCAACGTACGCTCGCTCGAATGGCTTATGCCAGGCCGGGTCCACTCCGCGCAGTAGGTATAAAACTACAAGTACGCGCGGCGGCTGGCCCGGGCCGGTCAATCAGTGGGTCGCCGCGTGCTGCTTAGTTCGCACGCGTTGATTTTCGATTTCTCGCGCTTCCGAATTAGGTAGTCAGTCAGTTATTTAGGACAAAGCATTTTATACATAGTAATATGTATGTATAGATCATCGTAATTTGAGTTCTTTTTAGAAATAACTAAATTGAATTTCCTTTAATTGCGAAAATAAACCACCTACATTCTTATTACCTGTAAAATTAATGTGTTTTATGTACAATAAAGAGTTATACATACCTACATACATAATAAATAATCAATGTTTCTAAGAATAATTTATTTATATAACTGTGTTCTTATTTCATTCAACACACCTATTACTCATTTACCTATTTCAATAATACTTATCGTCTTTCACTCGCTTCACTCCGTTCTACCCTCTACAGTACAAAAAATATTAAAAATTCGTAAGTCACAAACTTAATTATGCACGCGGTGATATCGTGAACGGCCATGATTGAAACGGTTAAACTAAAAGAAGCACTCTCCTGTACTAACACGGTTTATTTTTGCATGAATGCTTTGCGGGAAATGTGATGGAGTGGGGCTGTAGGCTATTATCGCTGTAGGTAAATATAACAGGAGTGAACTAGTGTGGTGTATGTCTAGCTAGATAGATTAATATATAAGTTGTGTAATTCATTTGTATGTTTAGTCTTTAAGCTACTCTCATTGAATAAACACGTATCTACTCAATATGTAGTGTTTCAATACCTCGAACCGTACATGGCGATCCTGCCAGTCGTCGCGCGCCGCGAGTGTTCCTTTTACGGCGGAATGTGAACTATAAACAATATCAGTATGTGCCAAACGGACAATGTGAAGTTGAGGGAATTGGAGGACATTTTAATGAAAATAACTACAGATTTTTTCTGGGGGGTCCTCGCTGTGATAATATTGGCCGTTTTATATAAACTTTGTTCTCGTGCTAGCTGCAAGTAAAAAAAAAAAAAAAAAACCTCAAAATGGGATCTTCATCTTCTACAGAAAAAGACGAAGTTATAATTGCGCAGACAGCAGCAGGAGGAAATAACAGTGCACAATTGGACCAGCTGAAGTTTCATTTGTCCACGACAAATATAATACTGGCCATTATATTGTTGGTAGTGCTATTGGTGTTGCTGTATGGTATTTATAAAAATTATCATTCTTGCCACAAGAAGATGATCCAGCGGGAGTTGAACCATCACGCCATTTTTAGGAGATCCGGAAGGGCGGATAGACGGGCACCAGAGGTCGTATGAGGACAGCGAGCAACGCGACGCTAGTGAGGTACAGGTGAACAACAATGAAACTGAAGTGAGTGAGTGATTGTGCTATTTTTTTTTATAGTGTACTTCTTTCAATACGTAATTTAAATAATTATCTTAAAAGTATTAACCAACCAACTTGCTTAATAGAAACAGTATGTAATGGTTGAAAAACTTAATACGGTATACGAAAACATAAAGCGCTTGCAGGAGAATGCTTTTAAGTTAGCAAGGGATAAACGCACTGTACCGACTTTAGAGAGATATTTGAGCAATGCCACCGGGATATTTAATGAGTATCTAACTTGTTCTGATATATTAGATAAGCAAATAGCCGATGATAAAATTAAGGGCAGTGATATACTTCTCATTAAGGAAATTTGTATTAGAATAGAAAATATATACCATAAAATAGAGAACTTTTGTAATAAAAGAGATATTGAAAGTCAAAACACCATGGAGAAGGAGAAGTTTAATTTAAAAACGGCTGTGTCTTTGTTACCCATAATGACCGGGGATGAAGACAGCGTTAAGAAATTAATCGACGCTATAGAGCTATATAGCGAGATGATAAATACGGAAGGTCAGCCACTTCTAATAAAATTTATCCTAAAAACTCGCGTATCAGAGAACGCAAAGTTACGTTTAGCTATGTCATATACTTCTTGCACCGAGCTTGTTGCTGACATGAAAAAGCATTTAATGACGACAAAGTCACCCACCGCAATTCATTCGCAACTCATTCGGGAAAGTCAGGGCACCAGTACCATAGAAGAATATGGTAAGCGGTTAGAGGCGTTATTTGTGGATTTAACGATATCCCAGGCCGAAGGCAAAAACAGCGTTTATAGCGTTCTCAAACCTATCAACGAGAAACTAGCCATTAAATGTTTCACCGACGGCCTGAGATCTCGTGATTTGAGCGTTATATTAAGTGCAAGGAATTATCCAACTTTGAAGGACACAATACGAGCTGCCAAGGACGAGGAGATGTCTAATACACGTTCACAGACTCAACAGGAATCAATATTCGCGGGTCATCGATTTGCAGGTAATTTAAATTATAACACCCGCTCATTTCTAGGTCGAGGCAGGGGAAATTCACAGACCCATCGTGGTAGGGGACAAACCTACTCACTCGAAACTCGAAACGGTTCGAGACAGACAAATAGTAGCGCCAACCGGGGACATGACAACTATCGGGGACGTACGTACCAAAATAGATACTACGTTCGTAATGCATATCGTGGTTATTCTAACCGACCCGTTATGAATTATATGGAGAACAACGATTCATCAAATCCAGAGGTCGCAAATGTGACTACCTCGCAAAATGCCTCAGAATTTTTTCGTCCATAACTGTATATTTTCCTGTGACAACAGTAATCACATTGAATTACCACTTAGTAACAAAACTTATAAATGGCTCGTAGATACAGGCGCAACGTTATCGGCAGTGAAATATGAAACAATTAGTCAACTCGGCATTCCGATCACCCAAAGTAGGATCCGTATAAAAGGTATCGGCGGCCACCTCGACACCGAAGGCTATGTTTACCTAAACTTTGCTCTACATGGTCAGGAATTTGTACACAAGTTCTATATACTAAGAAATCTGGCATGTTTAACTGACGGAATAATTGGTCAAGATTTTCTTCAGAAATTTAATTGCACTTTAAACTTTGAATGCAACACTTTTTCACTAACGAATACCAAGTCACGTAAAAGGTTAACATTGCCCTTAAACATAGGAAAAGCTAGTAATATGAAATATTTATCGGTACCACCACGTTGCGAAAAAATTTTCTATGTCACAACGCAGTTAAATGAGGAATGTATAATAGGTTCGAAAGAGCTTTGCAAGGGAGTGTTTTTAGCAGGAGGCATTAGTAAACCAGTGAACGGAAAAATACCAATTCAAATATTAAACACACGAGAGGACAGTGTGTCTCTGAGTTATTTTAGTCCGGATACTGAGAATTTGAATGACTACTACGTATGCAAGTATGAAAGAAATGATAGCATTGATAGTGACCGCGTTCGGAAAATGTTTTCGCTGTTGAATTTAACCCATTTAAATAAAGAGGAAAGGCAATCAATTCAGAATATTTGTGCGAAATTCTCAGACATTTTCCATTTACCAGACGACAAATTAACTATTTCAGACATTTATGAACCAAGTATAACATTGAAACCTGATGCCTCTCCTGTTTATGTAAAACCCTACCGGTTACCACGAACCCATAGAAATGAGATAGATAAGAAAATAAAAGAAATGTTGACAGAAAATATTATCGAACCATCGTCTAGCGAATGGTCTAGCCCAGTTTTGCTAGTACCTAAAAAATCTAATGACGAGTCAAAAAAATGGCGATTAGTTATTGATTTTAGAAAATTAAACGACCGAATTTTGGATGATAAATTTCCCCTCCCCAATATAACGGATATTTTAGACTCGCTCTCTGGAGCAATGTATTTCACCCACCTTGACCTTAACCAGGGATATTATCAGTTAAATTTAGAACCCAATAGCAGGAAGTTTACTGCATTTACAACACACTCGGGTCATTACCAACTAACTAGGTTACCAATGGGTTTGAAAACCAGCCCAAGTTGTTTTTCTAGAGCAATGACAATTGCAATGGCAGGCCTAAATCACGAAAAGTGTCTCGTGTATTTAGATGATTTAATTTGTTATGGCCGAAATTTGGAAACACACAACAAAAATCTTTTGCAAATTTTTTCAAGACTTAGACACGTGAACCTTAAATTAAATCCGAATAAATGCACATTTTTAAAGAAAGAAATTCTATATTTAGGTCACATTGTATCTGCGGAAGGAATTAAACCAGATCCAGAAAAAACAAAAGCCATTGAAGTTTATGCAACTCCACAAAACGCAGACGAGGTTCGCAGATTCGTGGCATTCGCAAATTATTACCGAAAATTCATCCCATCGTTTGCAAACATAACTTTACCATTAAACAAATTATGTCGCAAAAATTCTAAATTTAATTGGACAGCAGAGTGCGACAGTGCTTTTAAAGCAGTTAAGAAATTATTAGTATCCCCACCCATTCTTCAATACCCAAACTTTAACGATAATAATACTTTTATTTTAACAACCGATGCCAGCGGCCATTCAATAGGCGCAATTTTGAGTAATGGAGACCACAGACCAATAGCTTACACGAGCCGTACTCTCAATAAAGCCGAAGTCAACTATCCCACAGTGGAAAAAGAACTTTTAGCCATAGTATGGGCAATCAAATATTTCAGACCATACCTTTACGGGAAAAAGTTTAAAATAGAAACAGATCATAAACCTCTCATTTATCTTTTTAATATGTCAAATCCGTCAAGCCGATTAATGAAATTCAGACTTTTGTTAGAAGAGTATGATTTTGATGTGGAATATGTAAAAGGAGCGGATAATGTAGCCGCTGACGCATTGTCTCGCATGCGTGTAAGTAGTAAGGAATTGCAAGAGATGCATGAAAATATTATTTCTGTAATGACAAGAGCGCAGAGAAGAAAGTTAAAGGATAATGAAAGTAAAAATCATTCGGTAAATAACCTACCTACCGACATTTGGACTGATCACCCAAGGGTCGTAGACATGTTGAAAAAACCAAACAATTATACAGAATTAGTATTTTTCAATGAAAGGGAATGGCAAAAATCAAAGCCACATATAGTTGAGGAGAGCGTTGAATTCGCATTTATAAAAAGTAAATCTATAATTTGTGTTAAACCAATAGCCCTAACACAAAGCGCACGAGCTGCCTTTGCGAGGTCGTTGAGTTTATTTTGTAGAAAGATAAGCATATACGATGTATATGTTATTCTAAATGAATCTAATAAAGAAGCTGTACAGAATCTAACACGTTCTATAAATGGATTCCCACAATGGACCGGTCCACGTTTACATATTTTAAGAGAAATCAAAAAGATAAATGATAGTGACACAATTCGCGTCATATTAAATGACTATCACATGCTGCCCACCAGCGGACACGCTGGCATAAGGCGCATGCTAAATAATATTAAGAGACGTTACTTCTGGCAAGGTATGGAACATGACGTCACAGATTTTGTTAAGAAATGTGACGCGTGTCAAAGGCAAAAACATTTTAGGCTTGTTAAGGAGCCAATGATTATAACTGACACAGGTCAGTCAGCATTTGATAGAGTATTTTTAGATTTAGTGGGCCCGTTAGTTAAGGATAGTTATAATTATAGTTACATTTTAACCCTGCAATGCGACCTTACGAAATATGTTGAAGCCTATCCCCTTACAGCAAAAGATACAGTGTCCGTAGCGACAGCATTGGTAAATAATTTCATATTACGCTACGGCATACCGCGAGAAATTATTACAGATAGAGGCACAGAATTCATCTCAAGCACGATGCAAGAAGTATGCAAGCTTTTAAAAATTTCACATTTAAAATCAACAGCCTATCATCATCAAATTATTGGTTCATTAGAGAACAGCCATAAAAACTTAATTTCATTTCTACGCATTCAAACTGAGAATACAGGACAAAATTGGAGCTTATGGCTACCCTACTGGAGTTTTGCTTTCAATACCACTATACATACGGAAACTAAATATAGTCCCTATGAACTAGTATTCGGAAAAACATGTAATATTCCAAATAATCTAACAAACTCTTTAGACCCATTGTATAATTTTAATGACTATCCGTATGAACTAAAATACAGATTACAGAAGTCGCAATTAGATGCTAAACTAAATTTATGTAAGAGTAAAGAGATAAGGAAAACGCGTTATGACGCATATGTAAACACTGTAGAGTACAAGGAAGGAGATCTAGTTTTAGTTAAAAATGAAGCTTGTTCTAACAAGCTGGACCCCTTGTATGTAGGTCCATTTAAAGTAGTGAAGGACATTGAACCAAATGTAATCATTTTAGATAATAATAATAAGGAGAAAACTCTCCATAAAAATAGAACAAAATTGTATTTTTGTTAATAATAAATATTAGGTAAAAAAAAAAAAAAACTTACTATATCAGTTTTTTTTTTGTTATGCCCCCGCGGGGCGTGTGGTGTATGTCTAGCTAGATAGATTAATATATAAGTTGTGTAATTCATTTGTATGTTTAGTCTTTAAGCTACTCTCATTGAATAAACACGTATCTACTCAATATGTAGTGTTTCAATACCTCGAACCGTACACTAGATTGTGCTTTATTTGTTCACGGCAAGAGTTTTTATCTATTTAATCGGCTCCAGAGAGTGAGCCTTCTGTACTTTAGTACTATTACTTATTCTGTGCTTATGCCAACAATTGGTTGAAGGGAACTCTCAATAATTGATTTAGTTCCCGAGCGTTTCCGTAAATAGCGTATGTTGTCACCGTTGTCAGGCGGATCCGCTGGCGCAGTGCGGGCACGCGGAGAGCGCGTGGCGCGTGTCGGCCGACAAGCCGCCGCTGCGCGCGCTGATGGCGCCGCTCGTGCCCGCGCACGCAGAAGTCAAGCACGAGCCCGAGGACGACTGCGAGGCCGCGGACGAGGTCAGTTCAATCCAGCGCTCACGCAAAACACACAAGTAGCACCTTACTTAAGGTCTTTTCATTCTTAACTGTCCTATTTGGTAAACAAAATTGTAACCTCAAAACGTCACACTTTTGTTATTTTTTTAACTATTTTTTTTTAATTTTTTTTTTTTTTATGCGAATAGGAAGGCAAACGAGCAAGTGGGTCACCTGATGGTAAGCGATCACCACTGCCCATAGACACCCGCAACCCCGGAGGGATTGCAGATGCGTGATTGATTTCATCGTAAATAAAGGAACTGGAGATAAAATATCAGCAAAATTATGTACGAAATATTGTCTCAGGTTTATTTGATAACATAAGACACCTTATTCTTTACAAAAATTTGCACATTGAGGTTAGAATTTTGTTTGCTAAATAGTACAGTTAAGAATGAAAAGACCTTGGTGATGCTGGACATGTTTCGGACTAGTTCATAGTCCTGCCTCTTGGAGCGCTCGCCCTGGCGGCAGCGAAACGAACGCTGCGCGCCAGCGCTCTGCTCGCGCGGCTACTCGACGCAACTGACAGCGGCGCGCAACTACCCTCGTTTACATCGACATTTTTATTTTTGTCAAGTTATGATCGAGTCTCACGGTAGTTTAATAACACCTTGTCGCGAGAACTCTCTTAACATCATTCATCATTCGTGCAATGTCCAACTTGGCAAGGTCACAACACAAGCACTACGCTATCCGATCCAATCGTCAAAATACACACATCAAAAAAGCCTTGGGTTGGGATAATCACTGTCCCTATAGTATTTTCATTCTCACCTGTCCTATTTGGTAAACAAAATTCCAACCTCAATGTGCAAATTTTTATAAAGAATAAGGTGTATTATGTTATCAAATAAACCTGAGGCAATATTTTGTATATAATTTTGCTGATATTTTATCTCCAGTTCCTTTATTTACGATAAAATGGTTAAAAAATAACAAAATTAGTCGTTTTGAGGTTAGAATTTTGTTTACCAAATAGGACAGGTAAGAATGAAAATAGGTACCATTGACAAATTTGAGTCGGTAGTAATATGCCTTTATTGAAATGTCTAAAACTGTCTAGGGATAAAAAAAATCCCAAGACTTTTTTGATGAGTGTATATGTGATTTTTTTAGATCAAAATGTCATCGTCTGCGAGCCCATAGCGTGAGAGCATGAGACCTTATATGCGAATACATATATGGAATCACGGATAACCAGATAGACTTACTTCACATTATCTTTGGTATTTTATGTATTATTTGAAGGCAAAGTTTACGAACGTAACTGATCGTTTTTTCAGGCAAAATCTCCAGCCAAGCCGCTACTCGTCATCGCAGAAGCAGACGCAGAGGTCAAGTCCGAGCCCGAGGATGACTACGAGTCGGCGGACGAGGGGGAGGAGGTCAGTGCACTTTATAGGAGTCTGTACTCAATATGGCAAAAAGTCAACCCTTATACAATACAATACAATACAATAACTCTTTATTGAACACCACATATAACAATCAAAACAGAAAAAGGTATACAGAAGTAATAAGGTAACAATAGGCGGCCTTATCGCTACAGAGCGATCTCTACCAGGCAACCATAACGGACTGGAGAAAAGAACAGATCTGAGCAGGTGGTGCAATTTAGTACATATTAATATACCTAAGTAGTGAAAATACGTACATACTAATACACATACAATACATAATACATTATACATGAAACACATTTATAATAAATGGAGATATAAATAGACACATACACACATACCTAAAAAGAAAACCAGCTACATATAAGAATCATGGACAGGATGACAGATAGTGCTCCTTCAACATAGCTTTAAATAAGGGCAAAGATTTAGCGCACCTTATGCTTATAGGCAAAGAATTCCACAACAGTATAGCCTGAACAGTATAAGAATAGACATAGAATTTGGAATTAGAAAGAGGTACAGTAAGGAGAAAATTTTGAGAGCATCTTATAGAGGTGACAACAAAATGACGAAGAATTGCATAACATTTCCATAATCAATATTTTGAAATTGGTCGGTAGCATGACCAGGGCCTTACCATGAAGTCTTAATCATAATGCGATTCAACTCCAAATCAAAGTTGGGTCGATCGCTGTCAGATCTATACTAGAAGTATCAAAAATGACAGCTAAAGAATCTGTATTGAATCGCATTACGAGCGCGAACACCGTAGAGAGCTTTTATAAGGAAAGTATACTGACAGAAGCGACATCAAGGCGGCTCGGTATCAACCACCGCAAACTTGTCAGGCCTGTGGTAGAGTATGTGGCTCTCGCATTGGATTGTATAGCTACACATTCGTTTGTAATAGACCTACCTACACCTATTATACAGGGTGATCAAACCAAATGGGACAGTAGGGAGAAGTCAAAAACTATTAGAGATAGGGTAATCTGTTATTATGAACCATGGCATCGATTTTAGATTTCATAAAAATGGCATTAAATTTTTATAAAACAATCAAACACAAGTAACCGGGAATCAAACCCGGTCGAAATAATTTTTTTTTATTTACTTTTACCTGGTTTTTCTTTTATTTATTTAACAAGATTCCATTTTAGCAATGTGTTCCTTGTGACTGAATAATAAGTAACACCATCAACAATAGCAACGATAAACTTGCAGAACCAATTCATGATATATTGTTCGCAGAAATTTTGAAAAATTTAGTATGAAAAAATAAGTATCATTAAAAAAATATTATGCCATTTTTAATAAGTAAATCTTAAATTGATCCCATGGTTCCTAAGAACAGATTCCCTTAGAATTTGATTAGTTTTTTCCTTCACCCTACTGACCCATTTGGATTGATCACCCAGTATATACCGCTAGAGCGCCATTCGAACCCTCCGTGTGCCCTCAGAAGGACACGTGCCTGAGCGAGCTGTCCCTGTACTTGGCGGACGTGTCCCGCTTGCTGGACGGCTCGGGCGCGTGGCGCTCGCTGGCCGAGCGCCTGCAGCTGGGCGGGCTGGCCAACTGGTTCGAGAACACCGCCAGCCCCAGCGCCACGCTGCTCCACCAGGTCAAGGTACGTACCGGCGACGCTGACGGCGCCTAGGCTGCCAATGTTCTATGAAATTACATTAACCCTTTATAAGGCCCCATTTATTCGAGCGTACTACCACAGATTCAAAAGCAGCTATGGAATGCATAGAGTCTGTCTAACCAAAGCTGAACCCACTAGTTATTTGATTGGCAACATTTTGTCTTGAAGTGTGTCTATCTGAGGTGTCATGTTGTATGTCAAATTGACATTTCTCTAAGAAAATTGCAGCTGTGTGAGTGATCCTGTGTTACCCGGTCATGATTTTTTGAAATTGCCGCGCTTTTACAGGTTCAGCTTTGGTTAGACAGACCCTACCTGACAAAGGATATTTTCAAAGCTAGTCGTGTTTTCAATAATTACAATGGAAATTGTGACGTATTTTGAAATCAATAAAGTTGAAGTTCCAGCATAATGCGTGTGGTCGCTAAATCGCCTCTGCCTTGGGTTAAAGACCTCTCGTCTATAGACCGGCTGCGAAGTGTCACTTTTCAGGTGCGACTATACGCACTGCCCGCCCGCACCTCTCTCAGTCCCTTTGTCGTCACAAACCCGCCGCCCCCACCCCTCTCGGTCCCCTTTGTCGTTCTGCCCCGCGGCCCTGTACCGCGCGGGCGAGGACTCTTAAACGGTCGGTCTATAGTCGCTCCGAAACGTGATACTTCGCGGCCTATTAAAAGGAACACGACATAAATATTGCATTGCATGTTTGAGAAAAAATTGTTTTTGTCATAACGACATTTTGTCGAGTCAGCTAGTAAAAAAACGTCTCGGGACGCCCGCAGTGACAACTTAAACTATTCTAAGTTACTAAAGTCGTCACAATTTAAAAGGCCCGTTTTGACAGTTCACGCCCATGAAGTTCTCTATTTTTTACCGATCGAAATGTTTTGAAGGTAATTGTATTTTTCATTGATGGGTATCGCTCACTCAGCTAAGTGCTGTGCATAACGATTTTTTCACATTGTCCACAGACTATTAATAATCGGTTAGGGAAAAAATAAATCAATCGAGATAATTTTTTTAAAGCCGACTCGCACTTGGCCGGTTTTATTTATTTTATTTAGACCAATTCATTACTGAATTTCACCAGCTGTGTAGTGATCTTTACTGCAAATTATGACCTTAGAGCTCAAAGCCGTAAACAATGGCAACACTGATTTCAATAGACTGGCTCGTCTTTATCATCTGAAGAAAATAATTGACTGAAAATTCACTTTCTAATCAGAACTTTAATCCAATGCCACTTTACAGTACATATTTAAATCGATCAAATACTCATGCAAACTTGAATCGATTCATCGTGAGTATCGAGTACCGAGTCGTACGGTGACATCACTAGTTACGTCGGGAAGACAAATGTCAAAACGGGCCTTTTATTTTGCGACGACTTTAACAGTATATATCTATCGTACACTGAAGTAAATAGTACACTCAGGAGTAGTGAGAGGAGGAAGCGTCTGCCCGAAATACGACTAGCGCTGTGGGTTTGAGTGAGATAGGAAGAGCCTGGCTATGGCTACCGCTGCCGTATGCATCAGAGAAAGGCAAGCCAGACAGACTAGCGCCGTAACGCGTTACGTTACGAAGCGGTTTACTCTGCCATAAGAAGTTATTATTTTATTTATTTATTTATTTTAAGCCTTTTTATTCCGAATTCGCTATAATTTCAGTAAGTTCATGTTGTTGTTATTGTCGTTTATGCCATAAGAAGTTATCACTTCAAAAATTATATTGTTACAGGCGTGCCAAGACAGCAGTATCACATCCAAGACTTTGATATTGATGCTGGAAGACCTGGGACAGAAGGAGGCGGCGCGGCTGATACGAAGCAGAATTGGTATTTCCTAATTTGACGGCAAAATGTTCAAGAAACGATGAAACCTACTAGGGGTTTTATAATGTTCTAGCAAGATAAGAAGACGCGCTTTGAAAGCTCTTGTCATAAGGCCTTAACCATTATAAGCTTTTATTTAGTTTCACCGGTTTGACTACAGATCTAGCAAGTGAGTTTTGAACCACTTCCAGTGATCGGATTGACGTGGGAATACTTATGTAAGTCTGGTGACCATATTTTTGAAGTGAAATATTGGGCCCTATTTTATAAAGCTATAAGTTACAATTACAAGCGGAAGTCTCTTTCTGACCCTATGTGTTAGATAGAGACTTACGCTTGTAAATTGTTACTTGTAACTTTATAAAATAGGGCCCTGGTGGCCCTGCCACGACCGTCTCCGCAGAAGGGAACTCTTTCAACGGTTTGCCCGATTGACTTCAAGTTTGGTAGAAAAAAAAGCTTGCATTAAAAATGAAATTTCTAGTTTAGGTTATTTCATTTATGCTAGTTTAGATCTATCAAAACTTACTGAAAAAATACACTTTTCGCATCAGATTGTGGTCATATCCAAGAATTTTCCGCAGAAAGTGTGTTAGTCCTATTAATATTATAATTGCGAAAGTTTGTGAGTGACGATATGACGATGTGAGTGAGTGTGTATGTTTGTTCCTTCTTCACGCTAAAACGACTGGACGGATTTGGATAAAATTTGGAACGAAGATAGCTGGTACCCTAGATTAAAACATAGGCTACTTTTTATCCCGAAAAATTGAATAGTTCCCGCGGGATAGCGATAAACATACCAATTGCTAATTCTACGCGGACGAAGTCGCGGGCAGAAGCTAGTTAAGAATAAAATAGCGGGTCCTCGTTCAATCTGCGTCTTTTTGGCAATCTGTTAGCCCATATATTTGTTTATTGGTAAATAAGGAATATAAGAGACGGATTAGATTAATGGGAAGTGCTAGCGTGCTGCGTGGGTAGCTAGCGTGCTGTTACGATTATAGTTATTGCCTTTAGATTGTTAATGACACCTGTCAATGTCTACAATCGAGTGGCGAGCTATGTTAGGATGAGGAATTAACTAGTAGAGCGGTAAAACTATTATGTTATACTACATGGAACAAATCCATTAAAGTTGTAAGAATTACAATAATGTATAATAAAATAATATTTAGGGCCTGTTTCACCTCTTTTAAGTTCCATTTATCTTAAGTGTCAGTTATCTATGATTCCGTCTCTATTTATGACTACAAAACAGACAAAGACGTCATCACAGATAACTGACACTTGAGGTAACTGGAACTTAACAGAGAGTGGTGGAACAGGCCCCGTATTAAAACAGTTAAGTACTATACTTTAGGACTGCCAATCAGAGAGCAGCAATCACCAGTGGTTTTCTTTAATTACTTATTGTATGACTTTTCAACTCTATTGGTTAATTCCTATATGTGTTCAATCGACTTACATAATATCGTAATTATTTTATAGATAAGTATATTCGTCCTTTTCGTAAAATTTATTATGGAAGCAGATATTTCATAATGTAAGTTCCAAAAGTTAAGGCAAATACGCAAAGCGTTTTGTCGCATGCTAGTATTATAGTCGAAGTCGCCAAACGAAGCAAGTTCAGCCGTTAGAGACGTAATCAATTAAAACAAGTGACTTATGTTCTTATGAAATTAATAGAGACTTGGTCTGATCAGGTTTTTAATAATGTGTAGAGTTACATAAATCATTTAGCCATAGCATTATGCATTTTGTTAAATTTTGCAAATGTGATGCTTACTTTACTGTAAATAATTTCTTCTATATGTGCGACGTAATACTGATAGCGGTTGGAACGCAAATAAAAACGGAACAACCGAAAAAGGAAAAGCTTATATATTAAGTGTAGGTAAGGTATCCGAACGTCTTATTGTTTTGTTGCACGGAATTTGAAGTTTCAACTTTTTGAATTTTTTGAATACACCCAGCACTGTCCTCGGCATTTAACAAAAAAAAGTTAATATTCTCACGCTCGAAGCAACATCGAGTTTGGCTCTCTGTCTTCAAAACGCAAAACCCGCCTGTTTGAGGTGCTGAGGTGAAAAATTGCTTTAGAATGACGTCTGTGGAGTCTAGCTGATATTTATATAAATACTAAACATAAGGCATTTTTACTAGTTTTGACGGCCTTGTCAAATAGGTTAGGCTAACTTTAATCTATAATCTAGAAGTTTCCAAAAGAAAAATATGAAATCCTGACATTTATTGTGTTTATAACAATCAATTCTGTTTGATTATATTAATGCTTTAAG
The DNA here is from genome assembly GCA_963854515.1 of Pandemis heparana. NCBI lineage: Eukaryota > Metazoa > Arthropoda > Insecta > Lepidoptera > Tortricidae > Pandemis > Pandemis heparana. Next base: position 5,986,269 of record OY978011.1, on the reverse strand, counting down.
GATTTAATAATTACCTCCTGGGATGGTAAGTTTCGGATGCGAATTCTACATCACGAATTACGACATCATACGACTGTTCTATTTTAGGTAATGGTAGGCTACGCTATGTGATTATAATTTTACTGGCTTAAGTTTTTATAGGCATAAACTGTATTTGTATGTACAGTAAGGGCAATGTGACGTACCAGCGTAGAACCCTATCGCAATAATGTGACATATCACTAGTTTGAGTGACAGCGGCCTGTCAATTACGACAGAGTTCTGCGGTGGTACTTCTATACATTTCCCTCGCTGTTCACGAATATTGGTATGGGTGTTTATTACGAGGACAACCGCCAAAAAGCTAAACGAGGTGTTGCGCCTGCAAAGTACCTATCCATTCAGGACATGCAATATATTGAATTAATGTACCATTGTCATATTATTTTAATTGTTCACAACGTGACGTGTGTATGGAAATGTGCGTCGCTGCCCACTGAGCAAGATAATATGGCCTAGATGTAAACGAACGTTGTTGCGGTATGCTTGAGGTTGCAACTGTCAAAATATTTAACATGCAAAGTTACAACAATATTGCTCAAGAAGTTTATAGGTACATTTGTCACGTTACTTAAGTAATGATCAAAAAGTTACAATTCTAAATTGTGGTAGCTTACTTAGAAGTTTTCTTGGCAACGTTAATTTGACGACAGAATTGAACGTTGTGGGCACTTTATCGTTGTAACGTTTCAAATGTTGCAATTTAAAGCTTTACACAACTTAGCAGAAATAATGTAATAGAACTAACATATTTTACAGTAATTATGTTGTGTAACGTTACAACTTTTTTTTTCCTTAAATTTAAAATGTTGCGGTATGTTTGCGATTGCAACTTTTACATTGTAAAGTTACAATAACGTTATTAAAATAACTTACAGTAAGTTTGATAAAGCGCGTTTAGACAACATTTATTTTGTAACGTTTTATTTACAAGGTTGCTGCAAGATGCGGCAACATTGCATGTGTGGCGTTTAAATGCCTTGATAATGTATGGTATGGTTAGTTTCTTGTAAGGTTCGTTGGCAACGTTGATAATGTGAGCTAAATCAACATTGCAGCCAATGCCTTTGCAATGTTCGTGCTCAGTGGGTGATGTTGAGAAAAATAAAAATTATTTTTGGTGACAAATTTTAAAATATTCGTATTGACATTGTCTGTTGTATTTTCAATATATTTATTGTGTAAGTTACTGAAGTCTTGTGTTTTTTTTATAAAATGCTAATAAGATAATCAACAAAATCAAATTTAATAAGGTCCAAATAACTTACCTCTTTCTTCAAAGTGCTCAGGTTGAAGCTCACATCAGAAAAGTAAGACCAATGTAAATACATCACGGAGTACGGAGTATACTTACGGCTTGGAGTTGGAATAAATGCGTGGTATAGTATCAGCAAAGTGGCGTGAAAATGAAGAGGCCTTTACTCAGCAGTGGATGGATGTGGGCTGATTAGATAGATAGATAGTATCACCCGATAATTCATATGTATATTTCCGTGCAATCATCCTCGGGGAACTGACCAATCGTTAACAATTCATTTTCTGCGCTACAGATACGCGCTTCCCGCCCTTTTGCTTTCAGTAATGTAATAATTATGTAGATGTATTTCCAAATTCAGAATATTATTTAACTCGTTTTTTTCTATAATCAATTTTTAATAATTGTCTCACACACAACACACACATAACGTAACATTATATTTTATTTATTTATTTTATTTTATATATTTTTGATTTAGTTTTAAGACTAAACCTCTATAATTTTACGTTGAGCTCCAATCCCACCTAAGCTTAAACTACCTGTGAAAATGAACATAAAATATTTACGTTGCTACTCCGCTACTCACGTGAAAGATAACCAAGCCTGTGCGGAATATATATGTTTTACATGTAAAGCCTCCCCCCACTACTGCCACATAAAACACATATAAATCCCACAATCTTAATTATCCCTTAAAACCACACAAACACTGCCGCGCGTTTCGATCCCTCTACGAGATCATTCTCGAAGTTAGAGAGGAAAAGTTAAAGTTAGTTAAAGAAAGTTAGAGTGTGAGTTAGAGAAAGGAAGAGTTAAAGTTAGTTAGTTAAAGAAAGTAAGAGTGCTCTCCAACTTTGAGGATGATCCCGTACAGGGATCGAAACGCCCGTGAAAAGAAGACTTTATATTATTGATTTTATTATATGAAATAGTGATTTATTATATACCAATTTGATGTAGCCTTAGATAAATAACATATCATCCGAATAACAATTGAGTAAGTTAAGTATTATAGTGATAGGAAATATCAAGTGAATCAAGAAATTTTTATTTCTTAATTTTTATGTTTACTTTTACGGTTTTACCGTTAGAAATTTAATTTCTAAACGACACTAAAAATTAGAACACATAGAAAAATCCGAAAAGTAAAGCTATGGCCGGGAATCGAACCCGGGTCCTCGTCATTCCGTGACGCGTGCTATACCCCTACACCACCCATAGCAGGTGAGTAAGCGTTCGAATTTTTCTATCTATTACTAACTGTCACGTGACCTTGTTACTATGCGATTATTTGTCGCGAAGCGTCATCTATTTGAATGATGTGTCTGTACGACACAATTACAAACTCCCGTGGAACATCTACTGCTCAAAAATCTCTCGTCCCTGGTGATGGTCCTCGTCCCTGGATGAAGATGACGAAGTCGCGTCGCAGCAACCGGCCAAGCGGCGTGCCGTGCCAGCCGCAGTAGAAGCAGCGGTCGCCGACGGCGAAGCCCTGTCAACAGCCGAGTGTTATAAGTCAACGCACGTAAAAAGAGCCCTGGGTGGCTAGTGGAGAGGATACGTTTGCGCATCCTGTTAACTACCAGTCCAATGGCGTGACGGCCGCGCGGGCGCTCCTAGGCACCCTTCCATGTCTCTCACCAATTTGGTCCGTATTTCGCTCACTGCGCAGGTATATCGCCTGAAGCTCTTTTTACGTGCGTTGATTTGTATTGTACTCAGTACGTAAGTCCCAATGAACCTTTCCGAATTTGCAAATATCGCTAACTAAGCCATATAGCTACTACTTTTATCAATAGGCGTACCTATAAGACGTTTATTAAACTTGGCATGTTAGTTTACACGTATTGTCGGGATCTTTTATGTCGAGTTTCACCCACTTTCAGCTGTCGAACGCTTACTTTGTCGCACAGTAGAGTCCCGATGTAACACGGAATCCACAGCTGCACGCATGCGGCCACCCACAGTATCGTGAACAGGTAATAACTTTCCTTCTGATAGTTGCTGAAAATGTTTACCAAGGTGAAAAAACAATAAGCGCAATGTGATTTATATTTGAATTAGTAGGTATTTATTCTGAAGATGAGAAACGGACTACGGGCACCAGTTTGGCTTAAGGTTGTCGCAGTCATAACTGCTCGGCACCGGAATGGCAGCGACTCGCCTCATCGGCTCGCCGTCAACCAGACGTCATATCATACTCAAGCCGTCGTATCGGAAGCGGCTCGGTGCCTTCGAGGCGTCCGTGCGGCTACAGCGCGCTTACCGCGAGTCGGCGACTGGTTGGTGGCTAGCGGTCAACGTCGACCATAAGCGATGTCAGGCAAGCGGCGGGGCGTTCGCGGGTCACCCGCGGGGGAACCACCCCAGGTCCATGCGCCGTCTCTGCGGCGGCGACTCGTCGTAAGCGCGGTGACGGCTAGTTGCCCACGCACTGCTAGCTTATACCGAGGCGAGGCGTTGCCGTTCCGTTGCCGATGAGTGTGCGTTGCAGTACTTGCAGTATGGTTTCATACAAAGAAAACTGAGCGGGTCGGGTTGAGCGGGTGCCGTGCCGGCCGGCACAGAGCGATTATATATGTGTGCGTAACCTTTTATCTCACTTCAAGACGGACTTTATAATCTGAACTAAAGCCCTGAGTATACACGTGCGGATGAGGTTACTTACCTCTGCAATCTGTAATGCAATTACGCAAATGAGGAATGGACTGAAAACTGCTTGATACACTAGCGTAGGACCGTACACCGATGCTATTGTGTCAACAGATCTGTGGGAAAACAAAAATGACAATGACATAAGTAGGAAAGTACAAAATTTACATTCTCGTGCTTCTCAAATTGCAAGACTAGGTCTAAAGTTTTACCAGTTTTACGAAAAATTAAACCACCATTAAATACGGTTTTTAAACATTGACAAATCATATTTATGGCAAAGTTGTCCGCTTTGCGCATTTCTTCGGAAATTAACGTCGCCTCGATAGAGAATGAACTTTTCTATTTGACTTTTTTCGTCGCACTCCTTGTCCCTACTCAGTGTCCTGACGTACCTCCAAGAATATTTAGCACTGCTGCCTACGGGACATTATTGCAGCCATTGTGCATTGCATTTGTTTCTCAATCGGTAAAGCCACGGCAGACAATAAGAAACGTCCTTTATTGAGTCGAAAAGACTGTGCGCGTCCGAGAACTGTTCAATCGACGTACTCGAAGACTGAATGGTGCCAGCGCACGATCTGACCCATCCGACGGTTCAGTTCAGTCTGCACCGCCTGTATCCGTTGGTCCTCAGGAGGGAGTGTCACCACAGACTCGTCCAGGCCATCGAACAGCTCGTCAAAAGCGAGCAAGATCACGTCCATCAGGTTGTAGTAGTGCAGCAGAAGGTGGAACAGTATGTACACATACACTGAAAGTATTATATCATCTGGTATTTATAGTGTGAAGTGCAATTTTTTAAATAGTATGTTTAATGACAATATTATTAAACGTGAGATAGTAGGTTGTAGCAATGAGGCGAATGGAAACATTTCGACATTGAACGCGTCCATTAGGGCCACATTTGGAAAATAAGACAAATAAATTAGCATTAAAGTGTGTTTCGTTTAGGTACTTATTTAAATCACAGAGAAAAGCACAACAACAATGATTCAAATGTTCGGTTACAGCAGTGGTTCTTATCCGCTGGTCCGCGGACCACTGGTGGTCCCTGGAAGTATCCAAAGTGGTCCGCGGTGCCAATCTAATAAATAATTAGATAAGTGAAGCGTGAAGGTGCGATTCCATCCATTGGGGCCGATCGAAGCCATACGTTAGATATTGTCAAATGTTCCCTCGTGTTGGAAAGGTCAAGATCCACTGGCTTACAGCCAAAAATTAACAGTGGGCAATCTCGACATGGATGTCAATGAGCAATCTAAACATAATTAAGTATGCATAAATTGTTTTACTCACAAAGGAAACTACAAAACACAACGGATATCAATACTATTTCCAAAAACAAAAATATTTCGTAATTCGGCGTTCTGTGGGGGTCGTCTTCAGGCAGCCAGATGGGAAACATGAACGGGCGGACCATGTGTTCGTCCTGCGTGGCGATAGTGCTCTGGTACAGCAGATATAGGAGCGTATTGCCAATGTACAGGCTCGCTATGACCGTAGCAAAGCTAACCAATTCCAGCAGAGTTTCCAAATAAGAAGCTGACCCTTTAAGAAGGTGTCTCTGTAAGAAAAACTGTTCTTTAACTACTACACTTCGTAACAGAAAGGATAACTACATAATTCTCACTTCAGTACTGTCCACAAGTTACGTGTGGTGTAGCACGAACTATGCAAGAAGATTGGCAAGTACTTACTTATCCCAGTCTGACATCGGACACTACAAACGATCGGTCGGGGCGGCGTGCCCTCTTACTCTTAGCCCCCCCCCCCCCTCATGCTACGCCACTGCTAAATAGTGTTACCTGTATTGCGCTCCTAAGTTACAAATGAATACAAAGTCTCTGCTCATGTTGTTTGTCAGCATAAATATCTTCTCTCTGTTCTTCAGCATGCTCAAGTAAACAAAGGAGACGGAGCCAAGGATGAAGAAGTAGCAGAAGCTTTCGGTAGCGAAGTTGTAGTCTTTGGTGGTGATACCGTGCCATATATGCATGATTTCGAAGCCGTTGGCGACTAAGCTAAGCAGCGAGCTCAGAAGAGGCCATATGAATCTGAAGAGGAAGGAGAGTTTGAAAATGAAATGAAATGGTTTTTATTCCCAGACGTAAGTCCATATTAGAAGTAGGTTCAATTGGAGGTTTTGAAATTTTTTATTTTATTTCAATTTATTTATTTGAAACCTAAATTAAATTAAATTAAATCACAAAATAACAATAAAAATTAAAATAAATTAGTTAGGTTACATAAAAATAAATAAATTAGCTTGAATGTAAAGCTAGTCGCCAGGAACAAAACTTACGTCATCTTTAGATCATATTTTCAATATTTTCTTATTACTCCAGAAGTCTCTGGTCAACAAGTAGAGTAGAGTAATACCTCTACCTTTAGTCTATGTATACCTACCTGCAGAATACGACATTAAGAAAAGAAGACAATCAACAAAGTTATGAGTGAAGTTAGTATACAGTAGTGTAGTATGTAGTGGTAGTGGTTTCTAACGGTAAAACCGTAAAAGTAAACATAAAAATTAAGAAATAAAAATTTCTTGATTCATTTGATATTTCCTATTAAGTTAGTATGTTTACTTACTTCGTTCCTTGTACAGTAGACACATTTGTGTCATCATCATCATGACTGTCATAACTCGTAAATGTGTCCAGTCGCCATCAGATATATCGTACCGGGCGAGGTCCTCAAATAATTCGGAGCAGCCTTAAATATCAATAAATTCGTTACACTGTAAGGTTAATAACATCAGAACACGCAATTAGTCTACACTAATATTATAAAGAGGAAAGATTTGTACCTATTTTTGTATGTTTGTATGTTTGTAATGAATAGGCTCAAAAAGTACTGGGCCGATTTAAAAAATTCTTTCACCAATAGAATGCTACATTCTTCCAATTTGACATTGGCTACATTTCATTTTGAAAAAAATTAGGGATCCTTGGTAAAATTTGAACAATGTAACCGAAGGTGTAGAAAAATGAGTCTTAAAATGTCTTTCGTCGAATGCGCTGCCGAAACTATTAGCGATAGAACAAAATAATGTACAACAACAATATTGAAGAACATCATAATGTCTACAAAAAACTCCGCGGTAGCATATGTCCAACTATTGTAGTTATGTCACTACAACAAAATATTTGTGAAAAAAAGTGTTTTATAACTAAATTTCCAAAAATAAATAATTGTCTACCTCGTGCGAAGCCGGGACGGGCTGCTAGTCATAAATAAAGTAGCAGCGACTTTTCAATAAAATCGTGACGTCACAGATCGTCAAAGGTATCGATGCAGACAGGCTGACCATAAAGATCGGAACATTTTTAGAAAATATACCTTAACTTTGTGACAAACAGTTTAAATTACAGTGTGCTTATAATAAAATTAGTTTTATAAAATAAAACTACATGACTTATAACAGCAGAAGAAGAGAAATTTTATTCGTAAAAAAAGTATTTGGCAATTTAGTGGCCAGTAACAATTTACACTTTATACAACAAAAAAGGTTTTATGTTACTAACACAGTGAATTATGCATGCAGACGCGTACACTATATAGGTGATATATCTTTCATTTTGGCATGACGTATGAACCTTATTTGTATTTTGTTTGGAATTCGAATCTATTATTATATACGTAAGGTTTATTTTCCACATATGTTCCGATATTTGTGATCAGCCAGACTGTGTCGATACCTTTGACGATATGTGCTTCCTGATATTTTTAGCTCATTGAACGTCCCGAATTTATTGAAAAGTCGCTGTTTTTATATTTATGACGGATTGCGTGTTCCGATGTTATTAACCATATTTAGTGTAACGAATTTATTGAAATTTAATGCTGCTCCGAAATATTTAAGGACCTCGCCCGCTACGATATATCTGATGGCGACTGTCCTACTTACTCAGGTCATGAGGTCACTATTAATAGGTAACTATTAATAATTTTAATTACTTACTTTTTTATACAAAACGAGCAAAGGGCTTACCTGGTGGTAAGTAAGTCATCATAATCACCACTGCCCATGGACAACCACAACACCGGGGCATTACAGATGATTTCACCAGCTGTCCTACTCTCTAAGTCAGAACACAGCAGCGCAAGCACTTCTTCTTGGCGGCAGGTTTAGCAAGTAACATGTTGGTAAAGCCCTACACAACCTGCATAGGTGCTTAATAATTTAGCTAAGTACCTTAATTTAGATTCGCGGTTGTTGAAGAATATCCCATTTATAGCAAAAAACAACTCCAGTTGTGGATGAAAAAATTGTAACGTCATTTCCGGCTTGTCCCAGTCAAAGCCTTCCTTAAAAAGAAAATATTTCGCGTTCTGTAGGATGGTCATTTTGAACTTGTTTCTTACGCAACCAAGTTTGAAATGGCTGGTAACAATTTCTTTTTAATCGCAGGCATCGGTAAATCCGTAATTTGCTTCAGAATAGCTCAGCTAATCAGGTTAGATAATTGCAACGGTCGGACAAAATTGTTGCACGGATAATTAGGTAATTATATTCGCTCTTTTGCCAGAATAACGTGATATCTCAAAAAATGTGATTTTACAGGAGACGTGTTTTAAACTTTAAAAAATCATAAAATCTTAATAATAAAGTCTGATATTATTGAGGCGAACACTGTAGAGAGCTTTTATAAAGAAAGTATACTGCAGACGAAACAGAAGCGACATCAAGGTGGGTCGGTATCAACCACCGCCCACTTGTCAGACCTGTGGAAGAGTATGTGGCTCTCACATTGGATTGTATAGCTACACCATAAATCGCTTTTAATAAACGCAAAGGCCTATCTGTTTTATATCTGTACTCTGTACATACATATTATAAAGCTGATTGCTGATTTGTGGTGTTCAATAAAGCATTTGTATTGTAATTGTATTGTATAAAGCTGAAGAGGGTCGAAAGTATGTAATTGTAAAAATTGGCTGGGGACACTTAGAATCGATAACAGAACACGTTCCAACAGTTTTTTTGTCTGTTTATTTGTTTATCTGTCTGTCTGTATATTTGCGAGCGCATCACATGAAAACGGCTGAACGGATTTTAATGCAACATTACTTATCTGTCAAGAAAATCCCCGGCCACGTTAATGCTACTTTTTATCCCGAAAAATTGCACAGTTTCCGTGGGATAGCGACAAACATGTCAATTGCTAATTCTACGCGGAGCTAATTAAATATACCGCTAGAGCACCATTCAATCCTGGTCCGGAACGCGGCTTTACCTGTCTGTGGAAAATCAATATATCTTATCTGTAGCATGAGCATGGTTTATGACTATGGTTAATTTGTTATTAATTGTTATTGTGATATTACTGCAAATTAAGTAATGTGGTTGTTACTAACAGAATTAAAGACTTCAGTGTTTAATCCAAGGTTTTATTTATAAACACTGAAATAAATCCCTACGTGTGCCATCAGGACAGGACATGTGCCTGAGCTAGCTGTCCCTGTACGCGGCGGACGTGACCCGCTTGGTCACTTGGCTTGGCTTGGTTGGGCTTGGTGGTACGTCTATACATTTCCCTCGCTGTGCACGAATATCGGTATAGGTGTTTTACACCTGCAAAGTACCTATTTGAATGGACATGCAATATATTGAATTAATTTATCACTGTCATTGTATTTACATTGTTCACAACGTGACGTGTGTATGGAAATGTGCGTCGCTGCCCACTGAGCAAGATGGCCTAAATGTAATCGAACGTTGGTGCGGTATGCTTGAGGTTGCAACTTTAAACTATTTAACATGCAAAGTTACAACAATATTGCCCAAGCAGCTTATAGGTACATTTGTCACGTTACTTTGCAAAAGCGTTGCTTAAGTAATGTTCAAAAAGTCAAAATTAAAAGTTGTGGTAGCTTATTTAGAAGTTTTCTTGGCAATATTAATTTGACGACAGAATTAAACGTTGCGGGCACTTTATCGTTGTAACGTTTCAAATGTTGCAATTTAAATCTTTAGACAACTTAGCAGAAATAATGTAATATAATTAATATGTTTTCAATAAGCCGTGGTAGCCTAGTGCTTTGACCTGTGGCCTCTCAAGCAGAGCGTCGTGGGATCAAATCCCGGGCTCACACCTCTGAGTTTTTCGGAATTTATGTGCGAAAATTACATTTGTAATTTGCCATGAGCTTTTCGGTGAAGGAAAACATCGTGAGGAAACCTGCACACATCTGCGAAGAAATTCAATGGTGTGTGTTAAGTTCCCAATCCGCACTGGGCGCGCATGGGAACTATAGCCCAAACCCTCCAATACACGGAGGAGGCCTATGCCATGAGGCACGCCGAATTACGCGACAACAAGAACATGTAGGTACTTACTGAAATTGTAGCGAATTCGGAATAAAAAGGCTATAATAATAATAAAAATTTATATGTTTTACAGTAACTATGTTGTGTAACGTTACAACTTTTTTTATGGTTAAATTTAAAAAGTTGCAGTATGTTTGCGTTTGCAACTTTTACATTGTTACGCATGTAAAGTTACAATAACGTTATTAAAATAACTTACAGTAAGTTTGACGAGGCGCGCTAAGACAACATTTATTTTGTAACGTTTTATTTACAAGGTTGCTGCTGTGTCATTATCTGTGGTGAACTTGAATAGCTTATATAAACAAGATTTAAAAAATAAAAATAGTCTTTGATCGAACATGGCTGAAGTCTGATTTGCGCTCCTATCCCTAATTTAATTAAATATATTCCCGAGCCATCTAAGCCCACGAATTCCTGCATCCCAATAACACATGGTGTCAGAAGAAAAAGAAAATCAAAAAAGAAAACGAAGAAAATGCCGCAAGAAGTAGAAAAAACACAAAATGTCATACTAGCCAACGGACTAAAACCGTTACGTCTGGGAATTCAAAACGGAGACTCATCGTCGGAGTGTTCAAATTCAGAAAAATGGAGAAAATGGAGACAAAAATTCGAAATTTATTGTGATGCTAACGATCTCGAGAAGCTCACGGAAAAGAAGAAGGTTGCAATTTTGCTCAATGCGATAGGAGACGAGGGACTAGAAATCTATGACTCATTTAACGTTCAACGGTCAACGGTAACTTTAACGGAAATTTTGGAAAAATTTGACAACAAATTCAATGCTTGTAAGAACACCACAGTAGAAAGGTACAATTTTTTCACAAGATACCAAAAGGAAGAATCCCTTGACGAATATGTGACCACACTAAATAACTTGGCAGCAAGTTGCAAGTTCGACAATCTGAAAGAGTCACTTGTCAAAGATATGTTCGTCATAGGTATTAAAAACCAGCATATAAAAGAAAAACTATTGCAAAAAGAAGATATTGAAGATGTAAATGAAGCCGTCACAATAGCGAAAACTATAGAACTTTCCGGAAAAAGATCGAAACATATTAAAGAACACGAAGAATTGAGTCAAGTACAGCAAATCACCAATCGTACGTCAACACCAAGACACACGTCAAGAAAAAAATTCAGAAGCCCGTCAAGATCAAGACCCAACCAGAACCAGTCCAAGAGTCAAGACCGAAGAAGCAGTTCAGCAGCCAGGACCAGCTTCAACAACACAATATGCAAGAGGTGTGGACAAGTTCATCGCTACAGATGTCCAGCGCAGGGCAAGACTTGTGCCATCTGTAGAAAACCAAACCACTTCGCGCAGTACTGTTTTTACAAAGACAAAAAAGTAAGTGCTATTTCTAGTCATAATAATAATTCCCCAAAAGAAAATGTTCATATTGAAGAAAATAACTGTAATTATTCTGAATTTATAATTGGATCAATTAATCATAATGTCAATAATGTTAAATCTAGTCAAAATAATTGGAAAATTGAATTAAAATGTTACAATCAAATTTTAAGCTGTCAAATTGACACAGGTGCAGACATAAATGTAATTTCATTAAATACTATCAAATGTTTAGAGAATACAAATAAAATAAGAATTCCAATTCATAGATCACATAATAAAATTTTCACATTTTCAGGACAACTTGTAGATAATTTAGGTACCGTGATGCTGACATGTACTTTTGACAATGAAAGGCAAGCTAACATTCAATTCATGGTTGTGAAATGTGAATGTTCGACTATACTGGGTTGGAAGACGAGCGAAGACTGTGGTATTGTCAAAAGATTGTTTGAACTGACATCACAAGATCAAAGGTCAGTAAACTCAATTGTAAATACCTACTCTGACACGTTTGAAGGTTTAGGTTGTCTGCCACATAAAGCTCATTTGCATATAGATACAAGTGTTGCACCTAAAGTATGTCCAGTCCGTAGAATACCATATGCTTTACATCCAAAGCTTAAAGCCGAGCTAGATCGAATGGAGAAGTTGCAGGTCATAGAAAAAGTCACAAAACCGACAGACTGGGTTAATGCTATTGTTCCAATTGAAAAGCCGAATGGTGAATTACGTATCTGTCTAGATCCGAGAAGTCTAAACAAAGCTATTAAAAGACCTCACTTTCCTTACCCTACATTAGACGACTTACGTTCTAAAGTAGCGGGAGCGTCAGTATTTTCAAAATTAGATGCTAATTCAGGTTATTGGATGATACAGTTGGATGAAGATAGTAGTCAATTATGTACATTTAACACTCAATTTGGCCGGTATAAATTTTTAAGACTTCCCTATGGCATAAATTCTAGTGGAGAAATATTCCATAAAGTGATGACAGACTTATTCGGGGACTTACCAGGTGTTCTCATATTTGTCGATGATATTTTAGTACATGGTTCAAACCAAGCGGAGCATAATGAAAGGTTAGAAAATGTTTTTAAAAGAGCCCGTGAAGTCAATTTAAAATTCAATAAATCAAAATGTATGTTTGACAAAACTGAAATAACATATGTAGGTCATGTTTTCAATAAGAATGGTATTTCTGCTGATTCATCGAAGGTCGAAGCTATACTTGACATGCCAAGACCAGAAAATATCAAAGGTTTACAACGTTTTATGGGAATGGTAAACTATCTAGGTTCATACATACCAAATTTAGCCAATGAGACAAATTTACTTAGAAGCTTACTCAAAAAACAAAACGTTTGGCAGTGGACAGATAATCATGAAAAAGAATTTATTCGATTAAAAAATCTTATTAGTCAGTCACCAGTACTAGTTCATTATGACGTCAATAAACCAATTAGAATGTCTGTTGATTCATCAAAAAGTGCAGTGGGTGCAGTCATATTTCATGGCAAAAACCCCATAGCCTATTCATCAAAGTCATTAACTACTACACAGCAAAATTATGCTCAAATTGAACGTGAATTATTTGCTATACTTTTCGGTTGTAGAAAATTCCATCAATATATCTATGGAAAAACTATACAGGTAGAAACAGATCACCAGCCTTTAGTTACTTTGTTTAAGAAACCTTTGTCAGATGTCCCAGCTCGCCTTCAGCGCATGATGATTGCTTTACAATCATATGATTTAATAGTTTCATACACAAAGGGCACGGAAATGTATGTATCTGATACCCTTTCCAGAGCGCCAATATCATCTAACAGAACTATAGAGAAATTTAATTTTGAAGAATTGGACAGTAATATTGATTGTCAGGTAAAATTACTAACTTCAAATTTGGCTATAACTCAGAATAAATTACAACAAATTAAATGTCATACTAAATCAGATGTGACATTGCTAAAGTTACAGGACTATTATTTAAATGGGTGGCCTAATAGTAAGACTCAATGTGACCCTATAACTTTGCCCTACTGGAACATTCGGGAAGAGATTCATGTTATTGATGACATTGTCTTTAAAAATCAGTCCGTAGTGATTCCAAAGTCCATGCGTTCAGAAATATTAAATATATTACATGAAGGTCATATGGGTATAGAAAAAACGAAAAATCTAGCCCGTGGTTTAGTTTTTTGGCCTAACATATATCATGACATAGAAATGAAAGTAAGAAAATGTGAAACTTGCATGTCATATAGTCAAAATAAAACAAAAGAAACTTTATTGTCTCATGATCAGCCTTGCTTACCATGGCAAAGGGTGGCAACTGATTTATTCGATTACAATAACAAAAAATTCTTATTAGTTGTAGACTATTATTCGAATTACATAGAAATAGCACAACTAAACACAGATCATAGAAGTCAGACAGTAATTCAGCATCTTAAGTCAATCTTCGCCAGACATGGAATTCCATTGCAATTGGTTAGTGATGGAGGACCGCCGTACAATTCTCAGGAATTTCAAAAATTCTTGAATATGTGGGACATAGAACACATTCAGTCTAGTCCTCATTTTGCTAGGTCGAACGGTTTGGCAGAGATTTCTGTGAAAATAATAAAGAATATATTAAAAAAATGTCATCAGTCAGAAACAGATTTTCACTTAGGTTTGTTACAATATAGAACAGCACCAAGGGGAAATTTAAAGTCACCAGCAGAGTTACTTATGTCTAGAAAACTCAGAACTAGATTACCTACACATCTAGATAGTCTAAAGCCGAAAGTTGTAAAATTTTCAGAACATTTAAAAGAAAAGTCAAATATAATTTCTAAAAGAGAAGCATACTATAATAAAAGTGCTAAGCTGCCAGAGGAATTTAAACCTAATGATGTAGTCTTTTTCAAGAAAAATCCTAAGGATGAATGTTGGACGAAAGGTACTATAGTGTCTAAAACCAGATTTCCTAGGTCTTACTTAGTCAAAAGTATGGAGGGAGTTGTCTATAGGCGCAACACCCAACATATAAAATTATTCTCTTCATGCCTGTCAAAGTCAAAGTCAAAGTCAGAGTCTAGGTCTAGTCATGTAAATGAGTCAGTCAAAGAGTCTAACAAGGCCAATCAATCAAACAATCCCAGTCATGGTATGTCTAAGTCTCAGCCGGCACAGTCTAGTCGAATATTTACTAACAATAACAATCAGTCAGAGTCTCAAAGTCATAAGTACAGTCAACATAATAAATATAAGTCAAGTCAATCTCAAAACGATGTTGAAAGGGATGATATTCGTACATATTATTACATACCTGATTATTTACAGCAGTGTCAAAAGTCAAGTCAAATAAATAACCAAAATGTAAGTCAAAATTGTTCTACGTCAAGTTCAGAAAATGAAAGTTTCATATCCAGTCAGTCAATTGAACAAAATGTGTCAAGTCAAATTAGTCCAACTAGTAATGTAATTACAGTTTGTGAGGAGAATCAAACAATTGAAAATAATGATAACAATGTGAACTTACCTTGTTCGTCAACGCCTAGTATTAACAACGAGGAACCTCGATATAGCTCAAGAGGGAGATTGATAAAAAAACCATGTAAATTAGATTTATAAGTTTTATTGAGAACTGTATAACAAAATTATATATTGTAATAAGTTGACGAGGTTTCCACTGATGTAATTGTAATTATTTAGACATATACCTGAAACTAATTCTAATTCAAATGTTGACGACTGTAAAATGATAATAATAGTATTAATAATAATTCAATGTATGTTATAATAATTTATGTGAATTGTATGCTAACATTTTCTGAAAGCTAACCTATTTAGCGATATTATGTTGTGATTATTATGTGTCACTGTCAATGTCAGTAAGTTGTCAATGTCATCTGTCAAAGCCCAATCCTGTCAATTTATTTTTCTTAAAAAGGGGCATGTGTCATTATCTGTGGTGAACTTGAATAGCTTATATAAACAAGATTTAAAAAATAAAAATAGTCTTTGATCGAACATGGCTGAAGTCTGATTTGCGCTCCTATCCCTAATTTAATTAAATATATTCCCGAGCCATCTAAGCCCACGAATTCCTGCATCCCAATAACACAGCTGCAAAATGCGGCAACACTGCATGTGTGGCTTTCAAATGCCTTGATAATGTATGTTGTGGTAAGTTTCTTGTAAGGTTCGTTGGCAACGTTGATAATGTGAGCTACATCAACATAGCAGCAATGTCTTTGCAATGTTCGTACTCAGTGGGTGATGTTGAGAAAAATAAAAAGTATTTTTGGTGTCAAATTTTAAAATATTATGTATTGACATTGTCTGTTGTATTTTCAATATATATTTATTGTGTAAGTTACTGAAGTGTTGTCTTTTTTTATAAAATACTAACAAGATAATCTCAAACAAACTCAAATTAAATAAGATCCAAATTAACTTACCTCTTTCTTCAAAGTGCTCAGGTTGAAGTTCACATCAGAAAAGTAAGACCAATGTAACTAGAGTCTGTCTAACCAAAGCTGAACCTGCAAAAGCGCGGCAATTTCAAAAAATCATGAGCGGGTAGCACAGGATCACTCACACTGCTGCAATTTTTTTAGAGAAATGTCAATTTGACATACAACATGACACCTCAGATAGACACACTTAAAGACAAAATGTTGCCAATCAAATAACTAGTGGGTTCAGCTTTGGTTAGACAGCCTCTAAATACATCTCGGAGTAGTGGTGGCAATAACGGCTGTTTTGCAATAATGACTAACAATGTTGTGTTATTCTTAAATAGCTGTTATTGTAAACTGTTGTCTGTTATCCTGTTATATTGCTGTTTTACAAAACGATAATGAACTTCCTTCGAAATATTATAAACGGGATGTGAACCGCGATTACCTTTATTGAGCTCCCGATATGAACTTATTGTTAAATAATTATTATACTTATTTCGTCGCGATCGCAGCGTAATAAAAACGTACGGGAACAAAAGCAAAACAACGCTCTGTTACCTTGTTTGTTATTGTACTGACTGACAATAAACAGCAACAGCTAATAATTATACCAAAAGTCGGTTGTTTGAATTGCGATTGCGATGCGAGCTCGCGCGTATAGCGCTATCTCTCGCACACACCTACTTGATTTATTGCGCACTCGCTTGCGCTTCTATGCCAAGTGCGGCAACAGTGCGCGTATGAACAACGTTGACAACAGACAACGAATAATGATAACAGGATAGTTGATGATTCGATAATGTGTTGTTCGTTGCGTGCAAATAATGCATTACGTTATCTGCTGTTGTAATAACGACCAACACTAAAAGTACCTACTTACTAGGGCATCAGCACATTGTTAGAGGTCTGTGAATATAGATATTAAGTACGTTTTATTTTGTAAGCGGCCAGTACCCAATACGGTACACGTCTTGAGCGTCATGGAGGTTACAACAATAAAATCTAATCTAAGCTGATGTTTTCACTTCTGCCGACACTCCCGGAGTGCTACCAGTCGCTTTTTTACCCTTTAGGTGAAGTGCAGAATGAGGTGGCGAGCGCATGGAAGCAGGAGATGACTTCGAAGTAATG
Organism: Pandemis heparana; assembly: GCA_963854515.1. Taxonomy (NCBI): domain Eukaryota; kingdom Metazoa; phylum Arthropoda; class Insecta; order Lepidoptera; family Tortricidae; genus Pandemis; species Pandemis heparana. The sequence goes on along the minus strand of OY978011.1, from coordinate 5,969,038 downwards.
TGGCGGCGAAATAATAATCCAGATAGTATTTGACGCTGTATTCTTCACAAATACAATATTCAAATGTGGAACTTTATATACAATCAACATTAATTTAATTAGATGTAAATGCACACGCATCGCATAGGATCGGTGACGGGAGGAAGACTAAGACCACGGACAAACCTAGTGTTGTCATAAAACTAAACAGGCAAAGACAATGTAGAGCTAATAAGAATGGTACACACTTACACATTTTAACACCAGCCCTCATTCTTATTAAGGTATAACAAGTACTTACAGTATTAGAATAATAATCTAAACAACATGCTCTACAATGCAATAAGACTCTACATTACAAGTATTACAAACGTCTTATCAAGGCATAACAAGTACTTATAATATTAGAATTATAATCTAAATAACATGCTCTACAATGAGACTACATACAATTTTACAACACCAATAGTCTCATGATAAATGCTCTATAACTATACAGACATGTTCAAATCTTTTAAATTTAGATCTTTAACAAAACAACAATGTTTATTTTTGCACAAAGGTTTAGTAAGTACATCGGCTGTCATTTTATCAGTGGGCAAGTATTTAACATTAACACTACGTTTCGATATAAGATCCTTAACAAAGTGATATCGTAGGTCAATGTGCTTGGTCCGCTTATGCGAATATTCTTTTGCTAGCAACAATTTATGTGCGCTTTGGTTATCATTAAAGATAACAATATCCAAGCGTTTATCAATAAATTCCCTCAAGAAATTTTTAATAAAACACAACTCTTTAGCGACATCACTTATGGCCAAATATTCTGCCTCAGTGCTAGACAAAGCCACGCAACGCTGTTTCCTAGCTTCCCAGCTAACTACACTGCTACCCAGTTTCACAACAAAACCTGTAAACGACTTTCTATCACTTAAATCGTTTCCCCAGTCAGCATCTGCATAGGCAGTTATATTTACATTATTACTTTTATAAAAACAAAGACCCAAATCTATGGTACCTGCTAAATATCTCAGTACACGTTTTGCAGCTACCCAGTGGCTCTTGTTAAAGTTAGTTAAATATTGACTAAGCTGACTGCAGCTAAAAGCTATATCAGGCCTTGTGCAAACCGATAAATACATAAGACAGCCTATCAGTTGTCTGTATTGATACATATTTTCATCCAAAGGTTCATCATCTGATTTTTCAAGCTTACTATTAACCACCATTGGTGTTGACACATGCTTACAATCAGACATATTAAATCGGTTTAGGAGCCTTTTTACATACTCAGACTGGTCTAGGATTAAAACATTATTATTTCTAGTTACACGCATGCCTAAACAACTAGAAAGTGAACCAAGATGCTTGACACAGAAATTAGTATTTAACAAATTAAACAAGTCTTTGGTATCACATGTAGAGAAGATATAGAAATCGTCTACGTAGAGAGCTATGATAGTGAGATCTTTGGCTCTTTTATTAATGTAAACACAGGGCTCACACTTACTCTGTACATACCCATTCTTACACAACAAATCACTCACTTTCAGATTCCACATGCGACTAGCTTGCTTTAATCCATAAAGACTTTTTAAAAGCATGCATACTTTACTGTCATCACTGATAAAACCTTTTGGCTGTTCCATATGGATCCTTTCATTTAGGTCACCATTCAAAAATGCTGTTGTAACATCAATATGTTCTATTGTCATATCTAATTGATGTGCTAGTGAAAAAAGTATACGTAAAGTCGAATGACGCACGACTGGCGAAAAAGTATCTGAAAAATCTATACCTTCTCTCTGGCTAAAGCCGCGAGCAACTAAGCGAGCTTTATACTTATCGAAGTTTCCAGACGTATCGTGCTTCAATTTGTACACCCATTTGCACTTAATAATATTGGTGTCAGGTGGTCTATCCACTAACACCCAAACCTTGTTTTGAATGAGCGACTCATACTCTGCTCTCATAGCATTTTGCCATTCAGATGAATTTGATGATGCAATAGCCTCTTCATACGTTTGAGGCTCTTCAAATATAGAGCTGGCGTACATACCCATTTCATAATCGCCATACCTAGGCGGCGGTTTGCCGCGATTACTGCGAATAGGGCGGTCGCCGACAGTCACAGGATCACCTGTACTAGTGGCACCTTCCATTTGAGCTACGTCGCTGCGAGTCGCCGGCTGCACTTCCAGTTCCTCAGCAGAAGACTGACAATCAGCAGAGGCCTGCACTGCCCCGCTGTGCTCGTCGCTCTCCTCGCCAGACTCAGCATCTGTAAATTCATACGAAAATTCATAAGTATGATTCATATCTTTATTAGAATTCAATGTACAATTTAAACTTTGACTAGAATTGTGATCAGACTGACCAGAATTGACAACATTCTTACCAATTAATTCATCATTATAATGATTAGTAATACTATTCAATTCATCATTATATTCACTAAATGAGATCAACAATCCATTATTATTATTTATGTCAAAATTATTATCCATGTCAATACATTTAAAATTCTTATAAAACTTGTCTTCAATAAAGTTTACATTTCTAGATAAAATTGTCTTCCTGGGATTAGATGGGTCTAAAAGTCGGTAACCTTTAGTTAATTCTGAATAACCGACAAAAATACATAATTTTGCCTTAGCGTTCAACTTACTTGTACGAATAGACTTAGGAATCAATGGATATGCAATGCACCCAAAAACACGAAGGTGTCCAAGACTAATTGTATGTCCGGACCAGACCTCCTCGGGCAGCTGTCCTGCTAACGCCGCGGTGGGGCTCCTATTCTTTAAATAGATGGCTGTTTGAACAGCCTCACCCCAAAAACGGTTACAGAGACCTGCATGAATCATCATACATCTAGCTTTTTCCATTAGACTCCTATTCAAACGTTCACAAGTACCATTTTGAGGAGCACAATATGGTACGGTTAACTGGTGCGCAATACCTTCCTTCTCCAGGAAAGCCTTAAAGTCATTGTTGACATATTCACCACCACAGTCAGAACGCAGGCACTTAATATGCAACCCAGTCTGCTTTTCTACGAAATTTTTGAAATTAATAAAAGATGCTAGTACATCAGACTTTCTTTTCAATAAATATCCAAAACTTTTTCGAGAAAAATCGTCAGTAAGGGTCAATAAATACCTTGCACCACCCCAGCTGGTCTCCTTCACAGGGCCAAACACGTCGCTGTGTATAAGCTCCAAAAGCTGGCTCGCGCGTCCCGTAGACTTCTTCGGATAAGCCTTGGCCACAGGCTTTCCCTGAAGACAGGCGACACACGGGTTGATAACACCTTTGTCAACCTGAAATGATACGTTACGCGCAGCACACTCCTTCAGTGCACACATACCTTTCAGACCTAAGTGCCCTAGCCTACAATGCCATAAATCAGCATTTGAACAATGAGAACCAACTAACTTTGCAGTCTGTGCTTCCTGCACTTGATGTAGGACAGCCATCGACTGCTCCTTTGCAACAGTAACATTTAATTTGTAAATACCCTTACTCAGACATGCAGACATAATGGGCTTGCCTTTAATATGACATTTATCAAAAATAAAACACCCATCATCCTTGAACACCACGATCATTCCCCTCTCACACATTTTACTAACAGAAAGCAAATTTTCACTTAATTCTGGGACATACATTACATTTTTTAAAGTTTTACTACAATTATTAATGCCAACTTGTATATCACCAACACCAGAACTCTCTAACTTAGTTTTCTTATCAGCACAGGTTATTAACACATTACTATTTTTTAAATTAGTCATTAAATCAATGTCATTACACATATGTGATGAAGATCCACTGTCCACAATGAAATCTTTACTCTGCACAGTTGCCAAAAAAGAAGAAGCGAACACAGTCTGTTCCTCTTTATTTCCTTTCTTCAGATTTTTGAGTTTAAAGCAGCGAGACTTCATATGGCCAGGTTTCTTGCAAAAATGACAGACAACCTTCTTTTTATAGTTTCCAGCAGTAAGTGCGCTTGATGAATTTTCTTCTGTGTTGGTGTTAGTCTTTCTGAACTCTTCTTGGATTAATCGAGCACGCACAAGTTCTGATGATAATTCCTTAGTCATGGATGCTGTCTCTAAGGCTGATACAAGTGTGTCAAATTCCTGGGGGAGACCAGACAGCAGTATCTCTGCTACCTCAGCATCCTCTATAACTTTTCCGATGTCCGCCAGTTGTTGAACAATGGTAAATACAGTGTCGATGTACGAGGTCATACTTTCAGACCTAGCGTAGTCCATTCGATGAAGTTGACGAAGTAATGTCACTCGTCTAAATAAACCATTATCTTCAAAAACTGACTTGAGTTTGTCCCATGCTTCTTTAGCAGTATTACAGCTGTATAACAGCTGATAAAGTGAGGGTTTAATACTAAGGGAAATGCGAGCAAGTGCCTTCGCAATCTTAATTTGATCTGATTCTGTTCCACTTATGCAATCCCATAAACCTTCCAAAATAAGGGAATTTTTGACAGCGAATTTCCAGGAGTTGTAATTAGACACTCCTTCTAATTTTTCTATATTAAAACCTCCGCCGATCACGTAGGTGGATGACGAAGAAATACCCTGCGCAGCAGTTTCAGCGCGAGGAGATGTCTCGCTATTCGGCATTTTTGTAGGTTATTAACCGAATGTGACACGATGAGACGATGATAATTTTCTACGATGGTCAATGCGCAATCAAATTTTCTTCTCATCAAACGGATCAAGGCGTGGTAATCTGGTATTACAGCAAAGCACATACCTCGTCGTATATCTGGGCGAACATAACCTGAAGTGCAGAATGAGGTGGCGAGCGCATGGAAGCAGGAGATGACTTCGAAGTAATGTGGCGGCGAAATAATAATCCAGATAGTATTTGACGCTGTATTCTTCACAAATACAATATTCAAATGTGGAACTTTATATACAATCAACATTAATTTAATTAGATGTAAATGCACACGCATCGCATAGGATCGGTGACGGGAGGAAGACTAAGACCACGGACAAACCTAGTGTTGTCATAAAACTAAACAGGCAAAGACAATGTAGAGCTAATAAGAATGGTACACACTTACACATTTTAACATTAGGTACGGAACGCTAAAAACGATGAGTTTTTTAAATTCCTACGAGATAGGAAATCCCTTTGCGGGGGCGAAATCACAATCATAACTTTGTTTAAATACCAAAATGAAATAAGAAAATGAAGAATGCATGTATGACGAGAAATGTGGATGAAGCGAAAGAGGTATGTACCTATGTATTTTTATTTATCAGTTAACCGTACAAATGTCAAAGAAAATTGAGGCAGAATGTTTCAGCATTCTTTAGTTAGTTTGTTTAGTCAAAAAAGTTTTCGACTGTCAGCTGTCGTGTCGTGTCAATGTCAAAAACAGCTGTTTCCATTTTCTATTTTTGTATTGAATTGACTATGCCGTAAGGAAATGAAATTTTGTTGCTTTTTATTCTGCAAATTGTAATTTTTTTATTAAATAATGCATTTACCTAGGCATACCATCTCGGTGTTTTCAAATGATATGCTTTCAAAGAGTATATAAATTATTAATTAATAAGTAAAAATGACTTCGAACGCTATAAAACAATTTATTAAAAACAGAGTTGCTGTTTTGCAAGTGTTGCGGATATTTTCTAGACCTGATACATCTGAAGTGCTTACGGCGTATTTAACACAATGTAATGAACCCCCTTGGACTTCTTACTTTGTCAAGGTAAAATCAGACTACTACTTGTGAGAGTTCCGTGCCTCAAATGGAAAACTGGAAGCTTTTTAATTTGACTTAGGTACCTACTGTATGTCTGTCACTAATACTTTCGCAGTAGAGGTTAGAGATATTTAGTTAAAATAAACATCTGATTACCTATTAAATGTATGTCATGAAAATTAATTCGAAAATGGATACAATATACCTATGTACGATGTTATACTAGTATCGGTAATTGTTACAGATATGAAATTATTTTGGATCATCCAATAGTTTCAGAGAGTTTAGGTAGGTATGTAGGTTAGTTAGCTAACAGATGTTTGTAAAATGAAAACCTTGCAATAGACTTGTGAAATAATGTGACTCATTAAATTGCTCTGCTATCTCACCTATGTAGTCGCCATCTTGCATGGGAACAGTGTTGGACCATCAATGTTAACAAGTAACTGTAACAAATGGACCTCATGAGACAGGCTCAGCCTAGTGTGAAGGTCATATAGGTAACATGTTTAATTTATAAAACTATTTAGTAAATAAACTATACATAGGTATTATTTATTTTATTTTTATCTGAAATTATTCATTAATTTGAACATGGGAATTTTGTTATAGTTTCAGGTAGATTTTTAAGTTTGGGAATCCAATAGTTGCAGTTAGGTACAGCACTTAACGTCCCTGATGCCCGCTAAGTTCCATGTGGCCTCCAGTTATATCTAAGAATAATTTATATTACCATATTGCAGTACAGTAGTGTAAGGGACGACCAATACGGGATGTCAAACTTTAACTGGAGAGTGGGGAAGTCCAACTACCAGATATTGAGGACTGGCTGCTTCCCTTACATCAAGTACCACTGCTCGAGGAAGGCAGCAGAAGACCTAGGTACATCTGACAAATTTATGAGAGTTATCAAAATAGCCAATTTTGGTAAGTTTATATCACAATCAATATTTGATAGTAATTAATAATTTATTTTGTTCAGATGTGGCATCCCTAATTTGTTAATAACAATAATACAAGAAACAAACACTTAAAACTTATAGGATAAATTTACTATAAAAAAAAAAACAAATACAAATATTATCAACACAACAGTGCCTAATGCAAAGGTGCGACCACACCGCTGCTTAAACAACGGTGTCGTTACAGAATCGCAACAAAATGTATGAAGACACGGTGAGAAAACGTGACGCGTACGACACGTCACTGCGTATACGCGGCGGTTTGGTCGCACCCTAAGTCAACTGCTTACTGCTTATCATGGTTAGAATGATATTGTGGTTTTTTAATACGAAATTATCATGAGACACAAGTGAGACGGTCCAAATAGGTAACTTGAAATTTTGTGCTGTGTGTGCAGCTCTGCTGTCATGGCATGCATCACCAAAGTATCATTGTCAATTTTTTATTTTTTTATTTTGTAAAAACTATTCTTTTAATTTTTTTTTTAATTAATAGCCAAATCTATTGACTATTTTTTGTTCTTGTAGGTATACCATGCCTACTATATGGACTGGCCGCCACACAACTGATTAGACATACTGAAATAGTCAAGACCTCAAAAGGACCAGTAACAATATTCTTCCTCCTGCCAGAACATAAAGGGTCAATGCACTAAACTCAATGGGTACATAGACTAACGTAGATAAATAATAATTATTAGTTGTATCTGTAATGTAGTTAATTAGTTATTCATTGTTGACTGGTATATAAGTAAAGTTAGATTTTAAAATAAACAGTTTATTTCTGTTTGCTGATTGCATGTTTGAAAGAGTGCTCGCATTTGAATTTACTTAGATGATGCCTTACACTATATTATTCTATTAACTGGTAAAATTGCTAGAAGGTTTATGCAGGCGCATTAATTTTAAATACCTAATAAAATTAGTTAAAAATATATTAGTAATGGTAGGTATGCAGATAAAATATTAATCTTCTTGACAGTTAGGTACCTACTTATGTAAAAATCAATACATTAAATAAGATAATAGACATTAAGTAAGTAGGTAAGTATTTTATTCAAGAACAATACAAGGTATCGTGTTTGAAATACAGTTTTCAGATTATAAACATAAAAAAACTACTAACAACTAAAAATAATAACAATACAGAACTAAATCAACATTAATTTCAAACTCTAGTTACTTTATATTATTAGTTTTATTATATGAAATAGTGAATTATTACATACTGATTTGATGTGGCCTTAGATAAATAACATAATTATCCGAATAATATGAGTAAGTATTAGTGATTGTTTGAATTTAAAAACAAAATTGATATAAGTACCAACTAATTGTACTGCCGCTGCCGTATCATGTTGAAGTATGAATATGAACTGCTCATCATCTGAAAAAAATAACAGTGAAGAATCCTACTAATATTACAAATGCGAAAGTTTGCGCGTATGGATATTTGTTACTCTTTCACACGAAAACGGTCGAACAGATGTAATTCAATTTGGCATAGAGATAGATTATAGTCTAGAATAACACATTGGATAGGTACTTAGGTACTTTTTATCCCGGAAAATTGTGTAGTTTCCGTGGCTCGGCTTTTTATGATCAGCCTGACTGCGTTGATACCTTTGACGATCTGTGCTTCCTGATATTTTTTTGAACGTTTCTAATTTATTGAAAATATAAAATTAAAAACTGAAAAACTTAAAAGCGAAAAATTAACCACTTTTTAGTGGTTGTAGCCAAAGTGCATCTCACAACGATTCCATTGAGTCCAAACACGGCTTAGTTACATTGTTTTATAACAGAGTTCCGTTGCCTACCTTCTGGCTTCAACATCAGATCAGTTCGAAAGAATCATCAACTTAAAGTTTCTTCTTCTTAGTCGCTTATCTATATTAATTGAGATCACTTATAGCCGCGCGAGCATTACTTAGCTTTGACGAGTTCCGTTGGCCATCAGCGGTCTCCTTCATCAATCATCAGGTCCAGTCCACCAAATTATACTTTCTGAATATAAATACTTGATTTGGTGTCAAATCAAAATCGCTATAAGTGTGCTTATAAAATTTCTCCAGGATCCCATCATCAGATCTTGATTTGGTGACAATTGGACCACCATGGGGCTATACCTATACTCTTTCCAACAAAAAAAGAATTTTGAAATCGGTCGACAATTGAAGGGGTTAATCGGTGAACATAAATTACAAAAAATACATACAGTCGAACATAGAACCTCCTCCTTTTTTTGAAGTCGGCTAAAAAGTCGCTGCTCTTGTATTTATGATGAATTGCGTGTTCTGATGTTATAAACCTTATCTAGTGTAACGAATTTATTGAAATTGAATGCTGCTCCGAAATATTTGAGGACCTCGCCCGCTACGATATACCTATTTGATGGCGGCTGTACATTGACTGTATATATATCCGGAGTCACGCCTCGTGACTCGATAGCTCTAAAACGTGCGGCTTTAATCTTGATATAATGCAGCTATACCTACTTAATGCAAGTCTACCTACAAAAGTATTATAACACGACAAGATGGCAAGCGAATGATAAAACTTGCGAAATTATTTTAAAAATAGCATATCAACATCAACATTACAAACCGTTTATCAAATCGACCGAGCCGGCCTATCTATTGGAAAATGAAAAAAGTAACGAGAAAAACCGATTTTTAACTTGCAACGTATGTATGTATTGTATGTACCTATGTATGCAAGTATCTTTGTCTGGGTGGAATCTTGCGACTCAATTTTGAAGCAGATATCTATCTTCATCCTATTGAATTGAAATTTTGCATACTTGTGTAAGTCATATAGTTACAATAATCACAATACAATAATCTGGTAGTAAAATTCTAGTGGTCCAGGCAGGACATGACCGTCTCCGCAGGAGGGAACTCTTCAACGGTTGGTCCGATTGACTTGAAGTTTGGTTCACATATGTAGGACAGATGACAATGCAATACGGTCAGGTATTCGCACTGTTACCAGCCCCAAGTTCTATACTTCGCCATAAAAAAGATCTGAGGTCGTGAGACAATTAGCCAACGAAATTATAGCCATCAAAACCCGGCCTTACCTCAAGTGCGCTCGCGTAGTAGCTTTATCATTTGTATAAATCGTAGCCTGATGGATCCGATGGATACCGAAGTTGCACGTACCGAAGAGAATGTCTCCAGCCGTAGAGGGGGTAGTGCGGTGAACTTGATAGCGAGCGGCACCTGCGAGCGTTGGATGAAGATGACGAAGTCGCGTCGCAGCAACCGGCCAAGCGGCGTGCCGTGCCAGCCGCAGTAGAAACAGCGGTCGCCGACGGAGAAGCCCTGTCAACAGCCGTGTTGGTATAAGTCAACGCACGTATAAAGAGCCCTGGGTGGCTAGTGAAGGGGATACGGTTGCGCATCCTGTCAACTAACAAGCCAATGGCGTGAAGGCCGAGCGCGCGCGCTCCTAGGTTTATTTTAGGGTTGATTTGTACTCAGTAAGTCCTATTTAACCTTTCCAAATTTGCAAATATCGCTAAGCCATAGCTTCTACTTTTATTAATAGGCGTACCTATAAGACGTTTACTAAACTTGGCGTGTTAGTTTACACGTACTGTCGGGATCTTTTATGTCGAGTTTCACCCATTTTCAGCTGTCAAACGGTCGCATTGACTTGAGATTAGATTGATGCTACTTGTATAGAGATATAGCTTCGATGACAACGCAAGTATAGCCATCAAAGGGTAGGTATGTATCTACTATCAGTAAAAAAAGATTGAATTAAAGCGGAAATAATGATTTTATTTTAGTATGCCGTTTCGTTAGTGAACCGTTACAACTTTTCTAAACAGTTCTAAAAGCGAAAGAGATCGGAGCGGAGCGGATTTGTTCGACACTGTCGGGTTAGATTGATGGGTAAGCAAAAGATAACGAGCCGGCTAGGCGAGTGAGATATTCGCAACCAGAAAATAAGCATGGAACAATAGATATTGGGCATGATGGATTCCATTCGTTAGGTTCGGTACGCTTACTTTATCGCACAGTAGAGTCCCGATGTAACACGGGATCCACAGCTGCAGGCATGCGGCCACCCCCAGTACCCCGAACAGGTAATCAAACTTTCCTTCTGATAGTTGCTGAAAATGTTTACCAAGGTGAAAAAACAATGAGCGCGCTTTTTTTTGTTAATTGATTTCGTAGGTATTTGTTCTGAAGGTGGGAAAGTAGTAGGGCACCAGTTTGGCTTAATCTCACTTCAAGCCGGACTTTATAATCTGAACTAAAGCCCTGAGTATAGGTACAAGTGCGGATGAGGATACTTACCTCTGCAATCTGTAATGCAATTAAGCAAATCAGCAATGGACTGAAAACTGTTTGATACACTAGCGTAGGACCGCAGACCGATGATATTGTTGCAACAGATCTGTGGGAAAACGAAAATTACAATGACATAAGTAGTTAGGAAAGTTTTAAATTTACATTCTCGTACTGCTCAAATTGCAAGACTAGGTCTAAAGTTTTACCATGTTTTACGAAAACTTAAACCACCATTAAATATACGGTTTTAAAACATGTCAGTTCATAGTTCTGTTATTAACGGCAAAGTTGTCCGCTTTGCGCATTTCTACGGAACTTAATGTCACCTCGATAGAGAATGAAGCTTTCTTACTTGACTTTTTCGTCGCACTCCTCGAGTCACCCATACTCAGTGTCCTGACGTTCCTCCAAGAATGCGGGGCATGCATTATGGCAGCCATTGTGCATTCCATTTGTTTCCTAATCGGTAAAGCCTCCACAGACAGCAATAAACGTCCGTTATTGAGTCGAAAAGACCGTGCGCGATCTAGAACTGATTAATCGACGTACTCGAAAACTGAATGGTGCCAGCGCACGATCTGGCCCATCCGACGGTTCAGTTCAGTCTGCACCGCCTGTACCCGTAGGTCCTCGGGAGGGAGTGTCACCACAGACTCGTCCAGGCCATCGAACAGCTCGTCAAAAGCGAGCAAGATAACGTCCATCAGGTTGTAGTAGTGCAGCAGAAGGTGGAACAGTATGTACACGTACACTGAAAGTATTACATCATCTGGTATTTATAGTGTGAAGTGCAATTTTTTAAATAGTATGACAACTATTATTAAACGTGAGATAGTAGGTTTTAGCAATGAGGTGAATGGAAACATTTCTACATTGGACGCGTCCATTAGGGCCACATTTGGAAAATAAGACAAATAAATTAGCATTTAAGTTCAAAATAATTCAAATGTTCGCTTACAGCCAAAAATTAACAGTGGGCAATCTCGACATGGATGTCAGTGAGCAATCTAAACATGTTATACTCACAAATGAAACTACAGAACACAACGGATATCAATACGATTTCTATAAACAAAAATATTTCGTAATTTGGCGTTCTGTGGGGGTCGTCTTCAGGAAGCCAGATCGGAAACATGAACGGGCGGACCATGTGTTCGTCCTGCGTGGCGATAGTGCTCTGGTACAGCAGATATAGGAGCGTATTGCCAATGTACAGGCTCGCTATGCCCGTAGCAAAGCTTAACCAAGTCCAGCAGAGTTTCCAAATAAGAAGCTGACCCTTTAAGAAGGTGACTCTGAAAGAAAAACTGTTCTTAAGCTACTGATGCTCATTTTTTTCTAAAAGAAAGGCACTATTACTACTACATAATCCTCGCTTCAGTACTGTCTATACGTTAAGTGTGTATAGGCAGTGGTGTAGCAGGAACTATGCAGTGTGAAAGAAGATTGGCAGGTACTTCCCCAGTCTGACAACCGATCGCTCTTCTGCTTTTCCTTGTAACTATTGTGCCACCCGGGGCGGTGTGCCCTCTTGCTCTTAGCCCCCACGCTATGCCACTGTTCAAAAGTGTTACCTGTATTGCGCTCCCAAGTTACAAATGAAAACAAAGTCTTTGCTCATGTTGTTTGACAGATTAAATATCTTCTCCCTGTTATTCAGCATGCTCAAGTAAACAAAGGAGACGGAGCCAAGTATGAAGAAGTAGCAGAAGCTTTCGGTAGCGAAATTGTAGTCTTTGGTGGTGATACCGTGCCATATATGCATGATTTCGAAGCCGTTGGCGACTAAGGTAAGCAGCGAGCTCAGAAGAGGCCATATGAATCTAAAGAGGAAGGAGAGTTTGAGAATGAAATGAAATGTTTTTATTCCCAGTCTTACGTCCATATCAGAACTAGATATCAAATAAATAAATTGAAATAAAATAAAATATTTAAAAAGAAAGGAAAATTAAATGTCTTATAAAATGAAATTAAATCAGACTGAATCCAATTGAATTAAATTAAATTACCTAAATCACAATAATAATAATAAAAATAAAAATTAAATTTTAATTAATTACGTTACAGATTGCATTAAAATAAATAAATTAGCTTGAATGTAAAGCTAAGTCGCATCGCAAGGAACAAAACTTACTACGTCTACTTTAGGTCATATTTTCAATATTTTCTTATTACTCCAGAAATCTGTAATACCTACCCCCGCCTTTAGTCTATAAGTAAATACCTACCTGCAGAATTACATTAAGAAAAGAAGACAATCAAGACAAAGTTATGAGCGAAGGTTAGTATGTTTACTTACTTCGTTCCTTGTGCAGTAGATACATTTGTGAGTCATCGTCATCATGACTGTGATAACTCGTAAATGTGTCCTACTTACTCAGGTCATGAGGTCACTTCACTATGAATAACTGCAGGTTAAGGGGGTTGCTCTTCCATACAAATCTTCCGTGCAGCTGCATTTCGTCCACAGGCTTAATTTTAATGCGGTTTTTTGAGGATAGTTAGATATGGATAAATTGTGTGCGCAAATTACAAAAAGGTGTGCATTTATCATACCTAAATTGCAGTACGATGCAGTAAATTTCGATGCATTTTACAGTAGTGTGAGTAGCTAGTGTCAAATAAAAATAGTTGTAAAAACCAATCGACTATTTCGAACAGTCACGTGACCACTAATGTGGCTCAGTGGTTATGACTCAAAGAACTGAATAGTAAGTGACCAAGTTCAAATCCCGGGGCCGCATTTGATTTTTTTATATTTTCTAAACATTTTTTTTAATAATTTACAAATTTAAAGTGAGTAAGATCATCTCATTGAGATGTAGGAAACTAAGTTAAATTCTATATTTTACTTGTCAAACCAAATCAAAGAAGCTAGGTACTACCTAAGTGGTTTTAAAACAACCACAAACTTAGCAAGTTGATTTAGGGCAATTTATGCCCATTATCAAACCTAAACTTGGCAAAGCTTTCATACCTAGTAAGTACTCTAGTATTAGGATCACACGTGCTCATTACTTTGGCATAGATGGTGGCGCCCCGCTGTCATATTGCCACCTTATAACATGTTTTGCCTTATGTACTAAGAAAAGGTACTCAACTACAGAAATTACACCTATTAAAATAAAAAAGTTCTTCTAGTTAATTACACGAATGCTTCTCACGAGAATCGAACCCTAAACCTCTGCATCAAAACACAGCCATACACCACGGCCACACGGCAATGATTTTAAAATCCGACAGGTGCTAAATACAAAATAGGCCAAGTAAATAGGTTTTCTCAATTATAGAACATTAAAAAAAAACATGCGAGTCAAAAACCTGGCTAGACGGGTAATTAAAAAAACAATGACATGAAATTGTCATAAACTAATGATTGGCAGAACGTGGTGTCTCAAAATAAAAATAATCATTTTATTCGAAATAAATTGAAGTCAATTGGAAGTAAAAGATGTTACGAGCTACGATATTGTACGCAGCGTAGGCATTTATTTGGACGTACAGGTATGTACTTATCAATTAATCATAATATTTTTTTAAGATACAATACTTCAACGTTAGTGTCAGATTGGCACAAAATATTTTGTAAACGCAATTGAAGTGCACAGTCCCGGTGTCTGCATGTAATCAAATCTTGGAAGTGAATTTTGACCCACTTCTAATTGATCAGATTGACGTGAAATCTGGCATAAGTACTTGTAAGTCAGACTTGTAAGAAGTACTACAGTAATCTTGAAGTGAAATTCTGGTATCGTTCCCGCTTTTGGAAACTCATCAACAGAAAGAGTAACAACCATCCATGCATTACGTTTACGTCTAATTATAACTTTTAGAACTCAGAGGAATCTGTAGTGCTCGAATCAAACTTGCTATTGACCAGGTTTTTTAGGGTTCCGTACCCAAAGGGTGAAAACGGGACTATAATTACCTACTAAGATTCCACTGTCCATCTGTCTGTCTGTATGTACCGTCTGTCTGTCACCAGGCTGTTATAGTATCTTATGAACCGTGATAGATGAAATTTTCACAGATGATGTATTTCTGAGGCAGCTATAACAACAAATACTAAAACAATATATTTGGGAAAAACAGAATATTTTTGGGAGTCTAAGTATGTAAATAACAAATATAAATTACCTCATAAAGACTACATCTTGGTTAGGAGGCAGGGCTCTGCTAACACTGGATTTTATATTTACTTGCCGAATTTGTACGAATCCCTCGGTACGAGAGTCCGACCCACACTTGGCCAGTCTTTGGTGTTCGGAACACAATGGAGCTTATCTATTACCGAGTTCATGCTGTACCATGGTTTATTTTATGGCCACATTATTCAAATTCGTCCGTCTATGGCTGTCTATCTGTCCGTCTGTCCTAACTTTATAGTTTTCTTACCCATATTAGGTAGTTATATTTTACTCATTTTCATGCTGGTCTGGAATGTACCAGTTGCTTCGCTTCTCGCGCAGATGGTAAATGCAAGAATCTTAGGAATCATATTATAGGCGATACGGCAATCCATCACTAGTTTGATTCCGCTTTCCACCTATACGCCCACAATCATGCTTGTTCTTGATGGACTTGAGGTTTTGTAACCTTAGGCACTATCTACCTCGTAAGGGATAGACGTGATTTGTGTATATATGTACATATTTTACAGAGTATCCGACCGGCGTCCGAATACCGAATTTGCCGTCAAAATGATAATTAAAAGCTATACATTATAGAAAGGTATAAGAAAGGTAAGTAAAATAAACAAATAGAAAAAAAGGAACCATTGTAGAAGCACTTATTTTGTCTGTCTGTCTTTCCGTCTGTCCATTCTTCTGGACCATTTTGTGACAATTTATTTATCTGTAGGTTTTTATTTTTAGCTTTGTATGTTTATATAGATACTTACTTTTGTTTTTTAACTACTTTTGTGATTGTCATAAATAAACTTTTTCTTTATTTCTTTCTGTCTGCCTGTCTGTCTATCTGTTTGTCTGTATATATGTCTGTTTGTCTGTCTGTTCATTTGTCTGTTTGTCTATTCGTTTGTCTGTTTGTTCAACCATCCATCCGGCAGTCCATCCGTTCGTTTGACTGTCTGTCTATGCATCCGACGATCCATCCAGCTGTCTGTTTGTCTGTGCATCCGAACAACCGTCCGTCCATCCGATCATCTGCTTGTTAATCTGTGCGTCTAATCATCCGTCCGTCCGTCCGTCTGTCTGTCTGTCTGTTTGTATTTGCATCTGACCGACTGTCCGTCCGTCCGTTTGTCTTTCTGATTGTCCGTCTGTCCGTGCGTCCGTCTGTCTGTCTGTTTGTCTGTGCGTCCAATCATCCGTCCGTTCGTCCGTTCATATGTCTGTCTGTGCGTCCGACCGACCCTCTATCCGTTCGTCACTGTCCATCTGTTTGTATGTAAACCTGTCTGTCTGTTTGTCTGTCATTATAAATATTATTCATCCATTCGTCTGCCCATCCATCTGTATCCTTTTGTAGTACTGACTGTAGAATAATTTTTCAGATTCACATTGGATTCGGAAGGTACTTAATTTTTGTCTCCAGTAACAGGAAATAAGTGAAGCAAACATCCACTGGACGCGAGCGTATCTTACTTGCTACTATTGTGCAAGAAGAGCAAAAAGTTTACTGCTGGTGTGATGTTAAAAAAAAATTGTTGGTTCTAAAAACACATAAAACATTCTGTAGATTTTTATTGGCGTAATTTGTAATAACATAACATAATGAGATAAAAATAACTAGGGAATATATCAAGACCGTGAAATGCCAGATGTCCAACAGCGGAGTTTTGTCAACCCTGTTCTGAAGACTTTTCGTCCGTCTTTCATGTTCTCATTACCTATGACCAGTAAAGCAAAAGGAAACTGTATGATACAGGGTGATATATATATCACCGTCCAAGTTTTTACGTAGTTTTTTACGTAGGTATCATACGCAATCGTATAGGTACCTACCGTAAGTCGCAGTTTCACGGTGGATGTAAGCCGCTTCCAACCGAGGCAACTGGAGCTGTATGAAGGAGGCCTATGGCCAACAGTGGACGTCCTACAGCTGATATGATGATGATGATAATGATGATGATGATGATGATGATGATAATGATGACAGGTATCATTTAATGATACTATTTGCAATATTTTAATACCAAACTGAAAAATAATGCTTGTATTTGTTGTGTTGTTGCTTTCGACGGTGATAAAAAAAGTCAGCCTAAATAATGCCAAGTAGGAAAATAAGTTATGATTGTTTTTTGTATGCATGTAAAATATATTATTTTGTGAACAATAAATAATAAGTGGCAAATTTCCATTACATGCAATTCAGTTATGAAACTTGAATGAATGAATGATCTGTCGTGTAAAATTTTATTTATTGAATATGTTACGTGATCTACAGTCACCAGCATAAATAAGTGATCACTTGTACCTTGTCACTTCAAAGTCATGTTTGAAAAACCATACGAAATCATGTAACGACTGAAAGCGACAAGGTACAAAAATAATCACTTATTTATGCTGGTGACTGTACAAACTACAATTTCGTGACATCTTTTAATAAATTATTAAATATTTTGAGTTTCGTATTGAGAGACTCGTGTATTTGGAAATGCTTGTATTTTTCGTCTTATTTCCCTAAGTATTGACTATACGTGGGACTGCCTATACAACGGGTTCCATTTCGTACCTTCTAACAATAGTTTGATCATTTGTTCATAGGTATATATGTATATACTATCAATCAACAGGCTAGCAACCCATCGCTCGATTTTGATTCTCCTTTGCACCTATACGCCCACAATCATACTAAACGTGGCCTTTAGGTCTTGTTACCTTAGGCTTTGTCTACACCGTAAAGGATAAAGACGTGATTTAAGTATGTATGTATGTACTATCAATAAAAGAGCCCTGCAGGAAAACTAGAGGAAAAAGTAGTTTCAGTAGGTAGTTAATTCTCACAAAATTTTAGTATGAATTTTCATTATCTTGGTATGGTTTTTGTAGGAGCATAACTCTCAGAATTATAATTAGTTAGGCATAATTATCAATAACTAGTCAGTGTGTGTTACTTCAAAGAACTTATCGCGTTAAAAAACATAATAGAAATAGAAAAATATAAATTTGATCATTACTGGAAGCATGTAATTCTGAGGGAGTTATGCCCAAATGAAAAAAATAGGTATCAAGAGACTTGAATCTATCTACTAAAATTTCGTGAAATTTGACTGGAAACGCTTTTACTCCAAGTTTGCTCCGGGTCGGGTTCCTATATTTCTAACCTACAGTAGAACGTATTCACGATCAACGCGGTCAACAGCACAGTGAATTTTCTTGTCAGTTCAATCAAAATGAAACTTCACTAAGACATTTGCTGTGAAAAAGTACAACAATGTGTCAGGACTTGATTTGTCACTACCCAGGAATAAGTACATAGTACGGATAAAACTATTCGTATACCTGTTACAGCGTGTCAAATGTTTATGAATACTGAATAGAATAGTGATACAAATTATTTCAAAAGTGACATCTCACTGGTATTTGGTTTCAAATCAAATTGAAAGTTTTATTTGAAAAATATATCTTTTTTTAACTACCAGCGCTTTGATAAATTAGCCCTTGTGTGCGCATACCGCATATTCGTAGTAGCCATTACGCCATAGGTACTATGGCAGCGTGCACGTTTTTTCGACTTTAGATATCAAACACAAAGTCGAATATCTACTTACTATACCAATTAGAAAAATATAGGGACTTACCCGTGGCCCACCTAATTTGTCCACCTGGAAAACCAATACCCAGCTTCCAATACCCAGAAAAAAGGAGCTCCGCCCAAGAGCGGAGCTCCATCAAAAACCAGGTGGACAACCTGTAGGTGGATCACGGGTAAAGATCGAAAAAAATATGGTTCTGGTTCACTGGTTGACACGCAGTACAGGCACAATAGCTGCACGACGCTAGCTAAATTTTATCTCATTTTTATGCACACGATTTTTGACTAAATTTATGACGCTTTCCTCATGGACCTTACTCTATATTATGCACAACTAGTTGTGTTTTTAGGAATTTCACTCCTCCGTAAGGTCGACGGCGGGGTTCCTATTTCTATTCAGTTTGCCCTTCGGGCATTTGAAAATACCTAATGAACCTAACCTAATTTTACTATCTCAAATGAGAATTCTTATTTTTACTGACCCGAAATTCCTAATGGCACAACATATATGTAGAGTAGGCTCATGAGGAAAACGCTGATATAATACGCGTCGAGCTGCAATTTTATTTTTTCGCGTGTGGACTAGACACCGTAGTACTCTGCTTTATCCCACTCTAGGTAACGCTAATCAAAACCATCGACGGATGAAGTTGGACTTTTGTGGAAGTAAGTATTAGTAAGTAAAAGCGACTTCAGATGGATTAGATTTGTTTTGGAGTTGTCATTATTTTATTTGACGTACCTACCTATTGCAAAGTCATCATAATTATCTAATATTATTTTTTCCTTTTATGCGCTATACGATGAATTATTATAAATATGAATTATGATGACATAAGGACATAACTTAAAAAAGGCAGCTCACAACTCTGGAACAAAATTATCTAACCAAACCCCTAACTAAACCCCTAGGCCATGAAGCATTCAGACGTAGTCCCTGCCCGCTATGCGTAATTATTTCCTTTGTCTGAACCTATACTGCAATGCATTTTGGTGAAAGGATCCGAATGGCTAGCACGAGTGACTTCGTCTCATCGCTGCAACCAGGCTCATTCTCAAGTTACCTATTTACGAAAGGCGCGCCTGACTCGAAACGACAATACCTACCTTACGGCGCTAGCTGTTTAGATGCCCCAGACGAAACGCTTATAAGTTATCTAACTTCTAACTAATATTATAAATGCGAAAGTATGGATGGATGGATGGATGGATGGATGTTTGTTTGTTTGTTTGTTACTCAATCACGCCAGAACGGCCCAACGGATCTGGATGAAATTCGGCACATGGATAGAGAAAAGTCTGGAATAGCACATAGGATACTTTTTATCCCGGAAAATTGCGTAGTTCTCGCGGGATAGCGATAGTCGAATTCTTTGCAGATGAAGTCGCTGGCAACAGCTAGTAATGCATAAGAGTATTAATAAAATGTCAGACGATGGTGATGATGATGTCTCTACGTGTGAGCGAATATCAAATATGAATCGCAGGTTCCTACATACTAATAGGTACTAGCTTTTGAAGATACTAGCAATGACGGCATATGAATTTGCCGCTAGAGGCGCTATTGTAACGTGAGGTATTTATTATACAGAAACGTAAAATTAGTAGTACCTACAAGTTACATATTCCGGCTTTGCATAACGAAGTTTTAGTGTTATTAAGATTGTTTCCGATTATTATCGCAGACATACGACAGGTTTATTAAAAGATAAAAGAAGAGCTTTGAAAATTAGGAGCCAAATTAAGCAGGCAAATAAAATGGCAGTTAATTTAGAAGATAAATGGGACTGTGCAACACTGGGTAATAAATAGCTTGCTATTAAATATTAATTGAAAGAAATCCTGAATAATGTGATATACCTTACTCTACAGTGGCGCCAACTAGTGAGTACAAATACGATAGCCCTCATTCTAACAAAGTACAAAAAAATCGACTTCCTGGTATTCAAAAAGGGTTGAAGGTGGCATTGATTCACATATTTGCATTTGCTGGACTCATATATAATACTTATAACTAGCTGAGCTGGCAAATAAAAATTCGAAAGTCAGTTTTTGTCTGAGATGGCGCTGCATACGAAAAATTAAAGTTTTTTAGTGCATTTTTCATATATTTGATTACATATTCGGCTATTCGTGGAAGAGAGAAAGCCAACAAATTAAAAATCATAAAAATCCGTGCAGCCATTCCAAAGTTACCAATAGTTAAATAACACGACTTACTTTTGTACACGTATAGATTTGTAAAATTTCTGGTAAAAGTAAAGTTGATATAAAAACGTAAATATAACGTGAAAAATTACGCTAATAGCTTAGCAAGGTGTTGCAATATTTTTCCACCAGCAGCTAGCGCCTCCCATTAGCATGTGTGTGTAAGACCTAGTATCTGTATAAGTTCGTTAGTGACACCTGCGTTTGTGCAGCTATTCTCCGAATTGGTGCATTGTTACCATTTGAGTGTGGTCTCAAAAAATCGGCCGTATTAAATTGTGTGCGCAAATCTATAAATAATCTATAAATGTATTAAGAATCTTCTAAAAACTACAAAAAACCAACAAAATTGATTATAGCGCCATCTAACGGGACTTTTACAATGAGCTAACGCGAGCATCCGCCTTAACATTACTTTTTTATAGGAAAAGTGAGACAAACGAGCAAAGGGGTTACCTACCTGGTGGTAAGTAGGTAATCACCACTACCAATTGACAACCGCAACACCGGGGCATTACAGATGATTTCACCAGCTGTCATTGGCGGCAGGATTAGCAAGTACCTAACATGTTGGTCAGAGGTCCTACACCACCTGCATAGGTGCTTAATAATTTAGCTACCTTAATTTAGATTCGCGGTTGTTGAAGAATATCCCATTTATCGCAAAAAACAACTCCAGTTGTGGATGAAAAAATTGTAGCGTCATGTCCGGCTTGTCCCAGTCAAAGCCTTCCTTAAAAACAAAAGACTTCGCGTTCTGTAGGATGGTCATTTCGAACTTGTTTCTTACGTCACCAAGTTTGAAATGGCCGATAACAATTTCTTTTTAATCGCAGGCATCGGTAAATCCGTAATTGGCTTCGGAATAGCTTCGCTAATCAGGTTAGATGATTTCAATTGTCCGACGAAATTGTTGCACGGCTAATTAGGTAATTATATCTTATGTCTAAGGTTCCTTTGTTTCATAATAACGTCTCAATCCGCCGAACATTTCTTGTTCAATTTAACGTGATAACCTACTTGGCAAATTGGGACTCGTTGGTAGAACAGTTGCGATTCTCGTTTTAGCCTTTTGGAGGCAGCCGGCTACATTTATCGGGCCGATAAAATGTATGAACTGCTGTAACTTTGCCATCTGACCCAACATGCCTAAGTTGTTTTCATAATGACTGTGTAAGTTACCTACCCGAAAACATTAATAATTATAAAAGTTTAGACATTCAATAAACAAGATGGAGTCAGTAGTTGCAGTGCAGCAGTTTACGATACATGAAGTGCACTACAAGGAATTTTACTATCCGGAGTCCGATTTCTTACGGAATAGGTACAAATGTATATGGCAGTTTGTACCTATTCCGTAAAAAATCGGACTCCGAACAGTAAAATTCCTTGTAGTTAGTGCACAAACGCCCGTAGAATAGATAGGGATAGGGGAACACGCACTAAACTGACGCCTTTGATACTAGAGAAAACTCCGTTATATATCTGAGCAAGTTGACCGCTGCTGCGACTGCGACTTAAGTATCCACAACGTAATATCTAACTAATGTAGCTTGTGGAAAAATAACGACTATAAGTATCCGATCCGGCTTAGTGGTTGTTAAATTTTTTAATATCTACGTAGGTAGGTACGAGAAGCAAAAATCATTTTTTTCTGAAAAACTACTGTACTTACTACTAATCTCATCTACAGAGGCTGTTCAAAATTGATTAAAAAAATATTTATTACAATAAGTATTAGATTAAAGCGAATAAAGGCTACTTAGGTAAGTAATTATATAACCTACCTCTAACCTACCTACACTAACTTACCTAATCTAATCACCGAATAATTATGAAATAATGATTTTATGGTTTCCTTCTTCAAGTCGAGGAAGTAGTAGCTAAAAATGGTTTTGGTATAGGGTCAGTAGGTAATTAAATATGTTTGAATGTTTTTTTTTCTGGGTTCCGATATTTTTGACCCAAAAATCTTAAGGGACCCTGCGGGGGTCTTTCATTGACACTCAATTACTTTTAAAGCAAAGTAAATACATATGTCGCAGTCAGAAAAAATAATGCACTGCATTATTTTAGCTATAAATAACAAATTTTAATAATGGTTAGGTAATTTAATACTAAGTAATTAATGTCTGCGATGCAGGTTTAAAATACAAATCTTTAATTTTTATACGGCATTAAAAGTTACCATTACTGGCCAATTACCTATATACTTATTTTGAATATTTCATCATAAATACCATACTATAAACAACGTTAACATAAATACTGTACCTACCTACATGATGATAGATACTTCACCGAAAATAAATATTGGAAGAAGTTATACACCTAAGTACGTTTTGAAATGGCTCTCTCAGACCATGCAGCACAAATTCTGAAATGTCCTACGAAGAAAACATGCAACATCTCATCATGGCGTATTAGACGTCGGAATTATAGTAGGAAAAATATGGACATGTTTAAGAAACATTTAGGAAGTCTATCATTTTATGATGTATTAGCCTCCAATAATCCGGATGTTGCTTACAACAGTTTTTTCGATCTATTCAAATGCCTATATGACCTATGTTTTCCTTACATAACTATTAAAAAAACACTGAAAATTAAACATAAATGGATGACTAAAGGAACAAAAACTTGCTGAAAAAGAGAGACATGTTGTGGTTGTATAGATCTAATAAAAACAAGAGCAAAGAAACTGCCCTTAAAAATAAACAATTATTTAAAACATATACGGCTAGGCTAAAAAAGATCATTAAACTTACGCAACGCGCACAAAATGATTACCACGTTAGAACCGCTGAAAATAAATCTAAAGCAACGTGGCAAGTCATAAATAAGTCTAAAACTTGCTTACCAAAAGAATCAATCCACAGAATAAAAGTAGAGAATAGTTATATCACAGACCCCACAAGTATAGCTACTGCTTTCAATAACTATTTTGTTACTTCAATAAAGCAACTAAACGATAATAACCAAACAGGGCGACGTACTTTGAACATACAACAGAACACACATACAATGTTTTTAGCTCCGACTACACCTAGCGATGTACTTAAAGTTATCTCAACACTGAAGAATACTGGAAGTGTTGGATTTGACGATATCAGTACAAAAATAGTAAAACATGTTGGATGCTACATTGCCACACCACTAAGTCATATTATAAACTTAAGTTTTGAGACGGGCATCTACCCTAGCAATCTAAAACCAGCTATCGTTATACCCCTCTATAAAAAGGGTGATAAAGAAAGTCTAGAAAACCATAGACCTATTGCGCTATTATCAGTGTTCTCCAAAATAGTTGAAAAAATAATTTATAATAATATGTACAGTTTCTTGACTAAATTTAATATTTTGATCAAAGAACAAAAGGGTTTCCGTAAAAATACGAACATTAATGTTGCGATCTATGACTTAGTTAAACGAATCATTAGCAATCTTGATAAAAGAAAGTCATCATGTGCCATATATATGGACATGTCTAAGGCTTTTGATCATGTTGATCATAAACTTTTGACTGAAAAATTGAGTCGCTGTGGCATCCGTGGTAATGCTTTGAATCTTTTAAAATCCTATCTTAGTAATAGAGAACAGCGTACGGAATTAACTCAGATATGTATCAAAACTAAGGAAGAGAAAAAGTATAGATCGGATGGCATGAAAGTGGAATACGGTGTGCCGCAGGGAAGTGTTCTAGGACCTTTGTTATTTTTAATATATATTAACGATATTACTACTTGCACACGACATCCAATGATACTTTTCGCAGACGATAGCACGGTATTTATTGAACATGACAATGACTGTGACTATGAAACTGATATTAATGATACTATTGGCAATATATTTGACTGGCTTAATGATAATAACTTAAAAATTAATTTAGAAAAAACAAATTTAATGCAATTTACTCAAGGAAAAATAGTTCCTGACATAAACATTAAATATCGGGGACAGGTTATGGCAAAACATTTACACAGAAGTTTTTGGGTATTTACATAGATCATAATATGACATGGGAGACACAGTGCATTGAAGTTTGCAAAAAAAAATACAAGTTTTCTTATGCTTTGTATAGATTAGCGAAAACTGCGGATCGTAGTACAGTATTAACAGCTTATCACGGCTTCATTGCATCCACCTTGCGGTACGGCATAATCTTCTGGGGGAACGCAACATATAAAGGCTTATTATTTAGAGCCCAAAAGAGATGCGTTAGAGCCATCTGCGGATTGAAATCCTCGGAAAGTTGCCAGCCTTATTTTAAATCATTAAAACTATTAACTCTGCCATCCCTTTACATATATGAGTGCTGCAATTTTGTTAAATCTAACCCTGACCTGTTTCAAAGGAGAGAAGTGATGCAAGGTTTCAACCTTCGCCCTAGAAACCCTGGTGTGGGTTATGAAATTTGTAAGACTAGTCTCATGAAAAAAAGTGTTGTAGCGATGGGCCCAAAGCTATATAATAAGTTACCTAGTGATTTAAAAAACAAAGACTCGAGTCAATTTAAATCACTGTTGTCTAAACTTCTTGTGGAGAAATGTTATTATGATGTTAAAGATTACCTTTGTGATTGTGAAATTAATATATTATGACTTATGTTTTTATGTTAAAAATATTTGTACACCTACGGGTAAATCATAGTGAGATAATATGACGTCAACTCCACCTAACAATTTACCTATGTTTATACAAATAAAAAATCATTTCATTTCATTTCATTTCATTTCATTTCATTTCATTTCATTTCGTTTCGAGGCTAATGGCGCTGTTATGTTAGCTGACAGCAGTGCCCTTAACTAGTTAAAATATACCTACATCCTCCAAGTTTATTATGTGTGAAACTTAAAGTTTAATTAATTTTTACAGTAATAATAACAGAACTGAGAAGACAGGCGATGCAGTCAATACGGGAAATACTTGACTTACAACAAATAAAATGGGTAAAATTGCGGGTTGGTGACGAAACATAATGAGCTGTCGTAGATCGATATAGTATGTTTGCAAACAAAGCGATAGACATTATCTTTAATGTGAAATATTGAGAACATATCACAAAGTGGTTGGACGCGGGTGATGGTAGACGTGGCAGTTTAGACTATAAAGACTCAGAAGAGAAGATGAATGGGATAATATCTGCGACATTGATTATCCCGGCTGCGTTATGGTATATGTATAATAATGCATTTAAGAAGCCGGATAACTTTCCACCAGGTAAGATGAGTTTTATGTTTTTAAGCAATTTCAATACAGTTTCGGTTGAAATGTTTTTAAACTCAGTGACGGGCCAATCAAACGTGCGAAAACAGGAGCATTACCGTCGCCTTAACGCGATTCTATTCCGAACCAAAGTTGGATCGCTCGCTGTCAGATCCATACTAGAAATGTCAAAATTGACAGCTATAACGTAAAATTTGGGGGTCTGAAAATAAGCGGAGGTATTTCAGATATTTCCTTTTTTATGAAGCGTGATAGAAACAGTGGTAGGTACATAAATTTATTTACTACTATTTCTTCTTTTCCTTTATTGATGTTGTATTGATCGGGAATATTTAACGGATCAAATCAGAATCAATTCAAAGCTTTTAGCTATGTTTTTGCTACTTCAATGTTGACAGTTCCGGCGAAAGAAAACCAACCCAGAAGTTTCTTCAAGCGCTTACCTTATTTAGATTCTTCCAGAGCCCAAGTGGTTTGCCTATACATTATATTTATTCGGGTGACCTGGGGCCTTACCATGACGTCTTAATGCGTTTCAGTTTAGGTTCGCAAGCTGTCAGATCCATACTAAAATTGACAGCTAAAACTTGAACTGAGTCGGAATTAGGACGTCATGGTAAGGCCCCTGTTTTTATGTGAAGCACATTCAGTCAAGTCATTGAACTGTCGCCGTTAGTTATAACCTATTGCATTAGGTAGTGTTTGTTTAGATTTGGCGGCTCCAGATATATTATCAATATTTATCTACTTTTAGACAGTCCACCTACATCAATTTAGGTTGCCAGCTAGTTGTTAGCCATTCTTTGCATTTTGTTTTGTCTGACAGCAATAAAACATAGGTATACATAGAAAAGCGAACATATTTTTATATTTTTACGCTACTTTAGCTTTAGTGAGTGCTACGGGTGCTACGACGTAGCAAGCGTAGAAAACAAATAGATAGACAAAAAATTACAAAAAAATGATGAAAAATTAAAAAAAAAAACATTTATTCCAATACGTTCCTAGATATCCTATTTATATGTAAATCTAGCTACAAATTCTAAAGCCGAATTTATATTATGCAACTAAGTTCGTGCAAGTAGCATTTAGAGGTACCTATATTGCTCGGCCGATAACCTAACGCTTCAAAAGTGATTAATCAAACACCGCAGTGTAATGCTAGTTGCACAAAATTAGTACTTAAGTTTTGCTTCTTCAATAGGTCAACTAAGTACATTTAACAAGATTATAACAGGAAATTAAACAGCAGAAAACAGAGAAACTCACAACAAACATGGATTGGCCCCGTTATCTAACAGTCCTCATTTTAATACAATATATTACTCCTAGCAATGTCATAATAATGATACTAATTGTAATTTATTGTATCTATTACTATTTAGACTAGATAATAATTTAATTCATGGTTTCTGTATTTCCTTTTAAAGAGTTTAAGTATGTAGTTTTTACTGTTTATCTGGTATTTTTTGAACGTTAGAAAAACGCTAAGGGAAATAAGAAAGTTTTTGACGTTTTCAACAGCGCTTTTCAAAACTTAGCAAAAACTTCAAATTTACTCATCGCTGACTTTTGCGCATAGTACCTATTGTGGGACAAACAGTACACAAATTCTTTATTCGCTAATAGCATGTCTAGACAGGTGCCTATACTTTTAAAATATTTTACGAACAAACACTTTTGCTAATATGTAAATGCCATCCTAATAGGAGATCAGTTTTTTGGTTTAACTCTCCTTGAACTCACATTTCTCAGGTCCGCCGAGCCTGCCCGTATACGGAGCCTACTTCGTGATCAAAGCTTTCGCTCCGAACAACCTCGCCGAAGCCTGTCTGAGGTTAGGAAGACGATACAAAACGGGTCTAGTGGGCTGTATGCTTGCAGCCTTTCCGTCTGTGATTGTTAACGATCCTGCTCTCATCAAGGAGGTGCTGAACCGAGAAGAGTTCGATGGACGCATGGACATTATACTTGGGAGGCTGCGGTCCTACTGGAAGAGGCTTGGTTAGTTTAAAAATATAAGGTTACTTAGAAATGTTCTGGAAGATTTCAGCAGGCGCCTGGTTTAATAGAATGAATACTCTTGTTCAGATTCTTCATTATAATTTTTATTCAAGATTTGGTCATTCCTTTGGCAATGTACACTTTGAACATCGACCAATATATGGAAACAGTTATGGCAACCACAATTTAAAAATCCTGAATAATGTGTACAGGAGTGTTGTTCAACTGTGAAATGGAGATGGAGGGAACGACAATACTTTATTCAATTCAAATACCTACTTTTCAAGTCTGCGGCTCTATAGAACTGTGAACATTGCAGGCATATTCTTCACGGATGGCTACTTCTGGCACCAGCAGCGAAGGTTCACGCTGCGCTACATGCGGGATTACGGCTTCGGGCGTCGCTGCGAGCCGTTGGAAGAGGCCGTGAGTCACGAGATCAAGCAGATGCTCGACATGAGGCTCAACGGGCCGCAGAACGATGATGAAAAGGTAAGGTTTTTGAAGTGATAACTTCTTATGGGAGGGTAAATAGCTTCATAACGTAACGCGTTACGGCGCCAGTCTGTCTGGCTTCCCTTTTTCTAACGCAAACGGCAGCGGTAGGCAGGTAGGCAGGCTCTTCCTCTCTCACTCTAACCCACAGCGCTAGTCGTATTTCGGGCAGACGCTTTTCCCCTCTGTCTACTCAGTGTTTAGTGTGCGATAGACATATAATATACTGTTAGTAACTTAGATTAGTTTCAGCATAAATAAATATGTATAAGTACATATTTTGGGATCTAAACAATGGTTCTAACAATTACTAAGATACTAAGATTTGTTATAAGTAGGTAGGAGTTTTTGGGGAAAAAATATAGATCTAAGTAAAATTTCTGGGAAAACGCGGTTTGGTGAAATTTTATTTTAAATTATGAATTGAATGAATTTAAGGCAACAATTAAAAATTCGAAGTACGTTTCATCTCGTTTCGTTAAAATACATAATGGTTTAAAATATATACTTAATGCGATTTACTCAGAAAATTGCAAATTAACAGAATTATTATAAACTAAACCTAACGTAACCTAAACCAATCTATAGATTACACTACAAAAAAAGTTCATGTGTGTAATAGTTTACAGAAAATGGCATTATATGTATATTTTGAACTATTATGCATTTTAACCTATTGTTACGTTCTAGGGGTGGGTTCGTGATTGAAAAGCACTTTTAACACCGATGAAAAAGATTAGGATTTATTTATAAAATAAAACTTTACCTTAAAACACTCCCAAATTAACACTTTACACTTATTTCACACTTGAATTCTTCCAGTCGCATTTTCTCTCTTCAGATGTTCGCTTGTTGTCCTTCCAAAGTGAACTGAACTGCGCCGGCGACGGCCGCGCTTAAATACGGGTGACCACGGGTTCCCGAAGTTTCGATTGTCTCATAAATAACTCATGGAAAGATCGATAGGTACTACTACCTACTTCGAGATTATTCGGGAACGTTCTAATTACCGCCTCTGTCACTCATAAATAACCTACGGAAGTTTCGATAGGTACCTACTCCTACTTCGGGATTATTCGGGAACCTTCTCGAATGTTCGACGTACTGCTATCCCTCTCTGGATCGTGTTGTCTCTGTCACACCCTTCTGGAATGTTCTCAGTATTGCTGTCTCACTCTAATCGTGCTATCTCTTTCTCTTCTACGGGGAATTTCGCCATATACCGAAGTATGCTTCAGGGGCCCATAAGGGGTCCTGAAAACGCCTGAAAACGGGTTTTCAGGTTATGGCGTCATCCGATAGAGGGTGGCCTGAAACGGACTGAAAACATGTTTCAGGCGCCTGAAAACGACGGCAACTTGGGTGAAATTTCGATAATGTAGTATGTGATAGAGCACCTCCTTAAACGGCCTGAAACGGTATTTCAGCCTGCTGAAAACGCCTCTAAGGCACAGAAAAACACGATCAAAGATTTTGTTACCTGCCTAGCCCACCGGCGTAACACTACCCCCTCCTTAGACATGCTCGTCCCGAGCATCATTAGATCCATGGTACTTGGCCAATCGATCAACATGGACAATCTTACTGGGGCTACGTGCGTTACGCTGTATACGGTACGTGACGTCGTTGATCCTTGTGACTACTTTGTACGGCCCTTCCCAACTCGGTGTCAATTTTGGTGACTTCCCTTTTCGACGCATAGGGTTATGTAGCCACACCAATGATCCTTCCTCGAACCTTGTCTGGTTAGACTTCCGGTCATATCTGGTCTTCATCTTCTCGCTGGCCTGTAGTCCGTGTTCACGAACATGACTGTGAACATCATCAATTCGGTTTCGCAATTCACTTGCATACTCCGAAATCGTCTTTGGTGCATCTGGAGGACGTCCGGTCAGTAGATCTGCAGGTAATCGCAATTCTCTTCCAAAATTAGCACACGCAGGGGTCACGGCTGTACTTTCATGAACTGCTGTCCGATATGACATTAAAAAGAGTGGAATGTGCCTGTCCCAATCTTTTTGATGACTGTCTACTACTTTGGCCAAATGTCTTTCCAGAGTCTGGTTGAATCTCTCGACCATCCCATCTGACTGTGGGTGATAGGCCGTAGTGCGAGTCTTATGAATTCCCATGACTCGACAAGTCTCCTGAAACACCAGAGACTCGAAATTCCTTCCCTGATCGCTATGAATCTCAAGAGGCACACCATACCGACAAAATACTTCAGCAACTACTGTTTCCGCTATTGTGACTGCCTCTTGATTTGGAATGGCAAATACTTCAGGCCATTTGGTGAAATAGTCCATGACCACAAGGATGTACTTGTTTCCCCGGTCAGAGGTCGGGAACGGACCTGCGACGTCCAGAGCAATTCTTTCCCAAGGTGCCCCCACGCTATAAACTTTTAGCGCACCTCTACTGCGTGTATGTGGCCCCTTTACTGATGAGCAGCTAGTACACTTCCTGCACCAGTCCTCCACGTCATCCCGACAATTTATCCAGTAAAAGCGTTGCCGAACCTTCATCAGAGTCCTTTTCACTCCTAAATGTCCTCCGGAAATTCCGTCGTGAAATGACCTTAAAACATCGCTTACTCTTTTCCTGGGTACAACCACTTGAAGGTGAGCATCCTTTCCGTTCGCCGTCTCCCATTTCCTACACAGTACGCCATTGTGCATAGTCAGACTTTCCCATTGCGCCCAGTAGCTCTTTGTCACGGTGCTCATCGGAGCTACCTCACACCACTTTGGTTTGGGCACTCCAGCGGTAATCCAATCGTAAATGGGTTTTATGTCACGATCTTCCTGTTGTGCTTTTTGCATGACTTCATCACTCCACTCTTCACTAACAGTGTCAGTCCTCAACATCTTCACGCAGTCTTTATCCTCTTGTCTTAAACAGTGTTTGCAGTCATCCGGGCAAGGTCTTCTGGAGAGGGCATCTGCGTTTCCATGCGACTTCCCACTGCGATGTTCGATGACAAAGTCGTATTCCTGCAGTTGTTCGATCCAGCGTGCCACCTGACCCTCGGGATTCTTAAACTCTAACAACCACTTTAAAGCAGCATGGTCAGTCCTGATTCGGAACTTGCGTCCAAGCAGATATTTACTGAAATGCTGTAAAGTTTTGACGACTGCCAGCAATTCTCTCCGAGTGACGCAGTAATTTCTCTCCGGTTTCGATAACGACTTACTAAAATACGCGATGACAACTTCCTGATCTCCTTTCCTTTGTGACAAGACTCCTCCAATGCCAGTATTGCTGGCATCAGTGTCAACAACAAACTCGTTATCTGGATCTGGATATCCCAAAATCGGTGTTTCACAAAGTCTCCGTTTGAGATCTGAGAAAGCTGCTACACACTGATCGTCCCAACTGAATTGTCGTTTCTCTTCCGTCAGCTGATGTAAAGGCTTTGCTATATCTGAGAAGTTCTTCACAAATCGACGATAGTACGAGCAAAGTCCCAAAAAGGCACGCACTGCTGTCTTGTCTTTTGGTTCTGGCCAGTCCTTAACCGCACTTATCTTCTCAGGGTCTGTCTGAATTCCATCTGATGAAATTACATGTCCCAAGTAGTTAACCTTACGCTTGAAGAGTGAGCATTTCTTCGGACTTAGTTTCAAGTTTGCATCGCGTAACTTTAACAAAACTTGCTCCAGTTTCTTAAGATGGTCATCGAAATCTTTGCCTACAATAATGATGTCATCCAGATACACTAGGCAAGTATCACCCAGGAGACCGGCGAGTATTTGCTCCATTAATCTCTCAAACGTTGCCGGTGCATTGCACAACCCAAACGGCATAACATTAAACTGCCAAAGTCCTTTTCCGGTTGAGAAGGCTGTCTTCTCCTTATCTCTGTCCTTGATTTCCACTTGCCAGTAGCCACTTTTCAAATCCAAGGTGGAAAACCATTTCATGCTATACAGAGTGTCCAGAGTGTCGTCTATCCTCGGCAACGGATAACTGTCCTTCTTGGTCACGTCGTTGAGTCGTCGATAGTCCACGCAAAATCTCATGGTTCCATCCTTCTTTTTCACCAGGACTACGGGAGAACACCAGGGGCTGGTCGACGGTTCTATTACTTCATCCCTTCTCATTTCCTCGATCATTTCTGCTACTTCCTTTTCTCGAGCTACTGGAACTCGCCGAGGTCGTTGTCGAATGGGCATGACTTCTCCGGTGTCGATCTCGTGCTTCACTATTCCAGTTCTCCCGATATCACTGTCTTGTGCGGAGAAGACACTCCTATAGCGCCCTAGCAAATTACGCGCCTTCAGAAGTTCTTCCTCCGTGAGATCAGTTTGGCAGTTTCCCAATAATTTTCCAATATCCACAACTTCTTCTTGTAACTTGTTTTCGTTCGGCCCATGGCAAGTCCTTATCCAAGAGATTTCCTCACATGTTCCCAGAAAGGTTCCTTTATGTAGGACGTGTTGAGTGTCACTTAGATTTAGTACCCTTATAAATGCTGCAGACGACGTCGTTACCACTGTGCGAGCTGGTATCCACGGTTTACTGCCATCTATCTTCTCTACTAGCACGCAGGAATGAGATCCTTTTTTCGCACCACACGGTAATGTCACCGGAACTAGGGCTTGCGATCTCGGTTGGAGTGTAGTCCTTCTAGCGCAGACGACATGTCCACTCGCTCCACCTTCCATGGGGATTCCATAAGCCCCAAATTTCAGCACGCCGCCTTTCAAGTCGATTTTACACTCATACTTCCTCATAAAGTCTAGACCGATAATGTAGTCATCTACGATGTCAGCAATGATGACTTTGTGCCAGTACTTCTTTTCTCCAATTTTCACAGACACTTCTTGCTCCCCCCGGACGGAAATGTACTGGCCAGTGGCCGTTTGCAGCTGAAGTTGCATTGGTCGGACTAGATGATCTCTGGTCAGGTGTTTGAGCAGTCGAGAACTGACCACAGTCCGAGAAGCTCCGGTGTCGATAGTAAGGTGACATGGTACTCCATCAATTTCTCCTTTGACAGCCAGACTGTTCCCGTCGTTCGCCTGTGAGATCATAATTGGGACATTTTGACCACCAGCCAGCACTCGTCCCTTAGTCCTGGCTTCTACTCGTTTCCCTGCTGCTGCTGCTCTGAACTATCAGAGCTTGCTGGCCTCTCCGTTCGGTCTGAGTCTCGTTGCCTCCAATATCGTTTCGGGCAGCCAGATTGCATGTGTCCTCGTTCTCCGCAGTTGTAACACCGAGGCCCGGTATCACGACGTGGAGCAATGGGCTCCCTGGCCGTGACTTCACGCACCCTTAAGGATCTCGCCGGGTCCTGGCGTACAGCTTCCACCTCGAGGGCATGAGCCAGTGCATCCTTCAAGCTCCCATGGTGACCCAGCCGTACAGCAGCTCTCACTTCAAAGTCCCGAATCCCATCTATGAATGTCTGTACCAGCATTCCATCCATAAAGGAGGCTGAGGAGTCTTGGTACGCCTTCCGGACCAGTTTCTCTATTTCCAGGGCCCACTTTTGTAATGACTCATTACGACCCTGAGTTCTGTCTTTCAGTTGAGCTCTGTAGACGTGCTCTAGGTGACTGTCACCGAAGCGTGCCTCCAAAGCCTCAAGAAGACGGTCGTATGACTTATCCTTGCCCAGTGCTTCCAAGACAGTGAGGGCCTCGTCCCGTAGTGCCAAACTCAGTGTCGTTTTGGCATAATCCTTGCTCCAGCCATTCGCTTCGGAAACCAATTCGAATTGGAGCTTGTATGCGGCCCACGAAGAGGTACCATCAAATGGAGGTACCTTTAATTTTTCTCCTCCAGTGGCTGGTGTTCCTGATACACTGGTGGTGCCGTTGGCTACTTTAATCTCCAACTTCTGGAGGCGGTTCTCGTGGCCCTCTACTTTCTCATTAAGACCATTGAGGCGCTTCCCGTGGTCTTCGACTTTAATGTCAACTGCCACAATCTTGTCTTGAACCTCAGCCATCTCCTTTTTCTATTCTGAAGCGGCGTCGTGTACCTCGCGGAGGAGTTTGTACTGGTCCGCTTGAGCTTTCTTCTGACCCCGTAGCTCTTGCTGCAGAATTTTCGCTTGTTCCTCCTGCCTTTTTGCTTGTTCCTCCTGCCTTCTTGCTTGTTCCTCTTGAGCTACCTTCTGACCCCGTAGCTCTTGCTGCAGAATTCTCGCTTGTTCCTCCTGCCTTCTAGATTGCTCCTTCAGGAGGACCAGGATCGCGTTGACGTCAAACTCCGACTTCGGTGACTCCCCGGCGGTGCCCGTAGAGTCCCCAGCTGCGGTGCGGCTTCGCGTCTGCATCCCCTCCTTCTCTTCTTCTCGCGGAGTAATCGGCATTTTCAATCCCACTTCTGACACCAAATGTTACGTTCTAGGGGTGGGTTCGTGATTGAAAAGCACTTTTAACACCGATGAAAAAGATTAGGATTTATTTATAAAATAAAACTTTACCTTAAAACACTCCCAAATTAACACTTTACACTTATTTCACACTTGAATTCTTCCAGTCGCAGTTTCTCTCTTCAGATGTTCGCTTGTTGTCCTTCCAAAGTGAACTGAACTGCGCCGGCGACGGCCGCGCTTAAATACGGGTGACCACGGGTTCCCGAAGTTTCGATTGTCTCATAAATAACTCATGGAAAGATCGATAGGTACTACTACCTACTTCGAGATTATTCGGGAACGTTCTAATTACCGCCTCTGTCACTCATAAATAACCTACGGAAGTTTCGATAGGTACCTACTCCTACTTCGGGATTATTCGGGAACCTTCTCGAATGTTCGACGTACTGCTATCCCTCTCTGGATCGTGTTGTCTCTGTCACACCCTTCTGGAATGTTCTCAGTATTGCTGTCTCACTCTAATCGTGCTATCTCTTTCACTCCTACGGGGAATTTCGCCATATACCGAAGTATGCTTCAGGGGCCCATAAGGGGTCCTGAAAACGCCTGAAAACGGGTTTTCAGGTTATGGCGTCATCCGATAGAGGGTGGCCTGAAACGGACTGAAAACATGTTTCAGGCGCCTGAAAACGACGGCAACTTGGGTGAAATTTCGATAATCTAGTATGTGATAGAGCACCTCCTGAAACGGCCTGAAACGGTATTTCAGCCTGCTGAAAACGCCTCTAAGGCACAGAAAAACACGATCAACCGGCGTAACACTATTATACATTTTAAACTTTATTTATCCTGATCCGCGCGGAATTTGTTTTGGTGCGTTTTCTTCTCGTCCCCGAAACCCCCTAATGCATTCCAAATTTCATGAAAATCGTTGGAGCCATTTCCGAGATTCAGATTATTTATATACTAGCTGTTGCCCGCGACTTCGTCCGCGTGTGTTTTTTGTGATACTTTATAGCTATTCTCGATATCAAAATTATTATTATTATTATACCCTTGCAATAATATGTACTAATCCTGAAACAGGCACATTCAAATAGTTTTCTCGAATAGGTACTATTATGTACATTCAGATTTTAAGTATTTGTGAAAATTTTGTAAGCAAGCCTACCTTGAAGTGTTTAAGATACATGTTGCGCTAAGGCCCAGCAGCGCAGCGTTATATGTATATTCTTGGGCAGTGTGGTATTTAACCAAAACAATAAAAATCTTATATAAAGTCTGAGGACAGAAACTTTTACTATTTCATTTACCAACTTTTTCACAATAAAATTCTGACATGTTCGTAGCGCAGGCGTAAACGCGCCGTTGGATTTTGCTTTTTTTAGGCAAAGGTACTGAAAGCATACAGCCAAGCGTTTCACGGCGCCCTCATAATAATATCAGCTTTTCAAATAAGAGTGCGTTCGAAAACCGAACGCGCTGTGAATAATAGCGCAATAAATAAAAACAAAGTAACGGTATTTCATATTGAACTTTAGGTGTTAGGTAAGGAACACAATTTAGGACGCCAATTTAGGTTTATTTAGGTTGGGCAAAAATGTCTTCGTTGAAAAAATACCTGTGCAGAATGTAATTATTTTATTAATGTTTTTTCACAATTTACACACTTTTCCGGCTTTATATCTTATGTACATTCGTATCTATCTATTTTCTTCGTAGTATTATTGTATTTGTAATTAAATTATTACCAACTACTTTACCGAGGAAAGCTGATTTTCTTGAGTTCTGCTATTTTTTGCGTAATCAACTCAAAAATCAAATTTCAAGAAAACTGAGAAATTATATTTACCTGTATTAGATTGGAAGTATATGTAGCAACTTTAAAAGGTTAAACTTCATTGGTTTTAATTTTATAGGTGTATGATGAACTTCATTATTTTTTAACACAAAACCCTCTTTTTTGCGTCTCTGGGTGAGATTAAAAAAAAATGCTAAAACAGGTATTTCTTTATTTTTATTACTGAGTATTGTAGCATTAAGCTAACACAAAAAATAAACACGTAGAATTTCACATCAAATCACACTTTATTCAATCACCTTGAGAATATAAAAAGAAACACAATATAATAAACACAGTTAAACACGGCTTAAAAATAAACACTATACA
Organism: Pandemis heparana; assembly: GCA_963854515.1. Classification (NCBI taxonomy): domain Eukaryota; kingdom Metazoa; phylum Arthropoda; class Insecta; order Lepidoptera; family Tortricidae; genus Pandemis; species Pandemis heparana. The sequence goes on along the minus strand of OY978011.1, from coordinate 5,931,888 downwards.
GTTAGAATAGGGTTTAGGGTTGTCGAGTTGTTGGCGTTAGAAAGTTGGTAAACCGAAATAAACACCCAAAATAAAGATGGCCTGCCAAGAGCTTTTAGAATTTAGAAAAGTTGGGAATCAAAGACAAGACTTCGCATGAGCAATAGGTAAATTAAGCATTCGCTATGCAGGAAATTACATGGCAAAGAAATAGTTATTTATGCGCATAAACACCTTACCTTTTAATCTTCCTATAAAGCTATCTTTTAATTCGCCTATGAAAAGTCTTAGGTATAACCAAATTACACAAATTTATCAGTAAGTCTTAAAATTAACTAGTTTGGATAAATACGTAATAAATTTAAAAAAAGGAAAAGGTTAGAGTGTAAACCAGAATATTACGTCGAAGTGGAGCGGATCCCCCGTCACAGGATCCGATAGTCAGGATCCGGAAAATAAAATATTTGATAAATCACGTCGAGTAATTATTGCACATATACATGTGCCTTAGTAAAGCAGATGCTCGTCGCTGCCGTATATTGATGTACAGCACCAAAATGAAGGGAAAATCACCCCGTAAGGTGAAAGCTGGAAAGAAAACTGACATGAACCTATGCACCATGAAATAACCCACTATACTCAAAACGGACAGCAGAAATGAAATAAAACTCTTACCCGTTGCGAAAAATCCGGCTTGAATATAATTATGAATTCGTGGAATATCAACCCAAAACTTTTTACGGCTTGAAATATAAGGGCTTTCACGACAAATTCGTTTTACTTGAACCCAAAAACAGCTCTTCAACACAATTCAATCTCAATCTGTCCTTACACGGGAAACAAATCTGAATGACTTGTTTTCCTAGTGTCAATTTTGATATATTTTTTTCCTCAGAACATCAGTTTAAAATTTAAACATATCAGCCGAAAGAATTATACTCAAATAGCAACCAGTACGATATTCCACAGAAAAGTTATTACTATAAATTTATAACAAATAAGGCCACATTATCATGCAGCAATAATAATGCTGCAGTATATATTCTGAGTTTCATGATTCTAGAACAATCTAAATTTTTTTTTTCATACAAACTTTAACCCCCCTTTTCATCCCCTTTTTCTAATATTTTCCAAAATTTCTATAGCCTAGATCCTATTATGAATGTATTTAAATAGATTTGTGAACATTTCAACAATATCCGTTCAGTAGTTTTTACGTGATGCTCAGTCAAACAAACAAACAAACAAACAAAAATTTTAAAAATGGTTTTAACATGTTCAGTTACTTATTTTAAGTCATCCTGGTCGGTTTTTTTTTTAAATATTCAATGTACAGATTTTTTGGTCTCAACGATTTTATTATATGTATAGATATACATACCTACAAGAATAATTGCTCGTTTAAAGGTAAACAAGTATTAGATTGGATAGATACTTACATAAGATAAAATAATCATGTTTTATTCTTGTTCTTTGACTTGATCTTTAACCTACTGTCATTGAACGGTTTACTTAATTATTTATCTTCATATTTTATAATGGCAAAGGTGTCAACAGCCATTTTTGTTTCGCTAAAATATATTTGTTTAGTGCGAAGTGCAGAGAAAAAAAACTCTACATATAAATAAAATAACAAACATTTATTTACACAAATTTTTATGCATATTCTATATATGCGCGGCATAAACATACTAAATCTGTACAACAAAACTTAATTACTATTATAAAAATATTCGTTAGCGAAAGGACCTTTCATTTACTGCTCAGGCTCTTAAATTTAATTTTAAAATAAATCGATGTGTTATAAAAAAATATTTTTCACTTCTCATGCTCAAAAAGTTCGACTTTATGCTGGATGTATGCTGCATAAAATGGCATTTTATGCTCTAGTGCATAAAGTCAAATCTTCGTCTAAGACCAAGACAATCGGGTGCCAACAGCCACAAACAATCACTAAAACTTTACGACAGCATATTTTGTTTATTTTTTAAAGTTTTTTTTTATTATAATCTGCGGTCTTTAAACTGTTTAATTAGCAACTAAAACTAGGTAACAATAATTTTGACAAGTTATTATTGAAACAAATAAGTACATGAAAAATAAAACTTTTTAAGATATAAATTGAACCTTACCGCAGTATCACGTTTAAAAAAAAAAGAAAAAAAGTTAACTGGCGGGAACTCAGGTGGGAACGTCCTATTTTCTCATGGTAGGATTTATGTTACAATTTGTTACTGTTTTACGATTAATATTCAATAATTTCGTCAAGTGAAGAGGAAATAACACTGACTCCTAACACAGTCAATTTGCCAGGAAAAACCATTAAATATATCGAATTGTTCCTATGTAAATATAAAAAAAAAAAAAAAAAAAACTTGGAACAATTGGCACCTATTGACCTAGCCCCAAACTAAGCAAAGCTTGTGATATGGGCACTAGACAACGGATACACATACTTATATAGATAAATACATACTTAAGTACATATTAAACATCCAAGACTCGAGAACAAACATTCGTATTTTGATACAAATATCTGCCCCGACCGGGGATCGAACCCGGGACCTCAAGCTTCATAGTCAGGTTCTCTAACCACTAGGCCATTCGGTCGTCAAATGTCACATTTAGTTTTAATTCATATTTTTGCAATGTTTTTGTTTTGTTTCTTCGCAATCTAAGTGAAAAGCAGAGTGTATAACTCGTTCATAAAACCCATTTTCCCCTCGACGTGTCTATCCACCCTCGCCGTACCGGCTCGGGTGGCTCGTCTCGGGTAAAATGGCTTGTTTTATGCTCTTGTTGTACAATCTACTATTTGACACGAAACGCGTATACATGTTGAAATTTTTCCCGAACAACTCCAAACAAAACTGGTTGACTTACCTCTTGTCCGGCAGCCCCGTGCGTGCCAGACATAAAAATATCCAACTTCAATCTTCAATCTTAGAAATGATATCCGTGAGTAACACAAAACTTTCACATAATTATGTACTTATATGATTCGCAAAGTCGTTTGGTTGAAATAATAAATTAAAAAAGTCTAAAAAGCAATCAAAGACACATAGTAGGTACTGAATCACATTAAAGTTCGTTCGTGTGGTGCACAGACCTACTGTAGATTCAAATAGGTACCAATAGCATGTTTTGATAAACACCGACTTACCAAAACCAAAATGAAGAAAACCGTTGTCAGACAAGATGGAAACAAAATATATCTTTCACGCGTAGGTCACGTTTTGAATTACAATTGAAAACAAGCGTTTGCGCACGCGATTCATGATAATTGATAAGTAAGCCTCGTTAACTCCAACCCTGTGTCAAAGGCATGTTACGAATAATCAAAAATGTTATTAAATTCGTCAAAACAATATTTAAGCACGCTTCGAGTGGCAACAAAACAATTTACAAATTGATAAAACGAAGCACGTTTTACGACACGTTTCAAAGTACCTACACAAATTATGTAACCACTTATTTTTTTAGAGATATTGTACAGCCTCGGGCATTGATTGCATTTATCAAATTTCAGTTTTTAAATAATACTTAAGTGATTTGTTTTGTTACGTACATTGCTTTAATTACTTACTTATTTTTACTGCGCATTACTGCGCATTACTGAGCATTACGCTAAACGAATTCTTCAATCTACTCTGGTAAAACGTACAATAGTAGGTACAATAATACCTCAATCTGAAGTCAAACAGTCAATCATTTACTTAACTAAAATACTTTCCCACGCTCGTTTAGGTACTTTCCAATTAAACCAATCAGAGAGCTATTAGAGACAGAGATAGAGAAACATTTAATAGTACTTATAGCATTCTAGTACATTTTGTACATCCATTTACAAATGACTTCTTAACAACCTATCCCTATTCATGTTAATTCGATCCGCAAGACGAATTTATCATTAACTTACTCGTATAAATCTAGCGCTTTATGAAACAATCAGCACTACGCAGGTATGGGCTTCTACAAAGATCATCCCAATTAATATCATAGATTTAGAATAGGTACCCTTTAGTTTCGTTCCGCTCTGAAATAACTAAGATGAAACATCCACCCCCAAAAGATTGTAAAAGCCTGACGTTACGCATTTCTATCTCTTTACCTTATTTTTTTTTCCAGCAACTAGTAAAAGGAGAGCTCATTTACCTGCCGCATTACTTCTCCGTCCCGTTCATCAACGGGATTCTCTACGTGTTCGGGGGAATGACGGTTCCCCGGTCCGACTACCATGTCCTCTGGGCCCTCGCTAGAGGCACCCTGATGTTCCAAAGGGGGTCCAATGACCTCGGAGGAGCCATTACCCTCACGCCGTGGTTAAAAGACGTATTACCTAAATGGAGCGGCTACAAAGATTTGTCGACGGGAAATCAGTTTTTACTGGACTTTTTTACGGTATGTATTATGATTAGGACGCATAGCTGATACAAAAAATTTTTAGCTCATTATTAGCTAACTAGCTACTGATGAGCCATAAATTGTTTTTGTTTGTGACTGAAAGTACTTAATTTTACTTTGCGCTAGTTTAAAATGGTTTAAAAAAACTTTACAACGCATAATTTGACTTTTCTTACTACATTTTTATCTGGCTAATACGCATATGTTATTGTAAGAAATTAGTTTTATACTAAGGCTCATATTCGAAACTACGAATTGTATGCAATAATTTATGTCGCTTACGTAATACCTCCTTACCTTAGTGGGTAAAATATTGTTGCAGAAATTTGTCGATCAAGCGTTGGCAACACATGATGATTCCTACGACCGGCACTTCCTTGATGTGTATATTAGGAAAATGAAGGAGGAAATCAAAACCAACGGACGTACTACTTTTTCAGGTAGGTCAAGCCAACCGTAGCTGCAATTATTTAATTTTATGGCAGGAATAATCGAGACATTTTTCATCAAAATATTTTTGCCAGGTGCACGTAAAGATGCTTTGACCATACCTAAGTACTCCTTTAAACATTAATGATACCTACATACATTTTTCAAGAAGCACCTATTTTGGCTTCTTGTCATTTACGTTGACGACTTTATGTTTTAGTGATGACATCTATCACCATAATATGCAAAAATACAAATATGTAGGTGCATTATGTACTTATGTATAACTTTTAGTGTACTGTACGTACTCGTAGCTCAAAAAAAATAATAGACGTAGGTAAGTAACAAGATATAAAAGATACAATGCAAAAAACGAAATTATGCCATAAAGAGATCTCTTAAAAAAGTGATGATGGTAAAGTCGATAAGAATATACGAAAAGAAATTTGAACAAGATCAGGGCCGTCTTTAAACTATTTGAGGCCCTGGGCACATTAGGATCATGGGGCCCCTATGACCTAAATGTCGGTTATCATTTGGTAATCTGGCAGGAACTAGGGGGCCCCATTCGATCGCGGGGCCCTGGGCACGTGCCCATAGTGCCCAGTGGAGAAGAGGGGCCTGAACAAGATGCACTTCCCATGGTCATACTGGCTTATGACGATGCAACAATCTACTTAATGGGTACCGTACCAACCAAAGAAAGCTGCGTGCCAATTTCTATTATTCAGCGTAAGGGACTCAATTAAGCAGCCATATAGCTCTGTCCCTTACGCTGAATAGAACTTGGCACGCATTAAGCGATTAGGGTAAACCCCTGGTCTCATTTTTTACTAAACTTTTGTTTCAATCCAGTGGACCAGCTGGTCCTAACATGCGTGGACTACATGTTCCCGAGCGCGACGGCCACGGAAGCCACCCTCACCTTCCTGGTGGAACAGATGCTATTGAATCCGGAAATCCAGGACAAGATCCACGAAGAAATCGATCGCGTGGTTGGCCGGAACCGCATGCCGAATATAGACGACAGAAAAAAGTAAGATTTGAATTTATTTTTACCAAAGTAATTCTTTTATGTCATGTTCGAGACGCCAGACAAACGAACTACTGGGTCACCTGATGTTAAATGATCACCACTGTCCATAGACACCCGCAGCGCTTTACGCAATGCCAGTACGTTGTCGGCCCTGCAGAAAATTGAACACTAGCCTCTAAGCTCTTAATTGTAAGCTTAATTCTACTACAAAACTTTACCTACCATCATGTCAAAGAACAACACAAGTCGGTCGATTTTCTGAGTACCTAATGTCACCATCGGGTCCCTATTTTACCATATTTTCAATGTCGGTGAAGTGACAATCTGACAATTCGACATGTAATACGTATTCAATATGAAGCCAACTGGCGTAGATTCTTACAAATCAATAAATTTGAATTTGAATTTAAGTTTGTAATGTAAACAGAATTGTCACTTGTCACCGACAATTGTCGCGTTGGTGAAATTGAAATAGGGGCCTGTTTAGTCACATACTAGCTGTTGCCAGCGACTTCGTCTGCAAAGAATTCGTTTATCGCTATCCCGCGGGAACAACGCAATTTTCCGGGATAAAAAGTAGCATATGTGCTATTCCAGACTTTTCTCTATCTATGTGCCTAATTTCATCCAGATCCGTTGGGCCGGTCTGGCGTGATTGAGTAACAAACAAACATCCATCCATCCATCCATCCATCCATCCATCCATCCATCCATCCATCCATCCATCCATACTTTCGCATTTATAATATTAGTTAGATTAGATGAGCTGTTTAACACTGCTTCAAAATTTAATACCTATCTGTACATGACCGTTCACTCCCATGTAGCTGTAATATGGATGACGACAGTTTATCCACACTGACCACTACCTACCGGTGATTTTGATCATCACATATCAACATTATGCTACTGAAAAATAAGAAGTCGTATAACGTTCGAGATCTCAAAACCATATTCCGTCATTTATTTGAGCAAGACAGACATAATGAAATCTACAGTCCTAACGGTACTTAATTACAAATCTCAAATTAATTGCTCTAGCTGGATTGTAATGCATAGTTACAAAGTAATTAAGTTTAATAGTGATTAGACGTACATATTTGTACAAGCTTTCCGGAATCCGTTAAAAAAGCGGTATATGAAATGTGAATGTAGACTCGTCCGCCTAACACCAACAGCTAGATTAGTGTTTAACAAATATGAACTCGTACACGCACGCATTAAACAAGCATTAGATTGAATAGAACGGGCCTGTAATGACGGCCCTGCTGCCAACAGTTCATACCAGCTTATAACAATTCGACATGGCTTACAAAAACCGGCCAAGTGCGAGTCAGACTCGCGCACCGAGGGTTCCATACAAATTCGGCAAGAGATTATAAAATCCAGTGTTAACAGTGTTACTCTTAAGTAAAATGTAGGCAGTGTGAGGTCAGTTTATATTGGTTACTTACAATAGACAGACAGACCTGATAAATGTTGATTTTTAGTATTTGCTGTTATAGCGGCAACAGAAATACATCATCTGTGACAATTTCAACTGTCTAGCTATCACGGTACATGAGTTACAGCCTGGTTACAGACAGACAGACTGGAGTCTTAGTAATAGGGTCCAGTTTTACCCTTTGGGTACGGAACCATAAAACGCATCAACGGTCAACGACCGCAATGAACGGTCAAAATTGTCGAGAGTACATCAAGATCTCGAAGCTTTTGTAACTGATGGGATGTAATGCGCTGCGTCATCTCAGTTCTCAGCACTGCAATCAAAAAAAATGTAATCACCGCGTTGTGGTCAGTCACGGCAGCCCAAGTTCGGGACGAAACTCTGACGACGCTCTATTATCATCTTTTTGTACATACTAGGTACGTATACTTCGATTTTTAACATTAGAAAAAAGGTAAATAATTTTGGCATGTCTTTTTATTGAAAACCACTTTTTAAAAATCGGTAATTGGAAAATATAAAACCATTTCAAAACAATGACAATATTCCAGGCCTTTTACATTTAAACTTCCTGTTATTTATTTTTTTAAACTGTTTATCAATAAAAAGACATGCCAAAATTGTTTACCTTCTTTCTAAAGCTAAAAAAATCGAAGTATAGAGATAGGTACTAACGACAGTGACGAGTAAAAATAAAAAAACGGGTGCACCTTCTTTGTAATCTTTGTAACAGTACAATTTTTGTCGGAAAATGCAACCATATCAAAAATATTAGTAGTTACGTCTTTCTTTCGTTTTATATTTTCACTCTTACTCCTACTCTGTGAAAAAGCAAATGCAAATAAAGAAATCGCGAACCACAGTCTCGCCAAACAGTTTCGGTTTTCTACTTTCATCCTGTATTTTCGTACATTCAGTAATCAGTACCTACGCGTTCTATTAATAGGTTGGTGTCGAGTCGCAATCATAATTTTATGATTTCACAAAAAACGTAATACCTACCTATACATACATCATCACCGTCTTTGTTCTAAGGCAAAGAAAGACAAATGTAGACATGCTTGGATACCTATCTCCCCATCTACAGACTGCTCTAGATTTTATACACCTACACTACATTTACCACTTGTAAGTACGTATATACATCATTCCCGACTGTTCATGACTCTAATCTCCACAGCATGCCGTACACGGAAGCTTGCCTGCGGGAGATAATGCGTTTCGAGACACTGGTGCCCCTCGGAGTACCGCATCGAGCGACCTCCGCTGTCAAATTAAACGGCTACGATATTCCAGAGGTAATTAAAAGCTAGAGCGCACGAGAGCTGTGTTACGCACGAGATGGGACTACCAGTTTTTTTCTAGAACGAACAGTAAGGAACAGTACTATCTCACTCCCGTGCTAGCCATACTATTAGTATGCACACTACTTTCGCTTGAAGTATCAGCGGGATCGAATTAAAACTCAAAAGAACCGTATAAAAACTGAAGTATCGACAAGCTTAGCAATTGGACACATTAAAGGTCCGACCGCACTAGGCGGAACTGCGCGGCAGCGGAACTGCGCTGCACAGCGCGGCAAGATATTCTTTATATGGAATTGTATGAGATAACACGCACTACGCGGCAGCGCAACTGCGCGGCAGCGGAACTGCGCGGCAAAGTTGACCAACTCACCAAAATTGCCGCGCCGCGCCGCGCCGCGCAGTTCCGCTGCCGCGTAGTGCGGTATAGCAAGCGGCGCGGCACTGCAAGTTATTTATGTAATAAAATTTATAAAAATATATTTATTTATATCCGACTATCCTTGCTGATCCATATTCCTTTTGAGTACTTGTTTTGTTAGTTTAGATACTTTAGATTATTATATTTTCGTGTAAATAAAATCATCCATGTCGGGTTCTACCATCTTGCTCGAACGCTGCTGAACTACTGACAGGCAAAATTTGCCGCGCCGCTGCAGTTCCGCTGCAGTTCATGTGCGGTATGCCGAATTTTGCCGCGCCGTGCAGCGCAGTTCCGCTGCCGCGCAGTTCCGCCTAGTGCGATCGGACCTTAAGTGACAGCGGGCGAGGCACATTGCCTGGAGAACTGAGTAATGGTTCTGTGAAGTGTTGGGGATGGCGAATGGACGGTTAAGTGTTGGTAGATATCCCGCAAAGTAGACAGATGATCTGGTGGTGGTGGACAGCGGAATGCCATTGACTGCGGGAAGTAGATCGCTCGTCGTGAAAATGCTCGAAGATGGCCTATATCCAGGTGGATTTTTCACGGCTGATATGATGATGATGACACAATATTAATGACTTTAGGATTCATGTAAAGATCTTGTATACATAATTTATACCTAGTTACTGGTAATTCTATGCACATTACTCATATCGAATGACGTCTCGGAAGTGTAAGGAAGGAGCCTCGGTTATTCCCAGAATAAGTTTAAAAATACTTTGCTCATTAGAACATTTCAAAGTCAAACTCAAAATGTAATTTAAATGTAAATGAATGCTAATGCAAAATCTTTGGCTAACGGAAAACACTTATTAACGTCAAATTATAAAAATATTCCGTATTTCCAGCTAAATATACGCCACTGTGCAGTCGTACAGTTTCACAATAAGTACTTACCGTAAGTGACCAGATAAGCTCCGACATTTCTCTCAGTCTCGGAAATTTATGGTCATTCAACCCGTGACCTAATAAGATCTAAGTAGGATAAATAAATAAGAAATAAGAAACGTTTATTGTTGTATCTGTATAGGGCTTGAAGATGTGTGTTTCTATAACTTACTCTTGCTTTGCTCTTTTTGGATTTCGAAAGCTATCGAATGTATAAATTGCTGATATTCATTTGTTAGCATACTAGTAGTAGTTAGCACCGGTACCCTGATCAGACTAATTCGTAGATGATATTTAAGTAAGTACCTAGTAGGCTTGTTACGGATAGTAACAAAAACTGCAAATTGCAACTTAACACCGCGAACACGACATCGTCTTCATCACTTCAGATCAGTCATTCGATGTACCTATTGTTACAAAGGACGGTGTTTTGGTTTTTCAGAATTCCTTGGTGTCTGTTAACTTGGCAAGCTTGCACATGGACAAGAAGATATGGGGTGACCCAGAGGTGTTCAGACCCGAGAGGTTTATAACCAACGGTCAAATCAACCTTTCCAGCGACAAGTCCTTGCCTTTTGGAGCAGGTAAATTGAGTCATTACGAGTTAACTAAAGTGCCTTTACGGTAAGCCAGGAAACCGCTACATGTCAGCGCTTGAGTGGAATATTTGTTAATTGTTACTGCCTGGGGCCCGATTTTTGAAAGCACATGTGTGAAAATACCACTCGAAAGTGGTTAAAAATTGTGCTGAATTTGAAATACGAGTAGCTTAGAAGATACTTACGGCTCTTATTAATAGTGTGAACTAGTCAAAAATTTGATTAGAGCCGTAGTTTTGAAGATACAAACAGATTTGTAGTTACCACTTTCGAGTGATGTGCTTTCAAAAATCAGGGCCCTGCACTTGAAACGCTCATCTGGTTTAATTTGTTATTATTATCAAATAACATTAAATTAAAAATAATAAAATCCCCCCACGCATTAGGGTGCGACCAAACCGCCGCGTATACGCAGTGACGTGTCGTATGCGTCACGTTTTCTCACCGTAAAAAACGGTGACGTTACGGAATCGCAAAAAAGTGTATGAAGAAACGGTGAGAAAACGTGACGCATACGACACGTCACTGCGTATACGCGGCGGTTTGGTCGCACCCTTAATCGAGTAATCATACGTATCTAAATAAAAATTAATTAAATTAAATGCCAAAAAAGCTTTACATTATTTTGGAAAAGAGCTGATATTCATCAAACTGCTGGACCGATATTTACCAAACAGCTAAAAACCACCGCAAAGAGACTAGCTTTCGAATGAAAAAAAACCGCATCCGAATCGGTCCACCCGTTTGACAAATACGATGCCACAGACACACACACAGACATCGACATCAAACTTATAACGTGACGTATAGTTACCTCTATTTTGCGCAAATGGAAAAGCCATAGCGAAAAACCAGGTTTTTTGGTGTCTTTCATATAACATACAAGTTAAGCAAAAACAAACGTACCCAGAACTTATTGAGTATTCAAATATCTATGCAAGTCACTAAGATCATAGTTCATATCTAAGTTTACTTAACAAGACAAGGCAAGTCAGAGGCTAATAATATCTTAAAATTTACATACTTTCCGTGTTCCGTGTTATGCTTGAACGTCGTAAAATGAAAGTTTTAACTCACAATTGTCTGGCAGAAACAACCAATAACTTTCTTTCTCAAATAGCGGGTTTCTGCAATGAGGGCTGGGGCCCGATTTTTGAAAGCACATGTGTGAAAATACCACTCGAAAGTGGTGAAAAATTGCGCTGAATTTGAAATACGAGTAGCTTAGAAGGAAATTACGGCTCCCATTCATCATGCGGACTAGTCAAAAATTTGATTAGAGCCCTAGTTTTGAAGATATAAACAGATTTATACCACTTTCGAGTGATGTGCTTTCAAAAATCGCCCCGCTGCCCGTCGAGTGTTTTTAAGCCAATCGAAAACAAAAACGAGACTATGAATACGTAGGTATGTACCATGGATCGATTAAACTGGGGCTCTACTCCGAAATTCTATTACTTATTAATATTTGTTAATATTCTAGCATTATTTTTTGCAGTAGGTATGAATAGATTCACTGCATAACATTTTATAAGCATTTTGACAGAATACTCTGGGGTCAAAATGTTCATTATGCTATTTGACAAGACATTTTATAAGCATTTTGACAGAATACTCTGGGGTCAAAATGTTCATTATGCTATTTGACAAGACATTTTATAAGCATTTTGACAGAATACTCTGGGGTCAAAATGTTCATTATGCTATTTGACAAGACATTTTATAAGCATTTTGACAGAATACTCTGGGGTCAAAATGTTCATTATGCTATTTGACAAGACATTTTATAAGCATTTTGACAGAATACTCTGGGGTCAAAATGTTCATTATGCTATTTGACAAGACATTTTATAAGCATTTTGACATTAATATACCTATACTTTTTGACTTTTGTACAGTTTGAGTTTGACGACGGAATTTTCGAACCCATTGAGTATTTTGGGATCTTGATCATAGAATAAATAATAGTAGGTACTATCTTGATCATTTATCATCTATTCGTTTTTTCTATCTTATATGTGATTGGGCTTTTAGGTTTTTGTGGCATCTAATTGAATTGTCTTTGGTTCAATATATGTTTACATTTACACAATTATTGACCGTTGTACATTTTGGTGTTGCGTCGGGTTAAAAAAATGGTATTTGTCACAGGTCGCCGACTCTGCGCAGGAGAGACGTACGCGCGCCAAACGATGTTCCAGGTGCTGACGGCGTTTATGCAAGCGTTCGATGTGAGCACCGCCGACGGCCGGCCGCTTACCAAGCCCGCGCCCCGCATACAAGGCATCATCACCACGATAAAGGAGGCCTGGGTGCGAGTCACACCCAGAGCTTAGTTGTACCGACCACGCTGCACAAGTGCGCGAGAGCTGCGTCGCACACGAGATAGACAAGGGTAGAAACGGGACTCTATTACTAAGACTCCACTGTCTGTCTGTCATTAGGTTGTATGTCATGAACTGTGATGGCTAGGCAGTTTAAATTTTCACAGATGTATAATGTTGCCGCTGTAACAACAAAAACTAAAAACAGAGTATTTTTATCTCTGTGTAAGGAACCAATATAGAATGACCTAACACTGGATTTAATATTCACTTGCCGAATTTGTACGAGATTGATTTGACTCGCACTTGGCCGGTTTTTGTTTTATTTGTTCGTTGTAGGAAGAGACGGGTAGGTAGTCTATCTCGCGCGCGACACTGCTCTTGCGTGCTCTTGTAGCCGTGCTGTAATTTAAACGAGCAGCACATTGCGTGCTGCTGAAAGACCTAGTGCACACGCGAGTAGTGTGCATTTGTCAATTTGTACATTTTGCGAATGTGCTTTTTGCTTTGTCTACGTTCCGCGTGTTCAACAATATGCGTTGTATTTTATTGAATCAGGCGTTACTTTGCGGAGTTCCATTTCAATAAACAAATAACATTTAGGTACCTTGCTACTTCGCTACTTAGCGCCCTCAGATCACAGAAAGAAATTAATATTTCTATGTTAGTGCCGCTTTTGTTCTGTTCATTGAATATGCGACGTACCTATACAAATATGCGTAGGTATGTCATGTAGGTACATATTGCCATTGGTTATGTTTTGCGCGTATAGCTGTACATTTCGCGTTATGTGGATTTTGCTCCAAAGCGGTTTAAGAAAGTCTAGTGGAAAAGCAGTGCTCAATTGTGCTATTCGATTAAATTATTGTTAGAATTATTTGACTTGTGATAAAAAGAGCGCCTGAAGTTTTTGCGCGGCATAGTTTTGTGGGCGCAGTTTAGTGAGGTTGTACCTCTGCTGTGTTGTATACATTACACTAGTATACAATTATACCATTTTGTATTTTGGTTTTATTTCAATTATTATTATTTTCTCTTTTATATGTGCTCATGACGATCTTTTTGTGAATCATCTACATTGATATTATATTTACCTACTTAGTTTTATTTTTGACTTTTGTTATTAGGTATTTTGTTTTAATTTAATTTCAATTAAGTTTTTTTTTATTACAATTGGCATTGTTCATTTTTTTTAGTATGCTCTCATTCGAAAACCATTTGGAGGAAAACCATCAAATAACCGATTTATCTTGTCCGATTTCAAAAATACTTTATGATTGCAGATATTTTTGTAAAAGTACTTTTGACCTTTGTTTGATCTAACGACCGGGTTTTTAGTCAGAATCGGGCATTAATTGTTTGCCACAAAAATGGAAAAAAAAAGTTTATCTACGCCACTACGGTATCTGTCATGCTGTCACTGTCACATCTAACTTAACCTGCAAACATTACAAATAAAAGCAAATTCAAAGTATAAAACTGTAACAAACAAAGGATATTTATAAAAAAATGTTTTGTTCCGGGATGCAACAATGACTCGAACTATAGCCCCAACAAAATCATTGTGAAAATCAGAGAAAATTTGCGGAACGAATGGTGTATGCAAGCTAATGTGGAATATTTCAATGTTTACACGATGATTGTTACGAAGACCACTTTAATGTAAGTAGGAGTCAGGAAAGATGTGCAGGGGTGAAACCAAAAAGCAAAAACAGCACGGAAAACAATAATAACACCAACGAACGGAAATAAATCGAACACGGGAATATTGTTATTGTTTTTGACGTTAAATTCACACACACATTTACAGATCTATGACGTTGACAATGTTGACATATAGACAAAACCATAGACAAAACTGTTTTTTTTATATTTCTGTACGAAGGCGATTGGGATCCTGTCTAAATTAACAAATTATCAAACAGCGAAAAAATATTTGTTATTAATAAACAAAGCTACGTAGAAGCATAATATTCAAATTAGTTCCTTCAAATAGTCCATTCTATCAAATAAAGGTGTTAAAAGCACAGCTTAAAAAAAATGAACAATGCCAATTGACGATCCTTTTGTGAATTACTTATATTTGACATTTAAATGTATTGTATTTTTAAAAAGGTGACAAATAAATCTATCTATAGTGTATTTTTTTACTCCGTGGAATTCTGACATTTCTTGGTATTACCAGTCAAAAAAACGTTCCTTAAATCTGTGGTGAGAAATGCAAAAAATAAATAAATGTAGAACATAATGTTGAAGTTGAAATACTTAAATTAACAATTATTTCTACATATTAGTAATTAACACATACTTGGTTTAATTTTAAATCGCATAATTTTGACATAATTAATAATCATAATTTTTTTTAGGGAGAAAAAAAATTGTTTTGGGTATTACTTTGATGATTGTCACATATATCAAACCTTCGGTGAATAAAAGGGGGTCCCAGAAACCAAACACAGTTTGTACTTCACAAAAAACATATATTGACTCCAGTAGAGTTACAATTATGAGTTGCAGTCTATGCTGCACTTGCTACCCAAATCCACGACAATCTTCTTAAGCTTCTTATACAAATCGAAACGGCCTAACGATACCTAATAGTTTATTTTTTGTAAAGAGACATCTATTGATCACATTTGAAATTATAATAATTACAGAAAACATTTTATTTAAGTTAGATATATTAGTGAATTTACTATTGCATTATATTTTATGTTTTTAAAATAACAATAAACTCTACATTACAAAAAAAAAAAAGACTATAATTCACCTCAAAATAAGATACTACTCGAGCCATCTGTTGTCCAATAGATGAACTATTTTATTACATTTACTCATATATATAGCTTTACATGAACGCGCTTAAACATACCGCCCGCCAAGGACGCAATGAGGAACACAGTCCTTAAATAAATAACATTTTTTTAACTTAAGAAAAACATAACAACATAATTTCTAAACGACACTGAAAATTAGAACACATAGAAAAATCCGAAAAGTAAAGCTATGGCCGGGAATCGAACCCGGGTCCTCGTCATTCCGTGACGCGTGCTATACCCCTACACCACCCATAGCAGGTGAGTAAGCGTTCGAATTTTTCTATCTATTACTAACTGTCACGTGACCTAGTTACTATGCGATTATTTGTCGCGAAGCGTCATCTATTTGAATGATGTGTCTGTACGACACAATTACAAACTCCCGTGGAACATCTACTGCTCACCAGGGACGAGAGATGGCGCTGTATTTCAAATGATAGGAAATATCAAATGAATTAAGAAATTTTTATTTCTTAATTTTTATGTTTTACTTTTACGGTTTTACCGTTAGAAATCACCTGCTATGGGTGGTGTAGGGGTATAGCACGCGTCACGGAATGACGAGGACCCGGGTTCGATTCCCGGCCATAGCTTTACTTTTCGGATTTTTCTATGTGTTCTAATTTTCAGTGTCGTTTAGAAATTAAATTTCTTGAAATGGAAGCTTAACAATGTACCGACCAGACTTATCTCTGGTTGTTGTAGCAGCATAAATCTCTTGACAACGTTTCTCTTCTTCGGTATAACACTCCTTGGGGTCTAAAACGAGCGTGTCGCTTTCAAGTTCCCAAAATCGTTTGAGCATGTCATTTTCATTGACATGTACATGATTGACACTAACATCTCGAGCTATAGAACCGTTCATGTCAACTGGACCAGATATAATCCAACCCAAAGCAGTTTTTTGCGCAATTGGTGTTCCTAAAGAACCCTTGACAATCCCATCCAGTATAACTTGACTATAGATATCTGCTCCCAAGAGCATATCAATTTTGTTTGGGATGTCAAACTTTGGATCAGCTAAGTTTAAATTTGCAAACTCTGAATGAAGCTCGACCACAGCTCTCCTGTCAGGAAGAGTTGATGTGAGTTTGCTGAGGACAAAAGCGTTGACGCCTACAACAAAGTTCGGATCATGAAGTGACTGAATGTTGACTTGTACCATTGACTTAGAAGCTATATTAGCATTCTCGTCACTTCCTAGAACCGATATAGCGCTTTTGTGTGGTAGTTTCTTCAACCCAAGAAGCTGAACAGCAGGTTCCGTGATGAATGAAGCCTGAGACCCCTGATCGAGTAAACACCTAATTGTTATACCCGTGCCTGCTTTCGATTGAGCCTTAACTAAAGCCGTAGCCAACAAAACTTGACTATGACTGGTCGAAAAGCAGGTTGTGAAATTTGTGGTCTCATCTTGTGAACTAACTTCAGTGGGTTGTGCATCCGTGGTAGCATGTGCAACAACTTTGCGTTCAACCGAGTGATTTGGCCCGACATTAGACTCAGTTGAATCAGTTTGATTTCTGGGGTGTAACAAAGAGTGATGCTTTTTGTTGCATATACGGCACCTCGTGGTTTGACGGCAATTAAACACAGCGTGACCTGGATTCAAACAATTGAAACATAGATTGTTTGTTTGGACGAAGCTACGACGAGAATCTATGTCCATTTTTGAGAAACCTTTACAGAACATAATTTTATGCGCATCAGAACAATAATTACATAACGGCGCAGAAGGCGCAGTGACATGATGAACCTTTGGAGAAGTGTGCGAGACGTTCTGGTAAGTCCTCTTTTGATTAGTGTTATTCTTTAAGAATTTAGGATCCATATTCTCCAACGCACGAAATCTAGTTTCCAGAAACTCTTGGAATTGCTTGTAAGTAGAGAAGTCACCAGCAGTCTCACTCACTTTGAACTCCCATTGTTTACGAGTTTCACCATCTAACTTAAGACATAGAATGTGTATCACCAAGATGTCCCAATTCTTTATATCAACTCCTATGTTCTGCAACGAATACAAACAATCATTTGTGGTGTCCAATAATTCTTTCAGTGCGCTTGCAGATTCGACATTGATGCTCCGTTGACTGAACAATCTCTTTAAAATACAGCTCGACAGATATTTCTTGTTGTTAAAACGTTTTGTTAACAACTCCCAACATGTCTTGTAGTTATCTGCAGTAATGGGGATTTGTCGCAGAAGCTGTTCTGCCTCTCCAGTAAGATGACTCTTTAAATAGTGGAGCTTCTGAACGTTATCCAAAGAGCTGTTGTTGTGGATGAGAGATGTAAACAAATCGCGAAAACTGATCCACTGTGTGTAAGTACCGGAAAATGGTGGTATAGTTATCTTCGGCAATCTGATTTGTTCACTATTCTTCTTAGTCTCTTCAGACATTCTTTGACTGCTGGCAGCCGCAGAACTTACTGCCTTAAATCTGCTCAACATTCGTTTCAAATCTGTTTTATATGCAATGTACAACTCTTCTGTTTCATCATAAACGCTCTCCTTGACATAAGAACTGGAAGCTAATGTACCTTTATCCGATTCTTGTACGATCTGAGTGTGTGTCAAACGGAACTGTGCCCATGTCTCATCAACAGACTCCAACCTGGTTTCCATGTATTCTATTGAAAACCGTTCTTTAGGAGTCTTTTTCCAATTGGTTTGAGCTCTCTGAATACTTTCGTACAAATCATATTGGACTTTCGTTAAGGCTTCCATAGTAAACGCTTATGCATATACAACAGATGAAATTTTCGAATAATTTTACAAGTCCAAATTTGATGCAAATTTTTCTAAGTCCATGAATTTTTGATCGTGAATTTTCTAAGTGTTTTAAAAGTTAGGACTTAGGGAAAATCGGGCATAGGTTCCCCGTCGTTTCACTTTTAGAAGAACTATTCTAAGTCCTAGGCAACACTTCAATTTTTTACAAGTCCACAACAGGGGCCGTACCATGACGTCTTAATGCGTTTCAGTTTGGGTCCGCTCGCTGTCAGATTCATACTAAAAGTGACAGCTAAAACTTGAACTGCGTCGGAATTAGGACGTCATGGTAAGGTTCCAGTTCTAAAATATCTAAGTCACCAATTAACGTTACTTTAATTGCACTTAAGAAGAATATTAAAAGTACTTACAGTTTTACATCACTTTGGCACAACACTAAGCTTACGTCACTCTGCTTCACGTAGTCCGCGGTGATGACGTCACAGTCGTGTCGTCTCCTTCTCGCAGCCGCACACCCTCAGTGACAACCGTCGTCACTACGCTGATGTGACCGTGGACCCGTAGACCGTCGAATCCCACAGGCACCGTATCCGGTTCGAAGGACCATGCATAAAAGGGGGTCCCAGAAACCAAACACAGTTTGTACTTCACAAAAAACATATATTGACTCCAGTAGAGTTACAATTATGAGTTGCAGTCTATGCTGCACTTGCTACCCAAATCCACGACAATCTTCTTAAGCTTCTTATACAAATCGAAACGGCCTAACGATACCTAGTTTATTTTTTGTAAAGAGATCTATTGATCACATTTGAAATTATAATAATTACAGAAAACATTTTATTTAAGTTAGATATATTAGTGAATTTACTATTGCATTATATTTTATGTTTTTAAAATAACAATAAACTCTACATTACAAAAAAAAAAGACTATAATTCACCTCAAAATAAGATACTACTCGAGCCATCTGTTGTCCAATAGATGAACTATTTTATTACATTTACTCATATATATAGCTTTACATGAACGCGCTTAAACATTCGGTCTACGATTATAATAATTTATTTCGTAAAATGATTTCCCTAATAATAAATGTGACTTGTAAAGTTTTTAACTTAAAAGTTCAATACTCTGATTAGCCAATTGTCTTCAAAATAAAACTGTATATACTTGCTGGAAAATATACAAATTATTAAGAAATACCATGGCTTCTTCGTTTACTTTAATCAAAAATTTTAAGTATTGCTGTACAATAACCTTATTTAGCTTCTGTACTTTTTCTTCTGTGATTTATTAGTTAAAATAACAAAAGCTTAAACTGACAATTATTTGTCCAACCGGAAAAAATGTTGGTGACCCCTGATAATCTAATTATGACAGCTGTCAGAATTCCACGGACCAAAAAAATACAGTATATGTACCTATCTATATCTATCCACTTATTGTATAATTTTTTGATTATATAAGAAGCGTTTAGTATCTAACTATGTAACTAGATGACGTTGACTGCTACTTTGTATGCGTCTCGTCTCGTGGAAACTTTGCACTTTTCGTACTGTTAATCCATTTGAAAAACCCTGACTGTGGTTTCAGGGATAAACTAAATGTAAACAAAAATAGCGACAGACAAAGAAAGTTAATTATTATAATGATAATGATACATAATAGACTAGGTCAAACATTGTAGTGCTCCAATGCTCTCAATTTACATATTTTAAAATGTTTACATTGTTGTAAGAAAAATTTGTGTCTGCATTTTAGTACCTACCTAGCTAAGTATGAGAATGAAGATACGTACATTCAACTCTTTCGACAGTGACTGGATAATGAGGTACTGTTATACCTTGAATCAATAAAATAATTCAATATTAAATGGAATGAAATGCGAATAACAATGATTTATTTAAGTTTTTAAGGAGGCTTGTAATTTTAATTTGAAGCTACGTAGGTATGAAGTATGAATGAAGTGCGTTTTTATGTATAATGTTGTTAATAATATCCATGGATAATAAATAGCAATTTTTGTATTATTTATCACCCGTTAAGCACTACCATAATGCCTGAAATTTTTTGTAGGTATTCTGAAATAGGCATCTTAATTTTGATTCAAAATAAGTACCTACCCCTTCGACGCTATACGCTTTGAATATCGTCCATATTGGAACGAAAGAACGACATTGTTGACAAGTTCTACAAAGAGCGCTTGGTTCCTGCAGAGGAACGTAATTCAAATGGCATGGTGGCTACCATCCGATAGCTATCTCTCTACTGAATTCTTAAAACGCATACACCTACCAGTAGGTAGGTAGGTAGGTATGCAGTAGCATAAGCGAGACCGAGAGACTTCCATTTAGATAGGTATGTAGGTATGCGCTCTGTTTTCGGGTAACGAGACCTGCTAGCTTATTACGTAACTCGCTCGCAATCGCCATCGTGTTCATTTTGACAGTTCTTGTATGAATGTGACAGCTAGCTGATTCCGATGGTAATTGTCAGCCCATACATCAACTGTCAGAATGAAGACGATGCTGATCGCGAGCGAGTTACGTAATAAGCATGCTGAACTTAAATGCCACGTTTAGCATCACGGTCTGCGCGTAGGGATTGCAATCCAGATAATCCGAAATCCGAAATAACCTGATATATCCGGATTTTTGTCGCCTTTTATAGATTCGGATTTTTAGCATAAAAATCCGTTTTTTTTTCGGATTTCAATTACAGTTGACAAAGTTGACATTTAACCAGAATTTCCTATTGAATTTCGCTTCATTTCATTCATTCATGCGTTCGTTTCGTTCCCCCCACGTAGCATATCTATCCCTCTTCCCTCCACGCTTTGCTGGCTACCTCATACCTAGCTTTAGATCTAGCTAGTCGGCCGGTCCGGTAGTACTGTACTGCAGGCAGACACAGCAGTACTGGACTGATTAAACGCGGATTATAAAGATTTTTGCAGTTTTATGTTATATATTCTTAGGGAAATTCTAAAAACAAGAAAATTGAACACCATTAGGTTTTCAAAAAACATGTAATTACATAAAAATTTCAAAATATTAAAAAAAATCCGAAAAAACCGGATAATCCGGATTTGCACAAGTTGATAATTTTAAAATCCGGATTTGAGAAAAAACCGGATTTTGCAATCACTATCTGCGCGGAAAGAGAATAGAAGCAACTGGTACATATCTGTTTATGTTTGTATGTGTTTTTCCTTTGCTCCCAGACCAGCATGAAGGTGTACATTCATACGTTGTAATAATATTAGGTACCAATCCGATCCAGTTGCTTCTCGTTCCGCGCAGATGGTAAAAGCCCATCGAGGTAAATGGGCGACAATCTTAGGAATCATGTTAGCAACCTAACACTTTTGATCCCTTTCCACCTATCTAACTAATATTATAAATGCGAAAGTATGGATGGATGGATGTTTGTTTGTTACTCAATCACGCCAGAACGGCCCAACGGATCTGGATGAAATTCGGCACATAGATAGAGAAAAGTCTGGAATAGCACATAGGCTACTTTTTATCCCGGAAAATTGCGTAGTTCCCGCGGGATAGCGATAAACGAATTCTTTGCAGACGAAGTCGCTGGCAACAGCTAGAACGTCCATAATCATGCTAAACGTGACATTTAGGTATTGTTAACTTAGGCTGCCGTGGTAGCCTAGTGGTTTGACCTGTGGCCTCTCAAGCAGAGCGTCGTGGGTTCAAATCCCGGGCTCGCACCTCTGAGTTTTTCGGAATTTATGTGCGAAAATTACATTTGTAATTTGCCATGAGCTTTTCGGTGAAGGAAAAACATCGTGAGGAAACCTGCACACATCTGCGAAGAAATTCAATGGTGTGTGTTAAGTTCCCAATCAGCACTGGGCGCGCGTGGGAACTATAGCCCAAACCCTCCAATACACGGAGGAGGCCTATGCCATGAGGCACGCCGAATTACGCGACAATTTAATATTAAATTAAAAAAAAAAAAAAAACGGCAATAACAACAACAACATGTACTTACTGAAATTGTAGCGAATTCGGAATAAAAAGGCTTATAAATAAATAAATAAATAAAATAACTTCTTCTTCTTCTTCGTTACACTCTTGACAGAGTGGTCGTGGTCGTCACTTCTGTACTCGTGACCCGCCTCACAATACGCCGCCACTCGTCCCTGACAGCTGCTCTCCTGGTACATGTGTGCAAGGTACCGTCCACGGCTGCTTTGATCTGATCGGTCCATCTCATAGGCGACCTTCCGCGCGCTCGAGTACCTTCGACTCGACCCTGAACCACCAGTCGCTGAATGGACCCATCATCACGCCGGGATATGTGCCCAAAAAAGGTGAGAATGCGCGCCTGTACGATGGATGACAGACGCTGCTTAAAATAACTTAGGCTCTGTCTATCCCGTAAGAGATATACTTAGACGTGATTTGTGTGTACCTACAATCAGAATGTTAACTGCAACGGGTCATTTTAAGCAACTTTGTCCAAATGAACACCAGACACCAGACAATCTGCTGGCAAACCAACAAAAAAAGTTAACACTTCCGGTCATTGACTTGCGGTCTCGCCGAAAGATGGGACATACAAAGCAAATCTATCTGCAAACATTTTTTTGCTTCTCAAATTACTTCTTAGAGTCAGAATATTGGTCTACAAAAAAGTGTCTTCTTCTAAAGCTATACATCTAATTGATAAGTTGGGTTGGGCCTTTGAGTTAGGAATAACGAAGGCAAGTACCTACCTACTTAATATAATCTAATAATAAAATAGGTACACTTAAGTTAATAATTAACGACAAAAATTTTAAATAAAATAAACCAAAGCTACTTAAGTACTTACAAAGAAAGCACGTCGTTGAGATTTTTCGACACAGGCATCGATGCTAAGGTGCGACGTCGGAAACCTCCCCGAAAGCCCTAGTGCGGATTCTCTTATATCAGTGGCGTAAACGAGGTGAGGGGAAGAGAAACGATTTGGCTGCTGCACCCTGGGCAACAACGGCCAATGGGCAGTGCGTTGACATCGTTGGGACAGGTTCACATACCCCCTGTCGCCTCAAACACGACCCATTTAACTTAAAAAGGCGTCGATCCCAATGCCTCTACATTTTATACATTGCGTCTCTGAACTGCTATGTTTTTGAGCGAGGCATATTATGCGCCTGCAGCTCTAGGATCACCTGAGGGTACTAAACGTTTGGATAATTCTATATTATTAAAATTAAAATTCCCAAATAATGGTTGCCCGATTTGATTGGCCGAAAGCACATAATGTGAAAATACCATTCGAAAGTGGTGAAAAATCGCGCTGAATTTGAACAAGCTTAGAAGAAATTACAGCTCTCATTAATCTTGGTAACTATAGTTAAAAATTTTATTCGAGTTGTAGTTGTGAAAATATAGACACATTTTTGCCACTTTCGAGTGATGTGCTTTCAAAAATTGGGCCCCAGGACAGCAAACTAAAACCCATCACGTTTTAATCGCTCGTCCAAAGCCGAACTGTCACTACTTAGCCAACTATAGCATTCCATTACTGAGACATCGCTAATGCTCGGTGTTAACTATCTCTCCTGCTAGTCCCTCCAGCCAGAGGTCCAGTTAGAATCCGCAGCCACAGTAGGACTTGTCGCAATTTGTACCTAAGTATACACAAGAGTACCTAATCGTACCGCATACTTCTAATTTTGCTAAAAGCCGTTATGGTAATGACGTTCATTGCAAAACGGTTCTACGTGTGGCCCACTAATCAAAATAGTCGACTGTTTGGTTTACGATAATTGCTGTTAGACAAATGTGTAATGTAAATAACCTTCCGCGTCTAGAATGACAAATAAACACAAACACTAAAGCCCAGGGGTGTCACGTCCGTGAATTCAACTCTACGAGTCTACGCTCAATTGACAATCATAACTTGATCCGTATGCTCGTACGCATTAAACTGAGTCAAGTGTCACGACGTTGGTCTCCAGTTGACCAAGTAACTGCTTTACTCGTACTATATTAAGGGCCAGTTTCACCGCTCTCTGTTATGTAACAGTTATCTTAAGTGTCAGTTATCTATGATTCCGTCTCTATTTACTACTAGTAAGTGCCATCAGCCAAATATGTGGTCTACCACCCTAAGGTTAAAATTCCTTTGCACGTCACAATATATAACGTCGATAAGACAGGCTGTCAACTTGAAAGTTCGACTTTAGCGACATTTTAATTTGACAGGAAATTGGGTGAAAAGTGGTAGACTACTTATTTGGGCGACCGTACTTAAAGAGCATATTCTATTATAATTTTAGAGAGCTACACTATCCCGTCCTAGCGTAAGTGCCTCCTTCCTTAAGGTAGCTCTACAGTACCAACGGTAAGAATCAAGGCGGTCTTTGCTTTTTTGAAGTATAGCCTTGCAGTTAACGATGGCGAGTGAGCTTTATCTATTAGAGTGGTAAACACATAAATCTGCAATTCTGCATACGTGTGAAAGTGTGTGTGAGAGGGAAAGCGGGTAAGGTGAGTATAAAAAAATACAGAGAAAAGTAGCTCGAAAATCGCTCCGTAAGAAATGTGCGTGTTCGATACGTATGCAGATATGTGTTTCCCACAAATAAAGCTCACTCGCCTTCGTTAATTGCAACTAGCAAGAGCTTTGGTACCTAAGTATGAATGTCTGGTTATAAATAACATTAAATTTTAGGCTGGTAAAGGTTTTCCTTGGGCAACTATAAAAGTAGTACATGTCTACAATTTGACAACTGTTTGTGACTTATGAGTTCACTAAACTTTTTGTTAATCTTAATTATTACTGCGTTCTGATATATCGGGACAGGAACTGTAGGTTCCGACATAAAGGCCAAAGCCGGTCAATATCCCGACGATAACGATAATTTTACTGTAAATAATGACCATTTAGCTACATAAAAATGACACATCGTAAATGAACTCAAACGAAATTACACAAATAAGGCAAGAATTACGACTCTACTTTTACAAGAAAATAAATTAACTCCGCGATGTGGGTGGTTTTTTTAGGTTTAAGTACATCAACCTAAGAAATTAGACTCTTCTTTTAAAAAACAATGATCCTCCCTGATGTCGAAGAATTGCAGATTTGCTAATTAAATCCGCAACGTAATATTTCTTTAAAGGTTCGTCTCAGGTGTTATGTTTTATGTTGCGCCTTTTCCGAAAAGCTACCTTGAATGCTGAGCGGTTATGTATTAGGGCAGGATCTCTTCCTTTATTTAAGGTGGGCATCTTATAGAAAATGTAAATAGGCAGGTATCAACAACAAGTCAACAGACTGCTACTCGTATTTTAGTAGGTAAAACAACAAAAAACCAATGGCGCTAAATTTAATTAACCCTTCAATAATATTATCAAAACAAAACACGCCTAGTGTTCGAAATAATGTAACAATTGTGATTTCAACATACTTAATGATATAAAACTACGTCAATCCGCGTGATTGATAAGTAAACACTATGTTTATATCATAATAAATGACTCGAATATGTGAATAATTACTTATTTGTTAATTAATAACCAATAAACTACCATTCATTGTTTTTCAAGTTGTCAAGCGCAATCAGGGGTACCACAGGGGAGCATCCTGGGACCGGTTCTGTACTTAATCTACACGGCAGATCTACCCACATTTGAAGCAAATATCACAGCAACATATATTATGCAGACGACACTGCAGTCAATGTCAGTTCACGAGACACCGGAGGCTGCATCTTCTAAGATACAAACACACCTGTTGATGGTTGAAGAATGGCTTGACAAATGGCGCATCAAAGCTAACCAAGATAAGTCAGTACATGTAACTTTCACACTCAGAAGACAGACCTGCCCAGCGATCAAACTCTATGGCAAGGAAATACCACAGTCAGAATTCGTCAAATACTTGGGTATACACCTAGATCGTCGACTTACCTGGCAGAAACACATTTGGACCAAACGCAAACAACTCGACACAAGGCTTAGAGAAATGTATTGGCTGATGGGCGGCAAGTCTAGATTGTCATTGGAAAGCAAAATAACTAACTATATATAAGGCCATTCTGAAACCAATTTGGACTTATGGAATTCAACTATGGGGAACAGCATGTAATAGTAACATTGAAATACTCCAACGGTTCCAAAATAAAACACTGAGAGCAATGCTAGACATACCATTCTACATAAGTAACAAACTTATACATATGGACTTGATCAGTACAGTGAAGCAAGAAATTGACAAATACAGCAAATCATATCAGATCAGGTTGCTGAATCATGTAAATCCACTGGCAATGAAACTACAAGGCTCAGGAAGTGTGCAACACTCCAGAATTAAAAGACACAGTGTGCCTGCTCTAGTGAGCAGGTTCAGTGACAGCTCTTGATGGGATGCTCGATGGAGTGTTCCTCGGTCGATGACGAGCACCAGTAATTGACAAAGGGGTGGCTCATTGTGATCACTAACAGATCGCCACATTACAGAAGAATGAGAAAAAAAAAAATTGTTTTGGAATTAAAACAAATTATTATTTAGTCGTAAAATTATGTCACCTAATATTTGGAGAGGACTGGTCTTGATAGGTAGGGTCAAGTGCAAAAATAAGTATCGAGATACCAACTTCTCAAAAATATGTCTCACGACCTTATTACGCCCTTACGCCGGTGTGTGTATGAGCGTATAGTAGGTAAGTACTTATTTCTAATACATATTTTTACACTTGACTTTACCTAATCATCGTAAAAGTGCGCTACGTCAAAATTAATTGGAAGTTAGTCGACTTGACTGTGGATTTGCATTAAGATCAGACTTCATAGTTAGTTACGTATTTGTCTTACACAATCATTATGATTATGCCCCATGAGTAAGCGCCGCGTTGCACTGATTTAGGGCCGGTACTTTCAAAATATTAACGTAACTGTATGCATTAAATTAGAACAGCTTGCGTAATTTCTAGTGAATGTAACGCCTTTCTCGATTAAAACTCGAATTATGTAGGTAGGTACTCTATTAGGTAGGTGAACATAGAGTTGACTTGCCAAGTGTAGTCAGGTTGTATAGAGAGCTATAGATACTTAGACACAATTATTAAAATCTAAAATAGAATGTTGTCGACTCCTTAGTCCAGCGGTCGGCAACACGCGGCCTGCGGACGTCTTACTTGCGAAAATTGAAAACTGGCGCTTTTTTTTTGCTCCCGTGAAGTTTATAATCGACTGAAAAATGAAGCTGGAGGTACTAAATTACCCATGTCAATCACTTTTACTCCTACTGAAAAGCCATGTTGACTTTTGAACTGTTTAGTTGATTTTTACACTGTCATTATTGTTTATCAAAGCTGTCATTTTGTTTTGAACTGTTGATGAACGCCGTGACCGACCTTTAGGTTAAGAACAATGGGTTACAGTTTGACTTGTTATCTATGTAACCTTTTGAAAAAAAACCCAACGAAGTGAACTTTTCGGCAGGCCAAAAAAAACATTACTTATTTACCTATTAGGTACATTACCCTTTTTGTTTAAAGGTCTCGGTCGTTCTCGTCAACAATTGGTGTGTGCAACAACGTTAAAAACGCGGCGTTGAGAACGACCGATCCCGAACATTTACAAACACAGTATACAGACGCCGCAGGCGACGAGCAGCAGCGGCAGGCGGATGAGAACGACCAAGGCCTAAATGGAACCATGTTAGAAGTGGCGATACCTATCCCGCCCAATAAAAAAATATCATCGAAATTTGTACTGACAGTCGATGCAATTGATTGCTTTTATCCAAAAACCAACGTAGTCATACTTACTGCTATTAGATAAGTAGATAATAATATTTGCTGATAAGACACTTTACAAGGATTTTGTCTTAAGGAATATTTTTGTTGCAGCATATAAATATTATTGAATTGATAGCGTCTTTGTCCATATAATTTCTCTTAGATGTTATCACTTTATTTAATTACTGTGCAGATAAAGATAGTTAAGATTGCCTATTTATTTCCTGCATATGTACTTGAAAATTGCATGATGCCTATGTGATATACATATACCTAGCGATACTAACTACAACTAAATGATTGATTATGTAAAAAAATAAAATTAAAAAAAAAATTCTTTAGAATCATACGCTGAATAGAACTTGGCACAAATTAAGAGGCTGACAACACCTAATTTTGTTGAAATTGATGTTATTTAAGCACTTTTTTAAGAAAAACTACACACAAAAAAAATACAAAAAAAATATAATGTTAATTTTCATCATATTTCAAACACGCTAGACGGACTCGATACATAATTGAACAAAATCGGCTCGATAGAAAATAATTGCAAAGATTGGTCTTAAAATCATCATTAAACGGTTCTATGTCTTTATTTTTTCGACGTATGGGTCTGCAATTAAAAACATGAAGTCAACATATTCATACCTACACGGCTAACGAGTCATATTTCACAAATAATCCATACTTTTTTTTATTTCTTCTTTTTTGTGTCTTATTTGCAAGATTTTAGACGCGCGCCAAGCTGCCGGAATAGTTTCTTCTCTTTCACTCACAGGCACGCGAACCGTATGTGTGAAGAGTGGCGCTGCTCAAGGTCATTTGCTGTTGACAGCGCCTTAAGCGAGATTGTGGTAACTCCCAGTAGGTACCGATGTAAAAAAAAAAAACACAAAGACACACAGGCCTATCTACATCTCAATAGATACATCTCATTCCTGATGCTAAATAATTATGTAAGGTTATTGGAACAAAAGAGATGTCGCTGCCGTCTCCTTGTCCCACTTAAGTACAGTCAGCGTCAAATAGTTCGTGACACCCAAAGTGGCCAAAAAGTTAGCTACGCGACCTTATTTCAACTGTAACAATGACGTGTTGCAAACTATTTGGGTACTTTGGATGTCACGAACTATTTGACGCTGACTCTACTAGGTAGGTATAATTTCAATGTCGAACGATACATTTTTTCCATTTAGCGTAAGTCATACCACATGACCTATGCACCGACTGATATGATACATGGGTGACAAAGCGTGACTAGGTACTTAAGACCTCATATGTTCGGCGGCACTTCTATCGGTCACCCCGATTGGACAGAGACAGGACAAGCAATTTGCAATTAGCTAATCAGTAACATTACATCCATCCTGTGAGCGTTACGCGAACTATTACGACGTTAACCGAGTGGGGAATTATAACTACTCGTACACAATAAACATGTCGGAACAGTCGACATATTTAAATTGATAAAGCGCTGTATAGCGTGCGGTCATTGCAGCGCGAAAAGCACAGTAATTAACTTGGTATAAGCATGCGTTGCGTTTGCGCCTAACTGGAGAGCTGGTTATTGTAGTTGGATGTCCAACCGACATTTTAGCAGAAAAAGAAACCGAAAAAGCATTATCTATCTCGGCCGCAACTGAAACCGTAAACAGAAAAATATTTGAGCATTTGAAATTTTCGCTGTACAGTCACCAGCATAAATAAGTGATAATTTTTGTACCTTGTCGCTTTCAGTCGTTACATGATTTCGTATGGTTTTTCAAACATGAATTTAAAGTGACAAGGTAAAAAGTGATCACTTATTTATGCTGGTGACTGTACCTATGTAGATTGTATACCGATTGTATCTTGTGACAGTTTTTAGTATGTATAAAAATAAATATATTAATAGAAACTAAATTATTAAAAACAAAAAACTGATTGCAAATATTAAATTGAAAAGAAGAACAAGTCCTAAAACTACGGCAACAGAATTTCCTTTGAAATAAATACACCAGGCAGGGAGTAAATTTTTTTACTTCAATATTTTTCACTTTCAGCTCACGGCGTCGGTTTTTTTTACCGGCTGAAATTAATATCAAACCAAACTTTCTTCTTCGATTTCGTTTTCAGCTGAAAAATTATTTTCACTACCTAAGTAACTACAGCAGTTTTTGCGTTTGTTTGCTTAGGGTACAAAAGTTGGTATTATTACTCGAAACTCCGAGTGATTAAAGTCACTTATAACTACATAGTACCTATTTTTAAAATGCAACTATTTATTTTGCAATAAGTATGCCTGGCCTGCTATCGAGTATGTCACTCATTACTTTGTAACCGAGGATACATGGATTATGGGCAACCACCGGAGCGTACGTTCCGACACTTTAGCAGACCTACTTACTTCAGCTTAGCGTCTAATACCTTAGGACCGGTTTAGAACTAGGTGATACCTAGGTACCTATTGCAGCACTATTAATTATCTCTCTTAGTAACTATATAGGATCACGCATAGATATCAATTAGCGATTGCACGCCTCGCCAACAGCTAATTCTGATTCAATTTGTACGTTGTTGAGACGTATAGGTAGGTACTAAGGATTCATATCTTTTTTATAGTTTTTTTTAAGTATGTTTTATAGAGCAATTTATTAAATAACTTGACATATTTATGGCAGAACCGGCTTAGTACCTACCGAATGACGATAGGGAAGCGGCTAAAAGAACGAGGTAGGTAGATACCTAATTGATATTTCGCATTTATCTGCCTCGATAAACACATGTTTAACTAGATACCCTTTCCACTTATACGCCCACAATCATGCTAAACGTGGCCTTTAGGTCTTGTTACCTTAGGCTCTGTCTACCCCCGTAAGGGTTAAAGACGTGATTTGTGTGCGTTAACTAGAGATTAACGCGTTTAAGTATGGTAAAATGAATCGGGGTGCTAATCAGTGGCGTGAATGATAAGATAAATAGTAATTAATTGACTTTGACACATATAAGTTTGGTTTCAAGACTCTCTACTAGATATTTAGGTAATATTGATAAGATTATGCATTCGTGTATAATTTGTTACAATCATCTTAACGCTGACAGGTAATAGAAGACCATATATTGTACTAGCCGTTGCCCGTGACTCCGTCTGCGCAGAATCGCTATCCCGCGAGAACTATGCAATTTTCCGGGATAAAAACTGTCTGTCCTTCCCCGGGACTCTATTCTGAATACCAAATTTCAACTACTTAAATCGGTCCAGCGGAATAAGCGTGAAAAGGTAACAGACAGACAGACAGATATACTTTTGCATTTATAATAATAATAATATTAATAATATACTAGTTGTTGCCCGCGACTCCGTCTGCGCAGAAGTCGCTTATCGCAATCCCGCGGGAACTATGCCATTTTCCGGGATAAAAACTATCCTATGTTCCTTCCCTAGGACTCAAATAGCTATCCCATCAAAAGCATGAATGTGAAATGAGAACCAAGCTGGCTTCAACGACAAAAGAAGCGAGATCTAAATGAGTGCCAAATTCAATGGTCAATCCTGAAACTTATGAACAGTAAAATATTTCATAACAACTAAAATATCATTTCTTCTTATAACTTAGGATAATATATTGAAGCCTAAGGTCTGACTTGGCTAGTTCTCAAGGTGTTCAGTCGAATTAACCCCGCTGAAATATTCTGGAAGAATTCCGAAACCTTGCATATCACAGCTCCAATCGTCTTACTGCGACATAGAGTCTGTCTAACCAAAGCTGAACCCACTAGTTATTTGATTGGGAACATTTTCTCACTAAGTGTGTCTATCTGAGGTGTCATGTTGTATGTCAAATTGACATTTCTCTGAGAAAATTGCAGCTGTGTGAGTGATCCTGTGTTACTCTGTCATGATTTTTTGAAATTGCCGCACTTTTACAGGTTCAGCTTTGGTTAGACAGACTCTAGTGACATAGACACGGCTCTAAGTTTATATAGCCCACGTACTTTACACACTGACCCGGGTCTGATAAATGATAAACGATACAGACGTCATAATAGTAAATAATTAAATTACAATAACATCGGTTTATATCTTTGCGAAGGATTCATTTTAAACTTGGTCATTGACCTAGTCTTTGAACTGCAACAACACTTTACTGTACCTTCTGAGGTGATAACTGTTATGCATTGACGCCAATAAAATTTGGAATTATGTAACTGTCTGTAAGAACTCTGTTAATTGATATCGTTTTGGTATTGACAGATAACGAGTAAAAAGAAAGAAAAAAAAAAGGTTTAAGGTTTAGGGATTAGGTTTAGGTTAGGTTTAGTAAGAGGAACGAGTTTTTTTTTAAATTTGCACATATGTATAAGTATTTACTTACTAAGTTGTTTTGTTTTGATTATTCTCTACTATTTTACTTTCTATTATCTACCATTAAGGCTTAAACTTTAAATAATTTTCATTAGGTATCTACGAAAAGTGTAGGTACCTATGTAACGTCATCGATATTTGTTTCCTATTAATTAACACAGTTCCATCATAATAATTTTACTATCAGCCAGTAATTAGAACACGTGCAGCACACTAATCCATTTTAAGTACAAAATACGTTCATCCTTAAACAGCCTTTGTTTGAGAAATATAGAGGATATATACCTAGTTACTCTTAATTTCGTAGTTAGGATAGATTTAGGTAAACACATAGGTATAGGTGGCGGCAAATAAGTAAAACGTGGAGGAGATATGCGCAGTATGAAAAACAACATCATTTTCATACTGCGCAAATCCCCTCCACGTTTTACTTATTTGCCGCCACTTGTACCTTAATAGACAACGAGGGATGGGACACGGCTTTATGACGGTCTCCTTTCAGTTAGGTTCAAATCCGGGCACGCAACTGAGTTTTTCGGATTTAGGTATATACGTGATATATCATGTGACCTTTTCGACTTAAGCTTTTTGGTGCAGGAAAAGTTCGTGAGGAAACGTAGTTACGAGTTACACCTTTGAAACAATTAAATAGTGAAGTGTGAAAATTATAGTCTAACCACACAGCACATTCGTTCTGAGAGGAGGCATATCGGAATCTGTTTAAGCCAGAATGCCGCAGCAAAAATACTGACGAAGGAACCAACCTCTGAGACGACGTGTCTGTTTCCACGTCCTGTATTTATCGTTATTTGGTAATATTCGATAGATGGTTGGACGATTTCTTAATCCGAAACACGTGTAAGTTTTGCCACATGTACTTAGGCATCCTTGATTTCCGAAGATAAATTTGGCGACTACTTAAGTGCCTTGGTATTTGGTGATCAAGGTTATTTTTGATGGTGTTACTAAGCACGTGTTATAAGAATTGAGATGATTAACGAAGGTTTAGTTTTTTTTTCCTTTTGAAGTATGGAATAGTAAAAAAAGAGCCTTTTTAGGAGCAGTTTCAAGATTATATTAGTCGTGATCGTGAATGATACAGTCTCCGACCTAATATAATCTTTGGTGGTATTTTTTTAGAGACAGATTCTTGCAGTAATTGTGTACGCTGGTGACCCAAGCTTCATTGCATTTCATTGCATTTGTCCGATCGCGAAGAAAATGAATAAGTACGAAACTATAGAATTGTTTAACGGATCATTTCCTCTTCGAGACGCCCCCCCCAGGAAACAAGGCGAAGGATTGTCTGCAGAGATGCCAATTTAAACTAAACAAAACACGTGTAAGATAGTAGGTACACTTTTGTTATTGTATTCTTGATTTATCAATGTTTTTATTATCTTATCTACTATACAATGTAATTGACAACTAGATACATTGTTGCTTCTATAAAGCTACACAGTAAACATAATTTTCTATTAGCCACTCAAATATTAATCCGATTATAAGTAGGTACTTACACATAGTTGTAAAAATAAAACAGTCAAAACAATTTCGCATTTTCACTGCTCGAAACAAAGCACACAAATCGGGTCATTTGATTGGTTGCATTGTCAGCCAATGAATAAGACTGATAAATCAGAACAATTAAACAATCACAAGTGTGAATTGCACCAAATTACTTTAACAATAACATTATTACCTACTTACTTAACGTCAAAGTCGTTAGTTATGGTTAAATTTATTGTTAAATAAATTGGTGCAACTCCCGTTAAGTGCTGTAATATAAAAAGAACAGCTCCATAGTAGTATTTACACTGATATTATTTCAAAAATGACTCCACTGGTCAAACTTAATATAAGTTTCATACTGTAACTAAGGCTTTTGTTTCACAGCACACAATCATCCACCGTGCGGACCCATTCCTCAGCAAAATGGAAATGAGTTAAAAAAAATACATGCTGTCTATCAGTAACTAAATGAGATGAATTCAAAATTAAATTTATTTTCTTTGTGTTAATTTCTTCCTTTCCTTAAAAATCCACCTTCCAAGAACTGGACGTGTACAGTCAGCGTCAAATAGTTCGTGACATCCAAAGTAGCCAAATAGTTTGCAACACGTCATTGTTACAGTTGAAATAAGGTCGTGTTGCTAACTTTTTGGCCACTTTGGGTGTCACGAACTATTTGACGCTGACTGTACGTACCTTTACATGATTCTGGAGAATATTTTTTATAAATAATTTTATCTTGTTTAAAATTAAGTTCTAACCATCCCAATATATTACATACAGTCAGCGTCATATAGTTTGACGTCAAATTCAAATAGTTCGGTACACCATAGATGGCGTACCAAACTCTTTGGTCACTCTGGATGTTGCATATCTACTATATGACGCTGACCGTACATTCTTAAATTGAATATTTACTAGTGACAAGGACGTTAAATGCGTTAGTATATTTATGCAAGTACTTCTCTACTCTAACACTGTTTCAATACAGGTTTTCCATAGGCATCATAGACAAACAATAAAGTGTGTTGTTTATTCTCCACAACGTTTATTTATAGGTGTGCATTTGAAAAGGACACAACAGTTACCTTGAAACGTTCTAGTTTAATAGCACAGGGTTGTCATGGGTATTTACAGTGCACTGCGAGTACATGTTTGCTATCGAACATGTTTTTGTTCCCAGAAATAAATCCTGGTATACTAGGGAGTT
The DNA here is from genome assembly GCA_963854515.1 of Pandemis heparana. Taxonomy (NCBI): domain Eukaryota; kingdom Metazoa; phylum Arthropoda; class Insecta; order Lepidoptera; family Tortricidae; genus Pandemis; species Pandemis heparana. The sequence continues at coordinate 5,896,674 of OY978011.1, read as the reverse complement.
TTCAGGAAAAAACATATTCTGCAGCACAAAAAATGGATCATACAATTATCTACGTGCATATAAAACGATGCACAACAGTACAACAGTACCAATATACATTATCACTGCATAATAAGAGAGATATAAGGGACTTCACGTAAATCACATCACATAACTATTTTTGAAAATTACTTATTTAACTCGATATAGAGGCGAGATCTTTGGGAAGAGTACCGCCTGCGGGGTAATACCATCTACCTAAGCCTGTGTCCATTCTACGACTATGAAGAGTAGGTACGCCTTATTACAGTCGGTCGTTCAAGTATTTAATTTTCCATACAGCCAATATGCCAATAAACGTTTGAAGTCCGACTAGAGACGATAGAGGGTACATTAAACATTTTTTTGATCGTAACAATATTATGACAGAATAATAAGCCCAATTGTTCTGTTGTTGTGAATTTATAAAGCTATTTTACAAGTAAGCTACCAGTAAGGTTCAAAAGTTCCTGGCCGTATATATTTAAAAGAAGAAAACAAGAAACAAATGAATGTCATTTTATTTGTCATTTATTAAGCTATTGTGTGGATAATTTCGTGGTTTGTAACTTTCGTTTTCATAAAATTTTCTTTGATTTAAATATAAAAAGCGGTGTAATTTGTACAATGTTCAAATTGGAGTATCGATCAGTGATAAAATTTCTGACAAAGGAAGGCATAAGTCCAACTATAATCAAAGAAAGGTTAGATAACGTGTACGGGAATTCCTCCCCTTCGTTTTCGACTGTTAAGGATTGGTGTAAGCAGTTTCGTTTAGGGCGTGAGTCCATCGATGACGAACCCCGACCAGGCGGCCCTGTTGAGGTTCTTACGCAAGATAACGTCGATTTAGTCGAACAAGAGGTACTGAAGGACAGAAGACTAAAGACGAAGGAAATAGCGTCAAGAACGGGACTTACGAAAATAACAGTCCTTAGGATTCTACACGACCATCTAAACATTAATAAGGTTAGTGCAAGATGGGTCCCGAAACTTCTCTCGAGTGCGCAGCGAGCTGAACGAGTGGCGTGCTCCAAGGAACTTTTAGAGGAGTTCAAGTCATGTGAGAGTGAATTTATCCAGTCCATTGTTACCGGAGACGAAACTATGGTCTTATACTATGATCCTCTTTCGAAAAGAGAGTCGATGGAGTGGCGTCGTTCTGGGGAAGCACCCCCTCGAAAGGCAAAGGTGTGCCAATCTACCAAAAAGATAATGGCCACAATATTTTGGGATTGCGAAGGGATATTGCTTATAGATATCAAAGAACGCAATCAGACAGTAAACGGCAGTTACTATGCTTGCCTTATAGACCAGTTGCGAGAAGCAATAAAGCTTAAACGTCGAGGAAAACTCAGCAGGGGTGTCCGTCTTCTTCATGACAATGCGCCTGTCCACACGGCTGCAGTTGTAAAGGCGGCTATATCTAAATGTGGATTTAAAACAATCCGTCACCCACCTTACAGCCCTGATCTAGCCCCAAGCGACTATTTTTTATTTTCTAAACTTAAATCGGACTTAAGGGGGAGAAAATTTTCGTCCGATGATGAGGTCGCTGCTGCAGTTTTCGAGCATTTCGAAGACAAAACTTCCGAATATTATTTTAAAGGCATAGAAATGTTAATCAAACGATCTGAAAAATGTATAACAATAGGAGGAGACTACATTGAAAAATAAAAATATTTTTTTTAACCTAAACGTTAATTTTCATTATTAGGCCGAAACCTTTGAACCTTACCACGTACATTTAAAGATTGATGTGATAGAACAATTTCAAAACATTTTCATTTTTTTTTTGGCACCTGAGATAAAGTTCAAATACTTCTCTGTTTCCGCCAGACGGATTTGCCCAAGTCTGCGGGATAAATAAAATGTCTAACGTAGGTATAGTCGAGTGATTTTTCATGGGAGATTCAAAAAGTCTACTTCTTTGCTTTTACATGCGTCAGAATTTATTAAAGTATCGATTAACACCAGTTATAATCAATCTGAATTCAAAAGCCGGAATTCCCCCTATTGTCCTTAGCTAAAATTTCTGTTTTGACAGCCCGCAGACATCCCGCTAATACGGCTATTCTAAAAAAATGTGAAATTTTCCCTAGAATAAAATATAGTCTTACCGAATACACGAACACGCAGGAACGAGTATTAAGTACAATCTAAAAAATTTAATCGCTATCACAAGCAACATTGTATTGTTTCAGTAAGTTTTGTATCATAAAAGAATCTAGACAGATAATAATAATAATATTTTTGCCCTTAAGGTCACCTTACGGATTTAAAGGCCGACATATCTTTGATATAGTTACTTCATTTCAAGCCTATTTTGAACTGGCAGTAAAACCATCTCAAAAACCTCTAATTAAAAAATCTAATAAGAATTAGAAACATTAGAAAGAAGTATGTATGTATGTATAACTCTTTATTGTACATAAAACACATGAAGAAGTCCTCTTGTAATATGATTAAAAATTTACGTATAAATAATTACAACTTTCATAAAATCCAATAAAAAGAATTTATGACAGTAAAAACATATAATCAGAAATACACGCTACATCAATCAGGGTTATCCGACAGACACAATATCGCAATATAGTATCGAGAGGTCCGGTGATATTTTTGGACTGTTCGTGATTGGCCTATTGTAGGTAACTCAAGCAGCCAATCCCTAACGTGACAGATATATCCACGGACCTTTCGATAGGTTAGTGCCATCTCACGACATTTTATCAAAAACTCTTAATTTAAACTAAAATATAAGTTACACTCTTTACAACAAGTAAAGATAATAAGTAAGTAGAGATGTCAATTTTTTAATTTTTTTATATAGTAAATAAACTGTTCATTTCTTTCATTTTACCCAATACAAAAACACACGTCCAACCAGTAATAGGTAACAATATTTAATCACAGGTCCAACAAACCTAATTTCATTAAATTCCACAATAACTTCTTAAACCTCAGGATGGAATAAAAGTAAAAACAGAATTCAGCGAAAATTAAAGAGAGATCAGGTAAAACTACGCCGTGCCTTTGCCTCATGCGTATGCATGCATACACACAGTCAGACGTAATTTTCCTCAGACTTTTCCGTTTACTGAACTCCGCCTTCACGATTTGTTTGAAACGTAATTGTTTCGAGACAGCTAATTATTCACTCGGATTTACGGATTTCAGTCAACTAGCCCGAGGGCAAAATTTCTTAAGGGCTTCTGGAAAAATTGAACGTACCTACTTAAGTAAGTAATTAGTTTAAACTGTACTAAATTGTTTACTACAATGATTCACTTGATACGTGATTCATTTTAGACTATCAAAGCTGGACCTAATTAAATAAATAACAATTTAATTTTACCTACACTACTGGCTCAATTTCAAATTGGTAAATAATTTCGCTTGTTAATTTTCCATCGTTAACCGAACCGTTGAAATAAATAGCTAAATCACATTGCGAACCTGTGCTAACTTTAGACTAAGTACTTACCTATACAATCGTCGATATTACGAATTCAGGCTAAGGGCTCGTTACAAAGGCACAAAATTACAACAATTAGTTGAGAGTCGGCAGTTGGCTTTGAGCTAATACTTACTACTAAAAACACGCTATCGCTAGTCGAAACATTCTCACAGGTTTTTTAACATTATTCTTAACGTACAAACTTCATTAGCTGAGTGGGATCTAGCACCAGCAACATTCTTACTTCATAAAGCTAAAACAAATCCTCGCCAGACAATAGATCCACACTTACTTTATAATGTTAAATTGTATCAGTCGAATTTAAAATCTTAATCGTTAACCTTAGTTAGATACTACTTCTCAAGCATGAGTTGCTTTCCATTCATTTCTACTTCTTCAGGTACAATATCACCTTCTCTCTTTTTATGGCCCGCAGGGCCTATTAACGATAATACGACCGGCAAGAACACAAGTCCATTAAATAACCCAAAGATGATCACTAGCAGGAAAATCTTAGCAAATGTCTGAAAAGTATAAGCTTGTGACATGCTTAGAAGAGACAATGAAAGTAACGTAGCACCACCTCCCAGTAAGACTGCACCACCAATGGAAGTGATAGTCTTCAGGGCTCTGTCTTGGCGAGAGCCATCTGTTATTGTGAGGAACGTGTGCCCGACATGAGCCGCGTAATCCACGCATAACCCAATAGCAAGTTCCAGGCCGATGCAACACACTATATCTACTGTCATACCCCACCTTTGCATAAATCCCAAAACATTCACTAACGTTAACAAGACGCACATGAATATCCAGAAGCACATTTGAAGATTAGTTATTAGTACCATCGTACAGACCATCACGCACAGCAAGGTTAATTCCACGTTCCTCTCGACCTCGAGGGATATAACTTCATCAGTCACCCAGTTGGCAAAAGCTTTTGACCACACGCTACGATAACCGTCACCGGACGATATCGTTACATTTTGCACTAGGCTTTTTAAATGATTCATTGCCGGTATGTGTTCCTCTGGCCCAGTGAATTTAGCGAACTTAAATGCTAAATGAGACGCCGTAATATTAGTAGCTGGGTGACCACAAGTAAATGGTTGGGAGAACTTGAAATTAATTTGATATTTTCCACCAATAGGACTGAATAGGAATCTTGACAACAATGCCTGAAATTTGTCATTTGAGATAGCAGTCGTGTTGTATACATCGTGTCCGAAATTACTTTTAACGTATCCATGGAATGCATCGACCCAAGTTTCGACTTCGTCAATATACCACTCGTTCTTCAATTTACTTGTCAAGTCATGCAAGTTTGTTAATTCGTGCCGGTAATCCATTTCACCCAAAAATATCATCCCTGAGTGACCTTCACTAGGGTAATAATACTCGTGAGCGTTAAGATACTGCTTGTAACTGGAGTGCTCTGGTATGAACCATTTTGGGTCAAATCTCTGTTCTAGTTTCAGTATTGCTTGTATGCTAAACCCTGTTAAAGTTAATGTGAGAATTATAACAAATATTTTCGCAGGTACAGCAAATACTACTCTTTCATAGAATCGAGCAAACAGTTTTTGGAACACAGTTTTATCCTTAGACAACTTAATTTGTTTTTTGTGTTTCAAACAAAACAGAATACCATTCCTATTTGCATCAACTCTCTTGAGATCCAGGGTCAAAACTGCTACATAGAATGTGACAGAATAACAAAAAATAAAAAATACCCCTACTGCTGCATAAATGCAGAATGATTTTAAGGAAGGTAATATTGTTATGGCCCCTATTAAGAGAGCAACTATGTCAGTAAAGGAGGTTATGACAATGGATACACCTGCATGTTTCAACATAAGCCCCACTTTATAGGGAATACTTTTTCTTGACTCTGCTTCAGATAAGTTTTCCAAGCAAGCCTTCATCACAAACATGTCATCCACACCCAGACCCATTAGAAGAAATGGTAAAGAAGCATGCACAGGTCCAAAAGGAACACCAATGATGGAACACCAGCTCACAGCAGTAATGTAAGCCATACCTACACATAGTAAACCAACACCACCAAGAGTAAGCCGGACTTCTAACCAATTCCACCGGGATAAGCCAAACTGTATATAAAAAAACATTAACATTATACCTAAAAATAGTTTGTCTAACTCATTAAATATAGCATTTCCACTTGTGTCACCAAAACTTCTACCAGCCTCATAATAAAGGGTAATATTATTAAAATTTTCTGACATTGATTGCATTAACTCAAGGTAATGCTGTTCCCACAGCGCAAGAGCTGGAGAAACCCAGTCTTCTGTTCCAACTAAATTGCCAACTTCATCCAAATCAACAGCAGACATGTTGACTGATGTGTACCAGGTCAACAGAAGTGATTTAGCAGCCACAATGTCCCCACTCTCATCCCGACTAACACCCCCCAACAACTGAGTGTAGTTGTAACTGTGACCTGTGATAGGATTTCTGTTGGCATTATTTATTTTATTAACAATGTCATGTTTAGTAGCATTTCTTATCAAATCTAGATCATTCTTAAACAAATCCACTATGTTATACTGTAGGCATAGCAATTCAAAGTTTTCAATAAAACCACAATAGAATTCCTCATCAACCCAGAGAGTTGGATCAGCATACTCACTATCGCTAGCAGTAGTAGATAAGCTAGAATTTGCACTCACTTGGTCGTCAGATCTAGTTTTCCGGTCGGAACCAAAAAAGTTTGTTATAGCGGGCACTTTAAAGCACAGGTCTTTTATGTTGAACACAGTATTGTTGTATTGAACTTCCAGGGAATTCACTTGGTTGGTGATGTTGTAGACCGTCATCAGCATCTCAGGCTGCAGCACATCCTCCCCTTCCACAAGCAGTCTCTGCAGGCGAAAGGCTGTCCCAAACTTGTCCACATACCAATATGTGTCTTTGTAAAAATCTGATTCTGGGGGAACCCATAATTTCATGGGATTCTTCTCTATGTGGAACTTCATCAGTCCAATGCAACTCAAGATCACAAACAACCATGATAGTACGATTGTTTTTATAGGATGTCTTCCAACTTTTACCCCAAGTATAAAAAATATATCCTCCACAAAGTGGACAAATCTTGATGATACACCTTCCCATAGTTGTTGAGGGGTCGTTATTTTCTTTTTGGAAGGCATCGTTTACAATTTATCAAATTATCACAGCTGATATATTTTATCTTGATGTATATTGCTCGGTAACACAGTTTTTGTACTTTTTAGGTAGTAGAATTAAAAAAGCGCCAATTTTTCGGAGCCTTCCATGCAATGTATTTAAGGGTTAAGGACTGGAACCGAGAATCGATAACGTTCTTCTTGTTTCATTCGTGTGCAGATACGTATTTTCATGTGAGTAGTCCCGATACAGGGCACGTTGCCAATACAATGTTATCATTGTCACAAACACTGCCGCATCCCGCGCATCTCACATTACTTTAATTTAAAATATAATTTATAACCGTAATGCTACTTCAACTGGTTCAGAAGTTCGAATAGTATTAAAATAAACTTATTTCGATGAAAATTCCATTCCGTTAATATACACTGTGCTGTATTTCACGAAAATAAATGCGCGATTTACACTGACAAATTTAACTCCCGCGCACAAAGCAGCTATGAGTAAGTGTGGAATGTAAAGAATGGAATGAAAGCAAAGCGGGCGGAGACAAAAAATATTTTTAAATGAAGGTGACAGTTGACAGTGACAGCTGAATGACGTTTAAACCTAAATGAGTGATAGAAGTGGTATTTTTCTCCACAAAAAGATAAATCGTTAGCATTATTTTGATGAACTATGTCCTGGAGAGAACTAATGAGGTTGGCCTAGTCCCAAAAAATTTGGAGAAAATAACATAACAGTGTACTATTTTATTTTGGGGTTTGGTTTAACAGTGTGGCTTACCATCATTTGCTAATAACTCAGCTCAATTTTTATAAAAATATTTCCCGATTCTTTCAATGTCAAAATCTATCACATTGCATTTGACATTGACATTGACAGACAGACATAATTAAAGTAAGGCGGAACGAAGGCGAGACAGTGCAGTGCCAGTAAAATTACAATATGTAATCTGTATTTAACACAATATTGTGATAAAACGATTTTATTATACTTGTTACTGAAATCATAAACGAACATGTGGACTACTAAGACGTTTTTGACTAAAACAAAGCGCGGCAATATTTTGAAGGTGAGGTTATGTTTATATTTTTCGTACCGTATATGTACTTATTTTTAGATTTCTAAGTGTAATATTACTGTTTCTGGTGCTCAACGTTACCTTTTTAAGAGAACGTAATTATTTTCTTAATATACATAGTTCTTACTGCGACAGTAACTACTACTAGAAGCGAAACTTGCAAGTAATAAATTTATAACTTAAGAAATATTTTTTTCCAGATTGTGAGAGAGCATTACCTGCGAGTTGATTTGTTATGTGGTTCTGCGGCTTGTGTGCTGTGTCCGCACAAAGATGACGAATTAGTACTGGACACCAAACCAGAGTCCATTTGTGCACTTTTTGAGGATCCGCACTATCTCATTCTGGATACAAATGTAGTGTTGCATCAGATTGACGTCTTAGAAGAAGATGCATTAACCAACGTGATCATACTGCAGACAGTGCTGGATGAAGTCAAGCATCAGAATACAGCCATTTTCCAAAGGCTGCTGGAAATAATCGGAAACAAAAGGAGGAAGTTTTATGCATTTGTGAATGAACATCATAGGTTAGTACACACATATTCAACTTTTACACTGTGGAACCTGCTAGTAAAATAAATATTCATCTCATTTAGATAAAATAATTGGCACCTATTCTCTAGTTTTTTTTGATATTTATTTTTCAAGTTTGATTTGCTACAAAATTACATGAATACTAATAAATTAATTTTACTTGTAACAAATATTTTTTAGAGACACCTATGTGGAAAGGAACCCGGGGGAAAAACAAAATGACAGGAATGACAGGGCCATCCGTGAAGCTGCCTCATGGTATGCAAGTCATCTGTCAACAAACAATGCGGCAGGGTCATTTCCGCAGATCGTCCTGTTGACTGATGATGAGAGCAACAGAAATCTTGCTCAGGAGAAAGGCATCATGTGCTGCTCTGGTAAGGATAATTGTAATCTAACTAATATTATAAATGCGAAAGTATGGATGGATGTTTGTTTGTTACTCAATCACGCCAGAACGGCCCAACGGATCTGGATGAAATTCGGCACATAGATAGAGAAAAGTCAGGAATAGCACATAGGCTACTTTTTTTCCTGGAAAAATGCGTAGTTCCCATGGGATAGCGATAATGAATTCTTTGCAGACGAAGTCGCTGGCAACAGCTAGTGAAAACATAAAAGACAATTTACTCATATTTTGACACCAATGTGGTACCAAAATCCCAAGTTAGTAATACACATCTACAATTTTAGTCAAAGACTACATAGAAAATGTCAATGGATTCCCCGGTCTTGTCGACAAATTGTCCAAGAATGTGATACCAGAGAGCTGTTCCAAGGATGCCCTGTATCCGGCACATCTGACCATCGGCCAGGTCCGCACGGACATCAAGCACGGCAAGCTGTATCAGGGCACCTTTCATGCGTCCCGAGACAATTTTCTGGAAGGAACAGCTTCGGTCAGCGGATTTGAAAAGCCGGTAAGGTTTCTATATTAAATTGCTCTATAAACTATCTCACACTAATTTCATCATTTCTAGAGAACTGTCACACGATTTACTATGAAGACTGAAATTATTTTTTTTCCTGTGTCACTAATTTCCATAAACCCCCCCCCCTCCTTAATATGTGACGTAATTTATGGATGACCCCTAACCTGGCAAAAAAAACACAATTCACCGTTATATTTATCATTATTATTATTATTTTATTATTTTCTTTATTGGGGGAAAAAACAGATACAGACATAATTTAAAAAAAACGTCTGAACGTGAATCTGGTTTAGTATTAATGAAATATAATATAAAATATATAATTAATACAGTTTTTTTCTGAATCTTTTACCTGTGCTTATGCAGTTTTTTATTGTTACAGTAGATGATACATTAATTTTACATTACACCTCACAGATTCTCCTTCAAGGCCATATAGGCATAAACAGAGCTGTCAATGGTGACTTGGTGGCCGTAGAAGTATTCCCCAAAGAAGAGTGGAGGAAACCCAGCGACATAGTCCTGGAAGACAAGGCTGAAGACCCTGGCGACTTGTTGGAGGAAGAAGCAATACTCCTGAAGAATGCTAAGCCAGCGAAAAAGGGTGACGATGAAATAACACCTACGGGAAAAGTTGTTGGCATTATTAGAAGGAAATGGAGGCAGTATTGCGGTATATTGCTACCCAGCAAGTTTCCAGGTACGTTTTAAATAGTTTAATCATGTTTTGAATAATTTGTTCTCAGGTAAGATGTATCTACAGGGTGTATCAGATAGCCCCTAACAATAATCAACAGGGGTATATAACCATAGCTACAGAGGCTAAAAAAATATTTAAAAAAAAAATTGGAGTAAAAAATTTTATATATTTTCTATAGGAATTAACTGTAATCATTCCTATAGAATACATAAAAAAAAATCCTCCATTTTTTTTTAAATATTTTTTTAGCTTCTATAGCTATGGTTATATACCCCAGTTGATTATTGTTAGGGGCTATCTGATACACCCTGTATTTATGTTTTTTCTTTGCACCCAGTCCAGCTTGGAAGTAATAATTAAATAATAAGGTCTTTTCATTCTTAACTGTCCTATTTGTTAAACAAAATTCTAGCCTCAATGTACAAATTTTTGTAAAGAATAAGGTGTATTATGTTAACAAATAAACCTGAGGCAATATTTTGAACATTATTTTGCTGATATTTTATCTCCAGTTCTTTTATTTACGATGAAATGTTAAAAAATAGCAAAAATGAGACGATTTGAGGTCAGAATCTGATTTACCAAATAGGACAGTTAAGAATGAAACGACCTTATGTATGTATATTATTATTGTTATTGTAGGCGCAACCCGCCACCTGTTCTCGCCGGCGGAGCGTCGGATCCCCCGCGTGCGCATCGAGACGCGGCAGAGCGACGTACTGGCGTCGCAACGCATACTCGTCGCGCTCGACTCGTGGCCGCGCAACAGCCGGTACCCCCTGGGCCACTTCGTGAGAGCGCTCGGCCCCATCGGTGAGTCATAAGCCGCAGGGTCGTCTTAAACTAGGCTGGAGTCCTTGGGCACTTCAGAATTTGGGGCCCCCTGAGAATAGGGGTAAAGTGAAAAAAGCGAATTATAATGACATTTTTTATAAGAATAAATGTGGGAGAGAAGTTGTCGGTCCTTCGGGGCCCCCTGACAATGGGGGCCCTGGGCACGGGCCCCTTGTGCCCTTATGGTGAAGACGGTATTGATAAGCCGGGTCCAGTAGGCTTATTGTCTAACTCGCTCGCAATCGCCATCGCGTTCATTTCGACAGTTCATGTATGGGCTGACAATTGGCATCGGAATCAGCTAGCGGTCACATTCATACAAGAACTGTCAAAATGAAGACGATGTTGGTTTCTTGAACGCCCCCTAATCAACGATTGCTAAGTTAGCAGAAGCCTATGGAGCGTTTATGAATAAGGGGGTATGACATCACCTAAATCAGCTGGCAGGCCTACTCGCTGAGTCTAATGGGGGCTATCGCGTGTCAATTTGCCACTCTAGTGTGGCGTGCGGTCCAATAACATTCAATTTTCACTGGCTTTGGTGGGCTTCGTGACATAAATTATAATTTCTTTCATTTACCTGTTGAAAAGTGATCTCCTTCGTGAAATTATCGCAAATATGGATTATTTGGCGATGAATGTGAACGTTTTGAAAGCGAAATTAAGAAAAAGAGGCGCAAAAATAAGCGGCCTCAAAGAGCAGCTAATTCAGAGGTTTGTTTGTTAGTGAGATTCAAGATTTAAAACTTTGTTTCGGAGCTCTGTTCTTATATGATAGAATATCAAGACTGTAAAAATGCAAATTCCTTATGCTTAACGTGGTATGCCCTCAGGTGATAAAGACGCGGAGAACGAAGTGCTTCTGTTGGAGCACGACGTGCCGCACGCGAGGTTCAGCGAGGCTGTGCTGGCGTGCCTGCCGCCTAGCGACTGGACTATCACACCCGAGGTATCGCTTTCATGTTCTTTTTTTTATTAATTTATAATTTATTTTAAGGTTTTACAATAACGTTACACGCCATCAACCTTTGTTTGTAGTTTGTTAAAAAAGGTAATCTAAAACATTTTTGTAGTGAAAACTTCTACTTGTTGGGATGGGTAAAAAATGTTAAACTCGCGTCAGGCAGGGTATAAGACGGAGGGAGAGTTTAAGTATTAGGATATCAGGATCCTCTAAGAGATAATTTTGAAATACGAATGAAGCTAGAGTCGCGTTCGATTTTTGAAGTGTACGTTGATTTCGTCGCTTTAACGTGTGTGCGTTTGGCCTAGTGGTATAAGGTGAGGAATAACAGTGTCTTCTCTCAGGTGACCGCAGCTCAAATCTCGTGTATTTTTTCTTTTTATTTATTTATTTTATTATTAGTCTCCTTCACTAGGGTTGCCACTAGACCGACACACAACACTCACAATATCCGGCATAATAATATTGTGTATCGTTTCGTGCAGGAGGTGGCAAAACGCGTGGATCTCCGTGACATCTGCATCTGTTCCGTGGACCCTCCCGGCTGCACGGATATCGACGACGCTCTGCACGCGCGGCCGCTGCCTGGCGCCACTGCTGACGGCCTCAAACGGTTCGAGGTATGTTGATTCACCGTACTAATATGTAGCAGTTCTTAACCGGTGGTCCTCGGACCACTGGTGGACTCTGGAAGCATCCGAATAAAAATAAATAAATAAGTGTCAATGTCAACAAGTCGACATGAATAAATCGTAAGCCCATCAAAACATAAATGTGTAAAGTCTACGTCATAGGTTTACGTCAAATATATGTTCAGTTACTCAGAAGGTGGCGCTCTCATTAATACTTTTTACTTAAGGCCTGTAGTGTGAGCTCACATGGCGACCCTGCCAGGCCTATGCACACACGAGCAAGAAACACAAGTTTCATTACATTGCGGATTGCCGAGGTCAACCGAATTCAACCTATCTGTCAAACTTCGAAATGTAACTATTATGGCATACAATTCTTGTGTGTCTAAATGGGCTTTTACGCTTTGTACAGTGGCGTGACTATAGGGTGGCAGGAGTGGCAAAATGCGAACTGGCTTGGTTTAGAGCACAGAAGGGACGCTGATGCACTTCTTTATATTGAGGAAGGAGCACCATATGACGAATTTGCCACGGGTCCCAGACGTTATAGTTACGCTACTGGCTTTGTATCTCCTCATCTAAGTATACGTAATATACGTTAGCACAGGACAGGACTTCCCAGACATATTTATACAGTAAAGCTCAAGAGCAATACCCAGCCCAATTTTAAGGTTCTTAGGTTCCCTGCACGGCTAGCACGAGTGCGCGCGAGTTGCGTCGTGCGTCTTTTTTACCGTTCGTTCTAAAAAGAGACGGATGGTCTATCTTGCGCGCGACACAGCTTCGTGCTCGCTCTCGCGGTGAACTGAGCCGTCTGTCATTGTTATTGTTATAAAGGTGGGTGTCCACATCGCGGACGTGACCCACTTCGTGCGGCCGAACACGGCGCTGGACCGGGAGGCGGCGCTGCGCTCCACCACGGTCTACCTCGTCGACAAGAGGATCGACATGGTGCCAGGTGTGTGCTACACTCACACACACATCAATCACAACAATCATATCTTTATCCCTTGCGGGGAAGCCTTTTTTTTTTGCGTAATTTCATTGTTTGCTTCAATGATATTGTATATATAAAAGAGGTAGATACGTCATTGGCGCACCAAAAATGAAGCGCACAAAAGGCAACAATTGTCTTCTCTGGCTCCAGTCGCTCTCGAACAAGCCAACGGAACGGAAGTGCTTGACAGTTACCGCCAGCCGTGTTTAGAGCGTGTTTAAGTCATCAAAATGCCGTCATGTGTCATGCGGAACTGCTCAAATTATGGGAAAAAAAGCAAGAAAGTCCACGGAATCACATATCACAAGTGTATGCTGATATAACTGTATTTTATTTTATTTAATCATTTGTTATAACAATAATGACACCATGCTGACGTGATCTCGAAGAAAAGGACAGCCGTATGCCTTTTATAACGGGACTGATAAGGACATAAAGCGCGCGAACATAGATGAGTTTGTACAGAAGCGACGTACCTGGGCCCTGTTTTATAAAGCTACAAGTCATTACATTACAGGGTCAGAAAGAGACTTCCGCTTGTAAATTGTAAGTTGTAGCTTTATAAAATAGGGCCCTGATATTTACTATAGTTTTACTATAGTTACCTAAGAAACGTAAGAGTATTTGTAAGAGTCGTGAGGGTATTTGATACGATTTTTTTTTATCGACTACATAATGTGTTTTTATGTTTGTAAATAATACATTTGTTATTTACAAATAATAAAATTTGATTAAAAATGCATTTTATTGAAATCGAATTTCATAATATATAAATAGTATAGGAAATGATATTACGTTTCTATAAAACCAGCGCATTACCCTAAGGGTTCCAGCGTTGGCGAATTTCTGCATAGCAAATTTTTCAATCCACCCGAGACGAGTAGCATTGGCGCCATAGTGTGCAGCCGACGTAACCGAGATCTTTGTACCGTCTGTTTCTTTATTCTTTGCTTCAAGTGCTGTGATTGGTAGACTCATTGACTTTTGCGTAAGTGACAAACGATGGCTGTCTTTTTTGTTCTTATCGTCTCAATTACGCCATCTCTTTTCCACCATTTGGCAATGTAGTGGAAATGAACGTGTATGTGTGTGTGCTAATTCGTCGTTCGGATCATGTTTGGCGGTTGTTTTGTGAGCCTATAACGTATCTTTACTAATATATCATTGGTTTGCTTATGCTGATTTTGTGACATTTGATATTCTATTTTTATTGTATTGTATTCTATTTCTTTGTTTTTATGACATTTAGTATTCTTTTTTTATTCATTTTCTGACGACCTCAATTATGAATTATCTTTTCTTAACATTCTATGTTAGTCAATGTATTTTGCATATTGAACAAATAATAAACTAAACTAAACTAGACTGGCCTGCAGGCTTATTACCAGGGAGCGTAACTTTGGCGCGGATGACGTCATTATGACGTAAATTCACATATAGAATGCTTTTATATTAATTTGTCATTGTCTCCAACAATCTTCTTTTTAATGACAATATATGTAGCTTGACGTCGTATGCCTGTCATCGGCACCAAAGTTACGCTCCCTGCTTATTACGTAACTCGCTCGCGATCACCATCGTCTTCATTTTGACAGTTCATGTATGGGCTGACAATTGACAATATTTCAATTTTTTAAGTGCTACTATTTATTGTCTGGCTGGAAAGAGCGCACAATTTTACGACACCCATTTTTTTTTTATATTCGTGAAAATCTGGTATTTTCGTGGAAAAATCCATTTCAATCGTTACTCAAGCAGAAAGGACGTAAGTAACAAACGTCAAGTATTAGCGAAATGACGTCACTGCTTTGTTTCGTACACTTAAAAAAACGTTGAAATAATTACATTAATTGACCCACAAAACCTGTGCTTAAATAGTTTGACAGTGAATGAAGTTGTCACTGTCAATGAACGTCAAAACGAGCTGACAAACTCAAACAGAATATTTCACAAAAAATATGATTTTAAATGAAAACTTGCAAAAATATTATCATTATTGCCCGGCAAACAGTTATCCAGTGTTCCCGATTGCAACAAGGCCGAGTGGTGTGCGAATGAATTAACCGTCAGCTGTCAGTAGTGTTGTGTTGTGAAAGTTGTAAATGTCAAAGGGAAACCAGGAAGACAAGGTTTTTTATAATGGCAGTATTGGACCGGCCGCTGGACGTCATTACCCGTTTTACATATTTTGCTCATTTTTCCAAAAAATGCTGTACGAAAAAATCCAAAAATATTTTTTTTGTGTTCTACAAGTGTTTCTCTCAAAATGATTTTTGATTTATGAATATAAAGAAATTTGAAATATTGTCAATTGGCATCAAAATCAGCTAGCTGTCACATTCATACAAGAACTGTCAAAATGAACACGATGGTGATTGCGAGCGAGTTACGTAATAAGCCTGCTGAGTATAATTTATATTGTAAGTATGGGTTATTTGTTGTGTGCAGATCTGCTCAGTTCGAACCTGTGTTCGTTGCGCGGCAATGAGGAGAGGCTCGCGTTTTCATGCGTGTGGGAAATCGACGAGAACGCCAACGTACTGTCTACCAAGTTTCACAAGAGCGTTATAAAGGTTAGCGTTTTATTTATCTTATCTTCTAACTGCTGTCCGCGACTTGTCCGCGCAGACCTGTTACGAACTTTTAGCTTTTGAAGACATAAATGGTGTATTAGACAGCCTTGCCAGATTAAAAAGTAAATTTTTTGATTCAGCATTAAAAAAAAAGGTTTGTGATTTTCACTGATCTTCTCAGTCTTACTTATTCGGAATTGTCAAGAAACCTTGTCGACAACCATAGATGAGGGTGGTTATTTTTTATTAACCGACTCCGAAAATAGGTGTCCTCAATTAGACCTGTGAGCCCCTATAATTCTCCTTTTGACATGATAACGTCTTATAAATCGATAAACGCCGGCTGCACTCACGAAAAAGTATGACTCATTGCGTTACGTTCCGCGTGACGTCAGTGTGCAAGCGAGAGCGCGGAACAAGCGATAGAGAGGCACGCACCATCGGCCCAAGTGTCGGCTTGTGATACATTTATCGTTATCACGTAACATTCAGTATAATCCGTAAACAGACTTTATAGACAACCGGTTTTTTTTTCTAGCAAATGCATAGACTTACGATAGACAAATAGACTCCCAATCACGCTCAAAAACTGTCGGAAGCAAAAGTCTGCACGACGCGTCTATTGTGCAGAGTTTTGGTTCAGTCTTGTTTCGACCGCGCTTCGATAACAATGTGCATGTCTATTTCGCACCGTAATCTCAAACGCGTGGCGTCGCGTTATTACTTCTCACGATCGTATGCAATTGACATTAAACATTACTGCCACGAAATAATGTGTTAATTTGAACGAATATCATAATGTTATCTGTGTAAGTTGATGTGTTGACACACACAATTGACAACATTTCATTTTTATAATACCTGAAAATGTATATATGGTTCGAAAGCATTTTGCCTCCTGATCACTGCAATATGTTTATATAATTTTAATATCGCTTATTATAAAAAATAAAAATTAATTAAAAATATATCCTAATTTTACCAAAACTACCACAGGATAGGTGAAACACCTTTGCCTTTTTCACGAGAAAAAATAAGCGACCATAATTTTGTATATGACAACTTCAAAGTACAAGGGGGGCAACTCTGAAATTCTATTTTTGAAGTTCGTTGCACACCTTCTCTCTCACTCTCAAGTTAATGACTATATTAGTATGAGCGGAACAGCACGAAGTGAACCTCGAAAATCGAATATCGGAGAATAAGGCCTGACATTGACAATTTGAAATTGACGTCAGATTTTTTTCTATACAGAAAAGACAAAAGGATAAGTGTCTATTCTGTGATAGTATCGGCGTTACGCCCTTTTAGAATAAGCAAAAATAATAAATTAATTATAAATTAAATACAAACCCTAGCGAAAAAATTAATCTGTCAGCATGTCTTTTCAAACAGAATACAGAGAACCATTAAAATTATAGGCTCAGAAATATGAAATGTTGTCAATACATAGACAACGCCGCTCGGACGTTTCTTGAGGCACCTTTGTTTGCGATTGGGATTCTAGTTGTTTATCGTAAGTCAATGAGCTAATGTCCTAAAATTTGAAACACTTTGTACACGCTTAGAAGTCTGCTAATATTCTATTTTAAGAAAAAATATTATAAAAACCTTGCGTTAATCCAGTCAAGTGCAGCCATGACTTACGAAGAGGCGCAGCTTACGATCGACGACTCGCGCCGTCACGACGCCGTGGCGACGTCGCTGCGGACGCTCAACGCGCTCGCCAAGAAGCTCAAGAAGAAACGGCTCGACAACGGAGCGCTCCTGCTCGCCTCGCCAGAAATACGGTTTCAGGTAGATTAACCCCCTTATTCGTAAACGCTATGCAGGCTTCTGCTAACTTAGCAATCGTTTGTCCTTGTCTTATCAGTCACTGACATTTACCTTTCACAGATAAAGACAAATTGCTAAGTTAGCAGAAGCCTATAGAGCGTTTATGAATAAGGGGGTTAGTGGTTACATTTTGAAAATCAGTTTTCTGTCCATTCGGAGGGTATTGTTGTAATGTTGCTAAAGACGAGAATAATACAGTTTTAGAACATGTTAGCCGTGGGGGCGTTAAATTTTTTTAATGAAATTTTTTAGTTCCATTTTCATCTGCACGTACAGTACTGCATAAAGTTTTTCCATGACATTTTGTAGAATTTTATCCGGTATTCAACTTTAGTGACATGTTATTAAAGTCGTGTATACAATGCAGCTGTCAGATTATATTGTTTTATAACGAAGAATTTTATTTAAATGTCGTTAAAGTTGAAAACTGCATGAGATTCAACGAAATGTCATGGAAAATCATTTTGCACTACGCGTTTGCTACTGCGTTTTGTATACGTGTCATACTGTTTGATGTCGGAGTTTAAAATATTCTATGAAAGCTGGTGTTCTCAGTCATATTTGCTCCCGGAATTTTCTTCTATGTCTAGAACAGGACTTCCTAACCAGAAATGTCAAATAAATAATTGAATTAATATAAGAATAATGTTTCTTATTTTTGTTGAAAATATTATTTTATTTTTGGTTTTGGGCTTTTGGGAGATTCGGCGAAATAATAGTCGGGAGACACTGGAACATTCTACATAGATCGACTAAAAACATTTTTGTCTACAGGTGGATTCCGAGACCCACGACCCGATAGAAGTACAAGCGAAGAAGATAGTGGACACCAACTCGATGGTGGAGGAGTTCATGTTGCTGGCCAACGTGAGCGTTGCGGAGAAGCTGGCGGCCGAGTTCCCGCAGTGCGCGCTGCTGCGCCGGCACCCCGCGCCGCCGCCCGGGAACTTCACTGCCTTCCTCAAGGCCGCGCGCCAGCAGGTGGGGCCAGTAGCGTGCAGTAGGTAGTTCCCGCAGTGCGCGCTGCTGCGCCGGCACCCCGCGCCGCCGCCCGGGAACTTCACTGCCTTCCTCAAGGCCGCGCGCCAGCAGGTGGGGCCAGTAGCGTGCAGTAGGTAGTTCCCGCAGTGCGCGCTGCTGCGCCGGCACCCCGCGCCGCCGCCCGGGAACTTCACTGCCTTCCTCAAGGCCGCGCGCCAGCAGGTGGGGCCAGTAGCGTGCAGTAGGTAGTTCCCGCAGTGCGCGCTGCTGCGCCGGCACCCCGCGCCGCCGCCCGGGAACTTCACTGCCTTCCTCAAGGCCGCGCGCCAGCAGGTGGGGCCAGTAGCGTGCAGTAGGTAGTTCCCGCAGTGCGCGCTGCTGCGCCGGCACCCCGCGCCGCCGCCCGGGAACTTCACTGCCTTCCTCAAGGCCGCGCGCCAGCAGGTGGGGCCAGTAGCGTGCAGTAGGTAGTTCCCGCAGTGCGCGCTGCTGCGCCGGCACCCCGCGCCGCCGCCCGGGAACTTCACTGCCTTCCTCAAGGCCGCGCGCCAGCAGGTGGGGCCAGTAGCGTGCAGTAGGTAGTTCCCGCAGTGCGCGCTGCTGCGCCGGCACCCCGCGCCGCCGCCCGGGAACTTCACTGCCTTCCTCAAGGCCGCGCGCCAGCAGGTGGGGCCAGTAGCGTGCAGTAGGTAGTTCCCGCAGTGCGCGCTGCTGCGCCGGCACCCCGCGCCGCCGCCCGGGAACTTCACTGCCTTCCTCAAGGCCGCGCGCCAGCAGGTGGGGCCAGTAGCGTGCAGTAGGTAGTTCCCGCAGTGCGCGCTGCTGCGCCGGCACCCCGCGCCGCCGCCCGGGAACTTCACTGCCTTCCTCAAGGCCGCGCGCCAGCAGGTGGGGCCAGTAGCGTGCAGTGGGTAGTTCCCGCAGCTAATAGGCGCTTGTGTCGTGTAAGGTCCAATCGAACCGCTCTCGGTGCGGGCGGGGAGTGCGCCTGCCGCCCGCACAGAGAGAGGCGCCCGCGCAAGCCTACCCCGCGCCCCGCAACCGCGTGCGTGGACTCAGTTAAGCGTTGATCTTAGGTTTCAGTATTGTTTATAAATACAGTTAAATACTTGTTCCAGGGCTTCGAAATAGACGTGACAACGAACAAGTCGTTCTGTCAGTCTTTGGACGCGGCGCGGCTGCCCGGGCGGCCGTTCTTCAACACGCTGCTGCGCATCATGGCGACGCGCTGCATGCAGCAGGCGGTCTACTTCTCCAGCGGGTCGTTGACCCAGGAGGAGTTCTACCACTACGGGCTCGCCTGCCCCATTTACACGCACTTTACATCGCCTATACGAAGGTACGCATTTTACACCATATCGGTACTATTCTTAAGTATATTGTATTTCTTCATATTTTAAATCTAGGTTTATCAAATGTGTGTAAATAAATGTTTCTCTCTTTCCCTCTTTCTCTCTCTCTCTCTCTCTCTCTCTCTCTCTCTCTCTCTCTCTCTCACACACTTTTTAAGGTTAAGTAACCGTCTTCCTAGCGTTTTTCCCGGAATTTGCCACGGCTCAGTGAGCCTGGGGTCCGCTTTGACAACCTAATCCCAAGATTTGGCATTAGTTTTACAGAAGCGACTGCCATCTGACCTGCCAACCCAGAAGGGTAACTAAGCTTTATTGGGATTGGTCCGGTTTGTTTTCCTTCACCGAAAAGCTCATGGTAAATTTCAAATGTAATTTCGCACATAAATTCCGAAAAACTCAGAGGTGCGAGCCCGGGATTTGAACCCGCGACCCTCTGCTTTAGAGCCCACAGGTCAAACTATTAGGCTACCACGGCTTTTTAAGGTTATGTAACCAAAGGGTAAAAACGGTTTGTCTGTCACCAGGCTGTATAATTATCAGGAACCGTGATAGCTAGTCAGTTGAAATTTTTACAGATGAAATTTGTGTTGACGCTATAACAACAAACACTAACCCCCTTGTTCATAAACGCTCTATAGGCTTCTGCTGACTTAGCAATTGTCAGTTTTGTCCTTATCTGTGAAAGGTAAATGTCAAAGTGACAGATAAAGACAAACGATTGTTAAGTTAGCAGAGGCGTACAGAGCCTTTATGAATAAGGGGGTAAAAAATCTAACTTTTTCACGTCTGTCTATGTGAGTAACCAATATAAACTGACCTCACACTGCCTCCATTTTCCTTAAGAGTAGGGCTCTGCTAACACTAAATAAATAAAAATAAATATTTGGGAACAATTCACACAAATTGACCTAGTCCCAAAGTAAGCGCAAGTAAGGCTTGTGTTATGGGTACAATACAATACAATACAATACAATACAATACAATAACTCTTTATTGAACACCACATTTAACAATCAAAACAGAAAAAAAGTATACAGAAGTAATAAGGTAACAATAGGCGGCCTTATCGCTACAGAGCGATCTCGACACCGGCGGTACTAGACAACGATATACTTATATAGAGAAATACATACTTATATAGATAGAAACGTCCATAACTCAGGAACAAATATTCGTGCTCATCACACAAATATATGCCCTCACCAGGATTCGAACCCAGGACGCTTGCTTCGCAGGCAGGGTCACTACCAACTAGGCCAACCGCGTCGTCTGACACTGGATTTGAACACTTGCTGAATTTGTACGGAACCCTCTATGCGCGAGTAGCATGTAGCCTTGTGTTTGAACTATTGACTTGTCAGCAAGGACCGGAAAACCCCTTCATTTGCTTAAGCCTTTTCATAGGGTAACCCTATTAAACTGTAAGTAAGCCTATCATTACGGAAACCGGTTTGAATAAGGTTTACCGTTGGTTAGGTTACCCGTTTTCTAATAAGTACGGTAACCTTATACGGTATAAGTGCCGGCACGTAAGTCTAGCGATGACCTTGTATGCGCAGAAGTATAAAATACGGTATCCGTGGGTGCGCAGATTCCCTCCACGTGACTCGTCATCGCTAGACTTACGTGCCGGCACGCATAACCGGGTTTTTAGTTTTCGTAATCGCTTATGGAATTAACTATGTTGTTACGGTCAGACTTTCTTTCGGGTGACCCGATGATATGCTTACCAAATTGATAGTGTTTGTGAAAACAATTCTAATGAAATACCGTATCCAATACCCCTTTAATGGTAACCGGTTCCGGTCGTTGCTTGTCTTGTCAGATACGCTGACGTGATAGTGCACCGGCTGCTGGCGGCGTGCATCGGCGCGGACGTGACGCACGCGACGCTGCTGGACACCAAGGAGGCGGGCGCCGTGTGCGACAACCTCAACTACAGGCACCGGCAGGCGCAGTACGCCGGCCGGGCCTCGGTCGCGCTCAACACGCATGTAAGAATGGTTTTTTATGTAAGAATGGTTTGGTTTTCTTATAATTTGTGTCTTATTTGCATGATTTTTAGACGCGCGCCAAGCTGCCGGAATAGTTTCTTCTCTTTCACTAACAGGCACGTGAACCGTATGTGTGAAGAGTGGCGCTGCTCCAGGTCATTTGCTGTTGAAAGCGCCTTAACAGTTTTTGAGACCACAGTTTTTGAAGTGATAACTTATTGTGGGATTAAACGCGTAAGAGCGCCAATCTGTCTGGCTTGCCTTTCTCTGACGCATACGGCAGCGGTAGTCAAGCTCTTCCTCTCTCACTCTAACCCACAGCGCTAGTCGTATTTCGGACAGACGTTTCCCCTCTCTCTGTTCAGTGTTTAGTGTGCGATAGATGTATAATGTTAGTAACTTAGATTAGTTTAATTTATCACTTCTGTCGGGCGTCTCGACACGCATACGTTTTTTTTATATAGATAGAGGGCTAACGATGCAGGTCACCTGATGGAAAGCAATCAATGTATTGCCCGTGTTTCTAATTTGTCCTATAACAACATGCAAGTTACAAAGTTGCTTCTTTTCTCTAGATATTATTCAAGAACCGAGTAGAGACAGAAGCGGCAGTTGTGTTGGCCGTAAAGAGGAACGCGATACAAGTGCTTATTCCAAAGTACGGACTCGAGGGACCTATATATTTGCCTGAAGACAAGTTCACTTACAATGAAGAGGTGAGTTTTTTAGTTTAACGAATTTTGAAAATCACCATCATCATATCAGCCAAAGGACGTCCACTGTTGCCTTGGTTGGAAGTGGCTTGCATCAACGGTGACCACGACTTTAACCAGGTCATCTGTCCGCCTCGCTGGTGGACGTCCTACGCTGCGCTTGCCGCGCGGTCTCCATTTGAGAACCTTTCGGCTCCAACGACCATCTGTTCTCCGTGGTATTATGGCCTGCCCATTGCCACTACGAGCTAATTCGCTTGGCTATATCGGTGACTCCTGGTCTTCTACATATTTCCTCATTTCTGAATTATGAAATACCACGACTCCCAGGATTTAACCCGTGGAGCGACAGGCTCCAAAAAATGTATGCGCCCAAGGTTTTTCCGACTCACAATTTGTTTGGGTACCTACTTCAGAAAAAATTATATTACTCCTGCGTGGTATAATTATATATTATAAATTATATACCGTTACAAAGTGAACATTCGCAGCTATCTAATTATTAAGCAATGAAGAATACCCACTTGACTGATCCTTGTGAAAATAAATCGTTTTCTTTTGTTTTGAGATTTTTTCTTCGTTGCCTTCAGCACTTTGTTAAATTACACCAATTTTTGACACTTTTCGCTTTTGTTTTAATACCATTTTAAACGTTAGTAATTTACGCACCGACAATATTAATTAGTTTATCATAATACACGTTATTCACTTCACAATGACTATTTATTTCCGAAACGATAAAACACGACACCGAATTATGCAATATTCACGAAATACCGGCATAATCTATAAAGAAAGTCAAATTTCTGAATAAATTTGCAACAAAGTTATCTATCTTTCATAGCATATTGAGTAAACTAATTATATTTTACAATTAAAAACATTGTGCAGATGACGACGTGAAATTTGCTTAGGAAAAAGTTCGATACTTTTTTTACTGATATATCTATATCTATACATAATAAAATTGTAACAGGTCGATGTCTGTACATGGGAGATATTTAAGGAAAAATAAATTAAGGGGCCTATATTAGCACTAAAGAAGCCAAAAATACCATTTTTAGAATTTTTGTCTGTCTGTCTGTCTGTCTGTATGTTACCGCGCTACGCAAAAACTACAGCACCAAACTGAATGCGGTTTTTTTTATTGTGTTGCTGGAGGTCTAACTTAAACTCCCATGTCGCGTTTTTTTCGAAATTCCACCTAGAAGTCGAGATATAAAAGAAAAAGGGGGGGCCCACCAAAAATATTTTTTGATACATTATTTATTGGGATACCAAATGAAAGAGGAAGAAGTGCTGAGTTCAAAAATGTAGTACATGTAATATGTTATAATAATATTAAGCAATAGAATAATAATAAAGTTTACTATGGGTTAATTAGTTCCGCTATTTGTTAATAGATGTCGCTATATGCACGTCATTTTTCCTAAGGCTAACTAAATGAAGTAAGTATATATCTATTTTCAGGCTTCTGTACCTCAAAATGTGTTGTCCGTCTGTCGGTCCGAGTCTTTGTCTGTCAAGACCCCTTTTATCAGTAACGCGTAATTAAAAGTTAAAGTTGAAATTATACTAACTAGGTATTACTTAGGTCTGTGTTTCTTAGAGATGTGGAAAAACCAACCCTTGAAGTCAAGGTGTTTTTATACAAATGCCTTGCCACCAAGAAATGTGGGGTAGGTACTTTCAGTTGTCCTAGATATTTGAAATTTGGGTAGTATATTGTATAATTATATATATTAAGCGCGTTCATAGAACAAGGAACAGTTGTGTATGTAAAGCTATGTAAAGGTAATCAAATAATAATAAAGTTTTTATCTATTGGTCAACAGATGGCTCGAGTTGTATCATAATATTTTGATGTCATTTTAAGTCTGATTTTATTTAATGTAGGGTTTATTGATATTCTAAAAATATAGGTAGTTATATCATGCAACAGTTAAAAAATATATCCAACTAGCTTCTGACCACGACTGCGTCTGCGTAGAATTAGACTTAAGTTAGGCAGCTACGGCCTTTAACATGTATATCGCTATCCCACGGGAACTATGCAATTTTTCGGGATAAAAAGTAGCCTATGTTTTAATCTAGGGTACCAACTATTTTCGTTCCAAAGTTTGTCCAAATCCGTCCAGTCGTTTCAGCGTGAAGAAGGAACAAACATACACACTCACTCACTCACATCGTCACATCGTCACAAACTTTCGCATTTATAATATTAGTAGGATTTAAATCAAGTCTTTTCTGCAATCATATTATTTCATATGTGTCCAATAGATGTCGCCGTAATGAAAATAAACAAGGTATTATTTTATGCTGTTACAATTTCAATAAAAAACTTTTAAATAGTTCACGTAGGCTGCAACGCGTATCAGTATCTCTACTGGAGCCAATTGATATACTGTCTGGGGCTGGGTTCCGACTGGGATCCCGTTTATACTGTTCAGTTTGTGAAGGTTGCTCTTATAGCATAGCACAGCCAAAATCAAATCTAACTAAAAATGTTTGTATATGTCTTCTATGTCTGTATATATAGGATTAGGCTCTGCAACACTGGATACAATATTCACTTGCTAAATTTGTAAGGAACCCTCGATACACGAATCCGACTCGCACTTGGCCGATTTTTTAAAACAAAGTGTATTCACGCTTAAAGCACTTCTTAACCAATTTTATGAAATTAGTTAGAGATAGATAAATAGACCTATAGAAAAAAACAAGTTTAGGAAATTTATAGTTACTCTTGAATGGAAGTGAAACTTTATTTGAAAATTTATTGTTTGAAGGATATTTTATTTAAAAAAAATTTAGGGGGTGAAATTGCGTGAAGGACACTTAGCAAACTAACAAATTAACGAATAAAATCTTGAAAAATTACTAGATACTTGATTATGAAGCTGAATATTGGAAAGGTTTATGTGAATCCATACTATTATTTAATTATGTGATGGTATGCCTGTCTGTTACCTCTTCACGCTTAAACCGCTGATCCGATTTAAACGGGTATGGATAATAGTTATGCTCCTGGGTAGGACAAAATAGTTTTTGATTGCAGGAATCATCCTTTAAGAATGTGCAACGGGGGTGAAATTTACTACGAAAATGCGATACTCGAAGGATAATAATAATTTGTGCTCTAATTGATACTCTGCCACTAAAATATCCTACCCAAAATTCTAATTCCACGCAGATGAAGTCGCGGGCAAAAGCTAGTCTTTCAATAAAGTTAAAACAAATATTTAAAACACATTACTTAATTATTTCCCCGTAATTTGATATATAATACAAATAACAAACACTTGCCGTTTCATTTTAATCACAAAAACAAAAACAACACGGCACAGCAATCACATTGCAATATGGCGGACTACAGATAAAATTTTGCCTTAGGTGCTTTTTTATTTAATTTCACGCCGAAGATTCTGAGTGATTGGCCAAAAAACGCCCGTAATGCCAATGTGATAGAGGTTTAAGCCGTACGTTATTTTTTTTCCCCTAGTAACACAGCAAAACTTACGATATTCGTTCTCCAATCAGCGCGAAACCGCACAAACCCCTGTGCGTAGGACGCTCGACGGGTTAATTGTAAGACTGTGGTCACAAGTAGACTGATGTGTAAAGTAATTATCACGTTCGCTTAGTCATACACAAATTACTAAGGTCTTTTCATTCTTAACTGTCCTATTTGGTAAACAAAATTCTAACCTCAAAACGTGTCATTTTTGTTATCTTTTTACTATTTTATCGTAAATAAAGGAATTGGAGATAAAATATCAGCAAAATTATGTACAAAATATTGCCTCAGGTTTATTTGCTAACATAATACACCTTAAAAATTTGTACATTGAGGTTAGAATTTTGTTTACCAAATAGGACAGTTAAGAATGAAAAGACCTTAGACTGGGGCGTCCCCTCATGGGAACGAAATCGGTAGCGGTGATAGCGCTTCCACATTTACCCATCCTGTCTATTAAAAACTTCACCAGAAGCTATAACTAAATCTGTTCCTTTTAGGAAAACATACAAGTCTGTGGCGGCACCGTTCTGAAAACTTTCGACGAGCTAACAGTCCGTCTAAGTCTGGATAGTACCAACCTCCAACACAGAAAACTGTGTTTCCAACTGGTCCAGCCTCACATCCCAGGGTTCAGCTATGAAGCCAAAACAGACGCCATGGAGGTGGAAGAAGTCGTAGAGCCCAAAGAGGTGAAAGAAGAAAAAGAGGTGGAGAAAAAGAGGAAGGAAACTTCGGAGCCTAAGAGTAAGAAGAAATCTAAGAGGAAGTGATGTGAATGTTCATTGTGTATAAATAAATAGTTTTACACAGTTTTTTGTTTTGTTAAAAAAAGTCAAAAATGTTATTTTATCTTTATTGGTATTCTATTCTTATGATTACAATGTTACTGAACTTATTTATGAATTTCAACAGGAAGGAAATTCAGTTTCTACCTATACATTAGATATTTGGTATAAAACTTAAAAATTAATGACTTAATTCAACCACGAACTAAATATACACCCTAAAGGTACGTTTACACCTGATGAGATTGTGTGGCACAAATTCTTACAACGAGTAAGGTGGTTTATCTCGCTTAGTTTCTTGGCAGATACAAACTTTGCGTAGTAGATTCTCGGTATAGATCACTAATACTAGCACTAACAGTTTAAAAACTGTTTTAGATTTCTGCTATTGGCCAGTATTCGAAAATCTGCGGCAAGCTCATTGGTTCTAGGAGCTTGGTAATTTTTAGAATGTGAATTTTAGAAAGCAACAAGATTTTATCAGTCAGATTGATCAATCAATCAAAGGAGGATATCTGCATCGTTGCCAAATATTCTAGTTTATGTTAATTTATCATACTAATATCGCAGCATGCACATACACAAATGACTGGTAGTGCTACTCTACACAAGTCATTTGAATCTATTTAACGCAGACAACTTCAATTTCTTCGTTGCAACTTCATGTCGAGTAGCAATACGAGTAACTTATTATTATATAATAAAACGGGACTTAATCACGTAAACAAAAACAAAGTATTTTTGTAAATACCTCGACGTTTCGGACGCGATTTTGCATCCTGTGCAGCTATGCACGCGGGTTTTCCTAACTACCCGCACTTGGTCTTTATTATTGGTTTCTTCACTAGGGTTGCCACTAGACCACACTTCAGTCCTCTCGAGACCATGGATGCAAAGTCGCGTCCGAAACGTCGAGGTATTTACAAAAATACTTTTTGTTTTTGTTTACGTGATTAAGTCTCGTTTTATTATATAATAATGTGAGAAAATCGCGAAAGTTTGAATCGATACGAGTAACTTATACCTATATTTTAATGCTGCGTCTTTCGCTTGCGAAATGGCGGAGGACTGGCTACTTGAGTACTCGGTGGTCTAAGCGTACTGCTTGGACCTTCAGTCGTCGCATCGTCGCTCTCATCATTCGTTTCTAGTTCCGGCGGTGTTATTATCTGAGGTATTTCTGGCTGCGATTGCGCGGATATCCTTGCGATTTCCGCGTCGATTTTGGCGACTAGTTGATCTATGGCGGTGGGCCAGCGGACGGCGGGGATGCTGTGGCCGGGGGAGAGGCGGGCGTCGGTCATCACTGCCAGGCGAACTGAGTCTGCGTACTGGATCACCGTGAGAGACATGCCTGTGGAGGAAGTCAATACTGGTACAATGACAGGTTAGATACAAAACTATAGTCAATGTCTTCATGGAAAGGGAATGGGCGTCTTATTCCTCTGCAGGCTCTTACTCGGTCTATTGAAGTCGTTGGTCATGTTTTTGTTGTGAAGTACAAGCAGTCGATGAGGTACATGAAAATAATGAATACAGGACAACACAAATACACAAAGACGAACTTATCCCGAAAAGGGATTGCTCCCAGTTAACCTTCGAGCGATTAACAGGACATTAAACAAGAGTAGACCGAAAGTAAAATAACCGATCCAAACCTAAAATAATCCTAAGCAAAGTTGTGAACCTTCTGACCTTCTATTGTTTAGTTAGATATTAAGACATCAATAAAGGTGTTAACACAAATCGGTCGATCATCGATCGATGGTAGAATGGAACAGTCGACGTCGATCGATAGTTTCTACTAGACGATGGTATCGAACAACGTCGATCGATAGTTTCTACTAGACGATGGTATCGAACAACGTCGATCGATTGGTTTATCCGTCGATCAGCCAGAGCTAATTACGATAAGAGTATTCAATGATTCACGGTTAAGTTCATTCGAAATAGTATAAACCCGTGGTCTACCCCTGATAATGATGCATGCAACTGCGTTGAAATATCGGGAGCTCAATAAAGGTAATCGCGGTTCATATCCCGTTTATAATATTTCGAAAGCTAATTAGATCGATATTGATCGATCGATTGGTGTGGTAACACCCTAACACCGCAATAATGGCCGCGGGTTGCCGACCGCTGAATTAGACTATTGAGGTAGGAATATTCTGGTATAGTTGCTGTTCAACTTACTGATATTAGCTTGCGGAGGCCGCCAATACACCACGCCATCCACGGAGTGTCCCCACAGCGTGGTCCGCGGCCGCGCGCCCAGAGGTGCGCTGATCTCCGCGTACGATACCGCGTATCTCCTACACAAATTACATGAAAGCACACGTAAAAGTACGGCCCGGCCGTTTTTGGAAGCACATCCCTCAAAATTACAATTGGTGAAAATTTGCCGCCTGCTGAAATATTTCGGAATAATTCTGAGTCACCATGCATACTGTTAAAAATCGAGCCCCCAGCAGTACCCGACTAGGGCCCTATTTTATAAAGCTATACAAGTTACAATTTAAAAGCGGAAGTCTCTATCTAACACATAGGGTCAGAAAGAGACTTCCGCTTGTAAATTGTAACTTTTAGCTTTATAAAATGGGGCTTAGTAGTACGTACCCACTGTAGTCCTCCAAGACAGACTTCCAGTCCAGGGGCCTTACCATAACGTCTTAATGCGGTTCAATTCCGACCCAGTTCAGGTTTTAGCCGTCATTTTTACTATGAATCTGACAGCGAGCGAACCTAAATTGAATCGGAATCGAATCGCATTAAGACGTCATGGTAAGGCTCCAAGTAAGACTAAAAAGGGATTACACGAATGGAACGAGACTTATAGATGTAGTGCGAAATGATTTTCTATGACATTTCGTTGAATCCCATGCTGTTTTCAACTTTAACGACATTTGAATAAGGTTCTATTTATAAAACTATTTAATCTGACAGCTGCATTGTATACACGACTTTAAGAGGCTGACAACACATAATTTTGTTGAAATTGATGTTATTTAAGCACTTTTTTAAGAAAAACTACACACATAAAAAATACAAAAAAAATATAATGTTAATTTTCATCATATTTCAAACACGCTAGACGGACTCGATACATAATTGAACAAAATCGGCTCGATAGAAAATAATTGCAAAGATTGGTCTTAAAATCATCATTAAACGGTTCTATGTATTTATTTTTTCGACGTATGGATCTGCAATTAAAAACATGAAGTCAACATATTCATACCTACACGGCTAACGAGTCATATTTCACAAATAATCCATACTTTTATTTATTTCTTCTTATTTGTGTCTTATTTGCAAGATTTTTGACGCGCGCCAAGCTGCCGGAATAGTTTCATCTCTTTCACTCACAGGCACGCGAACCGTACCTATGTGTGAAGAGTGGCGCTGCTCAAGGTCATTTGCTGTTGACAGCGCCTAAATAACATGTTACTAAAGTTGAAAACCGGATAAAATTTAACGAAATGTCATGGAAAATCATTTGCACTACACCTGTACCTCGAGAGCAGATTCAAGGTGAGTCTTGCGAACGGCGAAGGCACGGCGCGAGTGAGTGCGCCGTAGCGGGCCTGCGCGGCCCACGCGGCCGCCAGCGCGCCCTGCCGCCGGCACGCCTGCTCCACCACGGACGCGATGCGGCGCGGCGTCGCGCCCACCGGCAGCGACAGGCACACCATCCCTGTAAACGATGATACATCTGTCAGAGTGCCTACGCCACATACCCGCATGGAGACTATGAGAAGTGGTGACGGAAAGGGGTAGATACGTAGGTAACGACAGGCACTCCATTTCTGTAAAGCAGGCTAACCTAAACTTTATCTCGCCAAGCCTCTCAGACAAAAAAAAAACCGGCCAAGTGCGAGTCGGACTCGCTCACCGAGGGTTCCGTAAAATTTACGGTTTTCGCGATTTTTCGACAGTAGACCTGAATATTTGATATAAATTTTAGCTTGATAGCTCCACGCGTTCCTGAGAAAAAGGGTCTTGACAGACGGAGGGACGGACGGATGGACGGACGGTCAACGAAGTGATCTTATGGGGGTTCCACTTTTTTCCTTTAGAGGTGTGGAACCCTAAAAATTAGCAATGTGTGCTATTATTGGACATTGCGGCAACACCACGTTGAATGAAATAAGATCGCCCCTTGTTTAATACCTTTTGGTACTTCCACTTTACCGCTGATGTCCTCAAGTGTAAGATAAACTGGGCCACGTACCTCCTGTTTGCGACTTCTTATACTTCTTTCCTTCTCCCTCTGCAAAAGTGAACAGAAAATCTTCTGAAGCAGCTCTCGCCGTGGTGAGCACAGCGTCAGGTGCTCTGTTTTGGGAGAGGTCGAAGAATGCCCTCAAGGCTTCTGTGGCAGCGTAGAGAGCCACGTCTGAGGAAGAGACGCCGAGCGCGCGCGCGGCCCGCTCGATGGCTGCGCGGGAGACCGGTCGGGACCAGGATGCTACCTGAAAAATGGTAAGTTCAATGGATATAAGTATTTAAGATGTTTATGTTTATTTTTATGTGTTGTGTTGCATTACACCAACCTTCCTGCCACACAAATTAACAGTTTGTAACTGATGCCTTTGGCCGTCGTCAGTTCCAATAGTATCAGTCCACAACGTAGCGGGAGCCTTGTACACTTCCACCATCGTCCGCCAGGCCTCACTCGCCGCGCGAGCAGATAACTGCGCCAAGCCGGCGTACTTCCACGTCAGTGTATTAGGATATACCACTTGGCCAGTGCGTTTTAGTTCTTTGAGGGCCCTGATTTCATCGCGGATGCGAAGGGGCAACCTAAGCAGCCCTCGCATCATGGTCAAAGCAGATCCGAACGCACGTCGCGGCCATTTCCGAGGATCTGCGGTTACTAACGGGGAAATTAATACCTGAAACACGATCAAGATAAGTATTAAGACGTGTAGACTTACAAAATAAAAAAACAATGGACAATACATTTTGCTTTGTTAACCTTTGGTATAGTCAAGTTCCTTCTTTTGCATTCGCGTTGAACAGCGGCGAGGAGAGTCGTAGCAGTAAGAGGGGCGACATTTCTAAATTCGTCAGACGATCTTCTTTTGCTGAGTTCCCTGAGCGCGCTAGCCCCGGATATAAGGACTAAGCCAGCCACATGAAATGCACCCGGTAACGTCTTGTGAGCGCGCGGACTCTCCACTGGATCGTACTCTGAGATAAACTCATTCCACGCGTTAGATAAACTGTCATTTAACTTCTCTATCAACTCTGGTATAGCCGAAGGTGTCGGGAGCAGCTTGTTTAACGAGCTTTGTTGTGTATACTCAGTATGCAAAGGCACTTCGGTGGCCTTCAACTGTTCCACCATCAGCAAGTCGCCGATGTTAATGGACTTCTTCCCAGAAAGGAGCAGGTGGTGTACGCGGACCAAAATGTGGTATTTCGGCTCCGGTGATGTGCAAGGTATGATGATGTACTGCCATGGTGGCTGTTCGCCCGGGAAATATTTGGAAACAATCTCGCTTACGTACTCCTGAAAGAGCAAAACATGGATTACAAATGTATCTAATGCAAAATCGCGAAAAACCTTCCCTAAAATGATTTACATTTCGCAACCCACATGACGCTTCCGTGTAACCAATCACTCGATCAATTTACTTATGTTTAGATTGAAGTTTCTAGTTGATTATAACATTCAGGCAACCAGGCTAAGGAGGCAGTAAGGCGAAAGGCAACAAAATGTGTACAAAGAAAGTCTTACGTGGATATTACTGTCAGTGACCGGACGGCCCCGGTGCACGCTGCTGGCCACTACTATGTGGTTGTCTGATTTGAACTGGTGGTCAGCACTCCACGCGTAGTTGCCCCAGCAAGAGACCAGCAAGTGACGTAGCCGCGGAAAAGCGAGCTCGCCATTCTTGTCGCGACGTTCGATCACGTGGTGGTTGAGTTGCTGTTTTATTTGTGCCGCGTTGAGTTCGCCTGAAATGTGACAGTTCACGCTGGTGAAACGTGAGGCTTCTGATGTACAATACAATACAAATACTCTTTATGGAATGCCACAAATCAGTACAAAACAATACAGAAACAAAGAACAAGGTATACAATAATTGGGTCTTATCTTATCGTTAGTTAGAGAAATAAGTAATATAATGATGGATGTATTTGTATATAATGTTGGATCTTGTGTTTATAGACCGACCGCTGAACTGAGTCTTTACCCGCGCGGGTACAGGGGCGCGGGGTAGGACGTCAAATGGGACCGAGAGAGGTGCGGGCGGGTAGCGCGCCTGCCGCCCGCACCTCTCTCGGTCCCCTTTGTCGCCTACCCCGCGCTCCTGCACCGCGCTGGCAAGGACTCATTTAAGCTGCCGTCTACAGTTATTGTGTATAACAATACCCTATAGGGTTTTTAGCTGACTGGGTTAATTCTAGCGGCCCTGACTGAGGAGAACCCTACAAAACTTAAGTGTAACTATTTACCCTTGACAGTAAGCATGACGTTGATGATTCCTTGATTCCGATGCGTGTCAAGTAACGAACGGACTGTGTCGATGCGGATGAACTCGAGCGTGGGGTAACGGCTCGATAGCAGTTTCAGCCAAAGGTGCTTGCTCACACTCACAACTGAAAGTAAAAGAGTAAAAGATTACAAGAAAAATCTGTGGTTCTGGATGGTAAGTAAGTAAGTAAACATTTTCCTTTGAAGAAGTTGGATGAAAAGTGGTAGACCATTTATTTGGGCGACCGGACTTAATGCCAGTGAGCAAGAGGATATAGACATGAATTATCAGCATCAAAAGTTGATAAACAGTCGAAGAGCTTAAAATTTTATTATCTACACAAGAATAATTGCGAAGGTGTGTGAATTATTTTGACTTATTTGAATATTGTTTGATTGAAAAGCCGAGCCCCAGCCTGTGGTAGCCCAGTGGTTTGACCTGTGGCCTCTCAAGCAGAGGGTCGTGGGTTCGAATTCCGGGCTCGCATCTCAATGCGAAGCAATTCAATGGTGTGTGTGAAGTTCCTAATCCGCACTGGGCCCGCGTGGGAACTATAGCCCAAGCCCTCTCATTCTGAGAGGCCTGTGCCCAGTAGTGGGACGACTATAGGCTGGAGATGATGACTGTTTATCGATGCTGACTGCAAGCTATCATAAGCTTAGAGAATAGTGTCTATCCTTTTCTTTCACCTAAGTATGATAAGGCGAGCGCTGGTAGCGCTGACACGGCCAGCCAGAACGCGCAACACGTGTGCGCCTCCCGCGCGAGCCGCGTGCGCAGCGAGACGCCTCGCTGCCCCGTCTCCATCTCTTGTGTTGACTCCTGGAAAAAACACGTAGATACTGATATAATAAACAGGTAAACGTTGCTTGTTCGTATACAGAGGTAGTTAGGTAGCTAAGTAGCTACTGAGTCCATAAAAAATCTTTCGATAAGAGAAAATTCCACTTTCCCTTTATAGGCTACTTTATGTCCCGGCAAAGAGCAAAGTTCCCACGGGACGCAGAGCAATTTTGCAGACAACAGTTCTTTAGATGTACTACTCTATTTCAATTTTTTAGGACAACTGGGCCCTATTTTATACAGCTGCAAGTTACAATTTACAAGCTGAAGTCTCTTTCTGACTCTATGTGTTAGATAGAGAATTGACAACATTTCATATTTCTGAGCCTATAGTTTTAATGGTTCTCTGTATTTTGTTTGAAAAGATGAACATGCTGGAAGTTTAATTTTTTCGCTAGGGTTTGTATTTAATTTATAATTAATTTATTAATTTTTGCTTATTCTAAAAGGGCGTAACTCCGAAACTATCACAGAATAGACACTTATCCTTTTGTCTTTTCTGTATAGAAAAAAAACTGACGTCAATTTCAAATTGACAATGTCAGGCCTTATTCTCCGATATTCGATTTTCGATGTACACTTCGTGCTGTTCCGCTCATACTGATATAGTCATTAACTTGAGAGTGAGAGAGAAGGTATGCAACGAACTTCAAAAATAGAATTACAGAGTTGCCCCCCTTGTACTTTGAAGTTGTCAAATACAAAATTATGGTCGCTTACTTTTTCTCGTGAAAAAGGCAAAGGCATTTCACCTATCCTGTGGTAGAATTGGTAAAATTAAGACATGTTTTTAATTAATTTTTATTTTCTATAATAAGCAATATTAAAATTATATAAACATATTGCAGTGATCAAGAGGCAAAATGCTTTCGAACCATATATACATTTTTCAGGTGTTATAAAAATGAAATGTTGTCAATTCCGCTTGTAAATTGTAACTTGTACTTTATAAAATAGGGCCCTGGAAGTACCGCGTTGTTTTTGGTAGCACACAAAGTTTGGAAACACCTTTTCTAATGACTGTATTTTTTGATTGTGTAGTTTTAAGGGGTTGATTTTTTCACAGCTCCAAGGGACCGCAGACAGTAATACCTTATGCGTTCCTGAGAAAGGTCTTGACTGACCGACAGACAGACGGGCAACTGATCTTATAAGGGTTTTATCTTGACGGTAAAAGGTAATCTTAAACCTACGATACTACCTCTTCGAGAGGTGATTGTTTCAAGTTTAATACGGAAGTAAGGACTGCCCTTTACACTCAAAGAACCGGGTCTGATTTATTTATTTATTGACCTACCTGATTAAAAGATCAGACGCCGCAAATTGTAAATAACTATTTAACCTACTTATTATTCCGATTATTTCTACTCGACAGTGCAATGTTTACGTGTTTACAGCATGACTAGTGTCATATTAGTGTCATAAATGCTTCATAGGTATATGGCCAAATTGCATCAGACCAAGGACAAGAGTAGACAACCTCCATCCTGGTCTGGGAGCAAAGAAAAAACATAGAATGTACCAGTTGCTTCTCTTCCCGTGCAAATGGTAAAAGTCCATCGAGGGAATGGGCGAAAATCATAGGAATTATTAGGCGATGCGGCTAGCAACCCATCACTATTTTGATTCCATTTTCCATCTATGTATACGCCCACAATCTTGCTAAACGTGGCCTGTAGATCTTGTCACCTTAGGCTTTGTCTACCACGTGTGTGTGTGTGTAGACAACCTGATAGAGAGGAAATGCCATCACAGGACAAAGAGAATTTAACACTACGTTCAGAAATAGGATCAATGTGTGATGTAACCAGAAGAGTCATCGAAGATAAGCGCATAATTATAATATTGAAACATGTTTATAAATAGTTAAACTTACAATGAAATAACGAAAACACGGATTTGATATGGCCGACTTCTGCTTATCAAGCTGATTGTAGTGAGGTGTTGTTACATTTCGGCTACCTTTGAACCGGTAAGTCTCGTTGATATCGTTGTTAATTAAGAGGGTGCATCCCTATTGAGCTGGCAACGTCGCGTTTTTGGTGATTTTTTGCGATTATTTCACAGAAATTGAATGAAAGTATCAAATATCCGTCTGTAGTGCACTTCGTTTTGAGTGTATTTATTTTCTTATTAAACGAGATATAGTATTTTATCCCTTTTATACGAAAATAAAAGTCCATCACGATCAATTACTGCATTAGACACATTAATACACTCAAAACGAAGTGCACTACAGACGGATATTTGATACTTTCATTCAATTTCTGTGAAATAATCGCAAAAAATCACCAAAAATGGGACGTTACCAGCTCAGCAGGGATGCACGCTCTTAAATAAAAAACATTTCCTTCAGACCCATGTTCATGAACCTTGTCCTATGTTAGCAAAGTCTAGATTCACATCACATAATTTTAAAACTAAGTCCACCGCATCTGTATCTGCTCGGGATAAACTCACAAACTTCTGGGGCCTTACCATGACGTCTTAATTCATACTAAAAGTGACAGCTAAAACTTGAACTGAGTCGGAATTAGGACGTCATGGTAAGGCTCCTGAACGGATTTTCTTGCGGTTTTCACCAATAGTGATTCACGAGGACTGTTTAGTTATAATTTGTCAAGGTATTGTGTAAATTAGTTGAAATATAACGATGAGAGAAAGGTTCAAGCTCATGGGATACAAATTTTAATTCCGCGCGGACAAAGTCACGAACAACAGCTAGGCATATTCACGAAGCCTCTAGATTCTATGAGCACTGAATCCCAGTACGTAAACACAGAAGTCAGGAGTCAGAGTCGCAGTCATGTCTGACGCCGTGTCAGATAACCTGGTAACCGCAGGCGACGGGTAGAGTTTTGTTTAAAGAATCACACCCCTGAAACAGGCGGTAGACGCCTCAGCGGCCTCCAACAGCATCCTGAAGCTATTATATTATTTGTTTATGTATAACAAAAACTAAGATGTTTATTATAAGCAAAAAGGTTTTCCAGGAGTGCCAGGACTACCTGTGGTCCAGTTGGTAGGACGCTTGGCGCATTTAGCCTAATGAGGGTCAAATTCCGCCCGGCACACTCGAAAAGCATTTACGTTTATAAAAAAACTTTGTTATTGTGTTGATTTAGATTTGTTTGCAAATAATATTATGTACCTTTGTATAAGCTGCACCAGTGTAAAATATCTGTAAACATGTTATAAAACTATATTGAAACTGCAAATCTGCGAGTCAGCAATTAAGCGTGTATCAAAATGCCATAGCTGTTTTTATGCACTTAACTTTGAAAAGTATACAAATAAAACCATACCGCTTGCGCGGCTCGCGATCTCGCTTCTCCCATGCTAAGTTCGGATCACTTTCACCTTCTGCGCAGTGAAAGGTTTAAGTATATGCGTATACGCACGTTATTATAATTTATGGAATTGACGGTTGAAATCTATAAAAAAGGTTGTTGTTCTTAAATTTTATCAGCCGTAAATTTTCATTTACGTAAAGCCTGTCAACTCTGCTACAGGCCAATTCAGAGTCAGACAACAAACAGTACAAATTAAATAAGAGCGTCGCTTGCTCGCTTGTAAAACAACAATACTAACCTAATAGCAACAATTTTGTTTGAAAATTTCCTTACTTTTACGCGAAATGGATACTGACGCAAGATCTCGCATGGCGCTATCTCTCAATTGCCTATAGAAAGCAAAGTATGCAATAACTACCATTTCCTCCATCCGACGATGACGTAGGTGTTCAAAACCGATCCGCCACGGTACTTGGTACATCTTGACCCCCGCTATCAGTTGACCCGAGTGAGATAGCGTTATCACCACTCTCACATGCTTTGTAATAGGTCAGCTCGACAATCGTGTAGCAAATAAACAAACAAATAAAAATCGGGTTTGGCGGTCAATGCTGGATCAAATTCTTTGCAGTTAGGTACCAAGTACGCAAAAGATCTAAGCGGCTCGAAGTG
Source organism: Pandemis heparana (assembly GCA_963854515.1). Classification (NCBI taxonomy): domain Eukaryota; kingdom Metazoa; phylum Arthropoda; class Insecta; order Lepidoptera; family Tortricidae; genus Pandemis; species Pandemis heparana. Next base: position 5,858,326 of record OY978011.1, on the reverse strand, counting down.
TATCCGTAAGGACCCCTCGGTACCATCGCTGTCTATTTTAAGCCGTTGCTATACGAAAATGTATACTTCCGAAAACTAAAAATCCAGTGCCGTCAGGATGAGGCGTCAGAAACGCAGCAACATTGCCACCACGACAGTGATGCTGCGAAAGTTGACAGGATGTGTGGAATGTTCCTCTGTTGAAGCTGCAAAGATACCTTGCTCAATTCAAACTCAATTTGATATCGAAAACAAAGATTCAAATAACCGTCAATTCCTGCATCGTGTCCACTGTTTTTGATAGCTGGTGACCTAATTATTTAATGTTGACATTGCGTCAACTTTCGATACAAGCCGTAGATTCCGATACAGGTTCAGGGCCCCGATTTTTGAAAGCATATCACTCGAAAGTACCACTCGAAAGTGGTATAAATCTGCTTATATCTTCAAAACTACGGCTCTAAACAAATTTTTGTCTAGTCCACATGATTAATGAGAGCTGTAAGTATCTTCTAAGCTACTCGTATTTCAAATTCGGCGCAACTTTTCACCACTTTCGAGTAGTATTTTCACACATGTGCTTTCAAAAATCGGCCCCCAGGGCCATAAACAAGCCGATTGACTTATTACTCGAAATCGACGTCTCGCCGGTTCCCTTTGTTATGTGATTTGACTTTGTAAGTTAAGTTTGTTCCTTAATTGTCGTTGCTAGTGTCAACGAGATCTGATGCGATGATCTCGATTGTGAAATTCTACAGAACTTATGTTCGCGATAAAATAGCATAATGAGGATTGGTCTCAATGACGCTGAGAACCGGCATCCTGCATTCGGCTTGAACAGTCCTCATCATTTCGATAATGTCGTCTTCAACCAAATTAGTAGTTGCTATAGTAATGATCAAATTTCGGTTTATTGAGGGCTCTAACTAACATAATATTTGTCTAGTAACCGAAGGGCTGGTATTATCTTAAATGATAAACCGTATCAAGGGCAAACAAAAACACTTTATCTATTTTCTAATTTACGTCCGTTAATTAATTATTTGATAGATATTTGGTTAACATTGACGGTTTTATCTGTTGTCACCCGAGTTTTAGGAGTTTGGACCCAAATAAATTTAATATATATTTATCTAATACCTTTAAACGAGCAATTCTTGTACATATTATAATTTGAATCTCGGAAACGGCTCCAACGATTTTCATGAAATTTAGTAAGTACCTATGCAGGTTTTGGGAGCGATAAATCGATCTAGCTAGGTTTCATTTTTGGAAAAAACCAAAAAAAAAATACGGAGCAAAGCGCGGTCATCCGGGTACTAAGTATTAAAATTAACTTATTATGCCGTATTAGGTTTGTTAAAAAAATAACCATTAAAGCTCACCTTACTTAAACAGCTTCCATTCACATGATTCAATTCATGACAAAATTTATCACATTTTGGGTCTTACAAATCTTAAAACTCGCACTTTTCCTTTTGGTAAAAGGACTCCAATTAAACCATTAATTCAATCTACTGACACTGTCAAATTTAATATCATTAGAACTACCCTCAATAGAAAAAAAAAGCACCTACCGGTTTGGTACTGGCAACTTGAAAAAACTGGTGACGGCGGGAATTCCTTTTTCAAACTTGCGGTTATCGTCGCGCGGGCGCAGTCGACAGACAAGTCTGACCACAATGGACGCCGAGTGACCGCTGGCTGGCTTGCAACTGCCGGCCGCTTGGAGCGTGATGCTACGCTACCACGCTTATCTAACGCGAACATCGAACGTTGGCTCCAGTATTGGCTCCAACATAACTCGCAAAACAAGCAACTGGCGATTTGTAACAAACATCCTAGCTAGCATTAGCATACTAATGGACATAATTGGATCAAATGTTTGGATGCAGTTTCGTGTTCAGTGTGTGTTATGCTATTGTACAAGGTTCAACAACGGGAGGCGTGGTCTTAAATTGAGTAGAAAACAAACCGTTATCTCCCATTGCATTATCTAATTAAGGTTAAGTGGTTTCTTAGCAACTTTTTGGATAAAATCTTAGCAATGTATTAAAAATTTGTAAAAAAAACATTTTTAATTATTAGGTACATTCATACAGTATCTATAGTCCAAGGCTAATTTCGCGAACATCATGAATATTAGTAATCGGCATATCATTGAACTAGGGAACAAGGCTAGTAGTGCACGTGCGGGGCAGTCACGCACAGTGCGGATTGCCTTAGAATCATAGAGGATATAAATATAACCAATTAGAGTGGTATGAGCTATCCAATTGTGGCAACACATCAGTCTTTTTCGACTTACACCATGCCAACACATTTTCTCAATTGGTTTTCTTCTTCTAGATCTCCTACATGAAACAAAGCCATTTAAGTAATTAGGATTTTGATTAGTTGCTTTTTGGTTTTTATTAAAATTAATCGAGTTTCATTTACTATGCCGCACAACTAAATTATCGATACCTATCGATCATGAAAGCTGCTTGCTCAACTTTATTTACGAATTTTATTGAATCAGGCGTTACTTTGCGGAGGTCCATTTTAATGAACACAAAATATTTACCTTGCTACTCCGCTTCTCGCGGTTTTTTATTTACGCATTTGACCTTTCATAGTCATGGTCATAGTCATATAGTTTATTGCAATTATGTGGTATAAGAGGTCTTAAATCTATTAAACAAATGCGCCAACATAAACCCTGCTAGGGCCTTTGGCTGGCCAGTGCAGTAATCGCCAATTTTGGCTCGGCGTAATTTTATTTCATATGAATTGTATAACGTTTCCACTCTATTAGGTTTGTGCTCTATGCTAAGAACAGAACGCATGTGTGCAGCGAATGCAACCAACGTTACTCATGTTGTTGTATAAACCCAATAAGCAATCTGGAAATAACACGCCCAGGGCCGGATTTAAGGGGGGGGGGGGGCAATCGGGGCTACAGCCTCGGGGCCTCCACAAAAGAGACTTCGAAAAAAAAAACAAATGCAGACTAGTGAACAAATTGGGAAGGAAAATAATTTGGAGTATGGGGCCTCCACTCTTTTGTTGCCCAGAGGCCTCCAGACCTCTAAATCCGGCATTGAACACGCCTTTTTAACAGACATCAAAAAAGGAGATTCTCAATTCGACTGTATGTTTTTTGTTTCTTATACGACCATTCCGCCTGTACTAGATCATACTTCAAAGCAATACCTGATCATCCTGCTCGCTGATGGTTTGTCCAGTAGGCTTATTGTCTAACTCGCTCGCAATCGCCATCGTGTTCATTTTGACAGTTCATGTATGGGCTGACAATTGGCATCGGAATCAGCTAGCTGTCACATTCATACAAGAACTGTCAAAATGAACACGATGGCGATTGCGAGCGAGTTAGACAATAAGCCTACTGTACCTAAGATTTGTACTGGCTTAGTACCTAATTGAGCATAAGTCATATAATATAAAAATTGGTAACAACGATGAAAAAACAATTATCTAAGTATTTTTCTAAATCTCTTTTATCGGACAATGACGATTGCTTAATTGTAGCAGGATTGCGAAGGATTAAAAAAGTCAATGACCCTTATAAAATTTCCGTAAAGTGATCAAGTGGAATTTGCTTTCGCATTTCATTAAATCAATAATTTTGCTCTAAATATTGTCCGATCCGATAGTGATGTAGCCTTGTAGGTACTGTATAAGTCAATCCAATTAATTTTGACTTTTGACCTTAAACTATTAGTTTTTTTATGGATTTTTAACATCCAAATTATTTTTATCGATAGTGAGTTATAATTATGAAGTACCTACCTATGTATTTCTGTAGGATTGGTGAAATAATGAGACGATACAAAATTATAACTATTTATTGAAACAATTTCAAAATAATATTTTTTCACTAAAGCTAGTGGGCTTAAGACTCACGTAACTAACGTAGGAAAGCGAAGATTAACGTAGGTATAAGATAAGTAGCCATAAGTACATAATAATTTATTCGTGAAGATCTTGTGTATATAACACTTGTAATTATTCTAGGTATCAATATAGGATATTTATAATTAGGCTTCGTGGAAGATTAATATAGCTTCACTATGTATGGCTAAAATACATTAATATACGTTAACATTGATCTTACAAAATGCTTTAAAATGACATCGGAACTATTATACAAATGCCTGTAGGGGACATGTTTGTACCTATATGATACCTACTAACGCTATCGAAATTAATACTCAACAGCAAATAAATAATGAAACGCTTCCAATTACGTTTGATGATCAACAGGAAGATATAACGTGGAAATGAAACAAGTTCTTACAGCCTCTCTTATCACATATTACAAGGTTCATATTCTACTAGTTTGTCTACCATAGAAAATCTAAGTTAACACGTTAACGCCTGTGTACAAATTTGTAAATGAAATCTACATCGATGAGTTCCTGTTTATTTAATTCCGCTAACTGTATGATACAGGGAGGTCAAACAGACTTAAAAATAAGATAAAGAAAATATGCGCTATGCAATCCATTGCGAAATTACGAAACGAAACATCAAATTGTTTACATCTCAGGTCAATACAGTGATATACGTTTAAATACATCGAGTTATTCGAATTAAGTATAATTTAATCGAAATGGTTACACCGTTATAATTTGGCATCCAACAACTAAGGCACGGTACTCGGCTATAAAGATTGCACTTCGGTCTTTGGAAAGAGACAACTGGTGTCACTTAAGTTAGAGCGGGACAACGCTCTACGAAGCCGAAATTAGCCGAGAAGATGTGCAGTCTTTATAGCCGAGTACTGTACGCGTATATACACAGGTTGTAGCTTAATTACGTAGCCTGGACAAAAGGGGAAATCAATAAATGCGAACAAGCGTTGCTTCCAACAATACGGACCGATGGCACGATTCCTCTAACACAGAATCCAGAATCAGTTCCGATTTGTTAGTGTTGTTTAGTGAATTGATTTATGTAATGCGGAATAACTAATCATAGCGAAAGAATGCAAATAAAAGTACACGGTTAAGATTTTATAATTTTTACATAACTTTACCGAATACGTATAATGGTTAATTGGACCATAATGCATTTAAGATTCAAATTTCATATTTGACGATTATAATTTTAAAGCAATCGTTATTATAATAACACAAGTATGCATAATCGCTCACAGTTGATACAATGTTTGATATTAAATCATAAAAAGGCTATTCTTAAGAGTATAATTTCATTTACAAACATGAAAATTGATGTTGCTACATAACAATAACAATTCGGAACCGGTTCGAAGGACCACGGACGACTCAAACCGCGCTCGCTTTGACGGTCTTAGCGGAAAGGAACCTATGCTCGATAGACCTTCGGGGGATGCCACTGATTTTCTTAGGCGAGTACCCATTGCAGTTTATAGATGAAGGTAAAGACTTATAGCCCCCATCGGAACTGTAGTCCGTGTCGGTAGACTGCCCATTCAGACTGGGACTATGTCTGTTCCCATTCACGCTCTCCTTGCTGCTGATCCGTCCATTGTAGAGATCCCCATAGGACGTGTGGTGTTTAATCATGTTTTCTTCGATGACGGCGTTTTTGGCGAGCAAGGGTTCGGCGCTGGAATACGTTTGATTGTGAAAGTTTTCTATGGAGCGAGATCTGTGGGAGTACATGTTCTTTCTGACGGTTTTGTCGGCTGAGGAGTCTCGTTTGACGTAGCGGTTGGTGTCGTTGGCTAGGGCTTGGAGGTACTTGGTGCCGACACGGCTGTTGGTTTTGAGTTGCACCGCGTCCGTCCGCCGGTCGTCGTCACTGGCGCGCCGCGCTCCGCACTGACACTTCACGGTCCCGTTCACTACAGGCCTCTTAGTCTTTTGTGCTTCACTATACACCGGCAGCTTCCTTCCGCTAGCTTGCTCATTCCAACTGGAGAAAAATCAAAGCATTAGTACACAAATGTGATAGGTTGCCGGCACATTTCTTGAGTAATCTTAAAACGCAAACGCGAATTTAACTTCTCTTCGGCATTAGAGTATGTAGTGTATTAATGCTCAAGAAATTTGCCGGTATAGCTAATAGTTTGCCGAATACTGATAAGACTTGACGGATAGGGTGATCGATTGTATGTTGGTATGTGAAGTGTCCCACGAACCACATCAGTTGTAGGGCCCCAAATAATCCCGCCCTATGCAGTAGAAATTACCTACCCAGGTAATTGGGTGCAGCGTGGGTGGAGCTGATCTCGTCAATCAGGACAAAGTTAAACTTTTACCTACATTATCTAAGTACCTAAATATAATCATTTGATTAATTTATCAAAAACGCTAACACTTGTTTCTCACCTTTATATTCTGCAGGGCAGCGTGCAACAGAGAGTGGATTCATCATCAAAGTAAATTACGAATTTAGTCCCCAAACAAAAATCAAAAAGGACAAAACACACGTTTTACCTACGCACATTACATTACAATACAATGCAACCAACCTATGCTACTCCTGAAAACCACGCGCATATACTAATCAAAGCGCCAACTCGTGCTGTTAGATGAAACTTTTTAAGACACTGCATACCGTAAAAAAGGTCCAGCAAAGATTTTGAAAACAACACCTAGGTACTCATAATTACAAAATGTTTTATTAATAAAACTATATTTTGGGCGATTTCAAGCGTTTCAACCGCATCTATTACCGTTTACGACATTTTGAAGAGAGTTGACGACAATCACCAACTTTGACAGAAACCATTTTGCACAGGAATTTGAAAAGTGGATCCAAATGGTCACCCCTCACACAAAAAAGAATACACGGCATAGAGAAGAGGTTGAATCGCCAAAGAAGGCCAGTGTTACAGGCAGTAAATACACAGGCACATTAGGTTCTTAGATATAACCGACCGATCCTCATGCATCAGTTGAAGAATCTGTGGCAATAGTCTTCAATATCCCTATCGGATGTTACGAAGAGATCGCCGGGGTTTTGGTACGCGAGATGCAGCAAGCACAACACATTAACCGAGCACAAGAGGCAAACAGCGAGAAAGCAGTCGAGCCACGCTACCTGGTGCGACGGACGAACGCCCCCCAAGTGGAAACTGCTTCGGTGAACGAGACAATTGCCCAATATCCAATTTGAATTAAAAGCAGCATGTGAGGAAATTAGAACATGGTTAAGTCGACGGTGATATAGTAGTACCACTACAAAATCGACACATTTAACATTGTGCAGCTAGTTGAATCATTTTATCATAAATATGAACTCCATGCGCAAATGGACAAGCAGTTGCTGCTTAAAATAAAAAGTCCATGCGTAGTTATTTCCACAATTAACATACTTAGTTTGAGTGGTAACACTATAAAGTTCTAAGATGATTTAATTATGAGATATTAACAATAATGGAATCGAAATTAGATGAATATTCCCGCGAAATATGGAGTCACAGTCAGAGTGACTCTGCACATTGAAGTGGGAGCAAATGTCATCTTCCTGTTCATATAGTCTCTGAGGATCAAAATCCATTGCGAGTTGCCTATATGAGATGCCAAGCGTTGTGTTATTGAAATAGTATTTTGTAATGCAACTCTACCGTTCTCTTTGCATTCTGAGAAATAGTATGAAGGTATTGTGGATGGTATATACAAGAGGGTGATAGATGAGTGCAATGTCTGTAAAATTGACTTCAAAGAATGTATCGAAGCGTTGATAAACCTAAAACAATAAATAATACAATATATGTGTGTGAAAAAACTGTATAAAGAAAATATAGAGCTTACTGCCGTTAAAAAAATGCGTTTAACATCAACAAATTAGAGAAAAATAAGTATATCCCGTGGTAGGTATTAAGACATTATGAGTAGATGAAAAATATTGTCAAGTTCAAAGATCTCAATCTTCAGAAACAGCAGAAAAGTTAAATAGGTAATTTTAAAATCAATAATAATTTCGAGAGCAACTCCCGCTAACCTAGCGAAGCAAGGTTAGCTGTTCGCAAACGTGTAGGTAGATCAATCGTATTACATATTATAAATGTTTCTTATCAAATACTTAATAGTTTGTGTTGTGCCCTATTCCAATTAGGTCGCCCACACCTAAGGGTAACTCGACAAATATCAATCCTGTGCATACCTATTTGTGTAATAATAATATATATGAGTGTATGCGATGATAACATTCAATTACCTCACTAAACCGGAATTTTCAGAACTCGTTAGCGCCGAGCTCATCGGCGGCCGCAACTGCAATGAAAACACGCAATTATTTTATTATACTCGCTATTAAATAGGCGTAGGTATCCAATTGTTTAACCAACCGACATGAAATATGGAGATCGTTAAGCGTTACCGTTTAGAACCCAACCCGCCTGTATATTATGTTATGTGCCAATGCTATACGATTCTATGTCTATTTGATTTAGTAAATAACTTTATGCATTCAGTTGCATGGTAATAAAGTTTTTTACCGTGTCTAAATACACTGCACGCCTATCTAATTGTGTACTCATCTAGTTTAATAGTAAGGTCTAGTTTAATAGTAAATCTGTCAATGAATCGTTGACACAATCACAATAACAGTTTACGTACTTCATAATCATCATTTTTCTTAAATTTATAAACCTTGTAGTCACCACGCTCAACCATACCCTATGTTGGCATCATGATAGTCTTCATCTCCAATAAATACTATGGTCATCGCCAAATTAACTGCGTTACCATTCTATAAAAAGTTTTGTTGTCGAACGTGTGTAATACCGCTATGCAACGTTACATGTTAAACGGACATCAATTTCAGAGAAATCTGTCATTTTAAGTTTGTCTAAGACAATCTATTCTATGTTATGCATTAAGACCCGAAATTTCTCCAGATCATCATCAAGACAGTCTTTAGTTTCTCTGTGATACTTATGGGTAGGCAAACATATCAACCTTGGAAACAAAACACTGCTTTCTTTTAGTAGTCATATACAAGTTCTGTACGTCCTCCACGTCACTATCATCATCATCATCGCTCACCCGATCAGTCTGCGTGGCGACGGAGCAGGTGTCGTCAGCGCGCGGTTCGGCGCCGCCCGCCATCCGAAGCATTTGCTGCTGCAGCACTCGCACCAATCGGTCGCGCTCTTCCAGCTGACTCTGGAATGTACAAAGTCAACAATTCAACGGTTTGTCGAGGCATTAAAGTTGGCACTATCTAAATAGTAATCAAAATGGCAGTGGTCGCTCCACCCCTCAAGTTCGGTTGGGCTAGTGGCCAGTATCAGGGAAGATGGTGTTTTCAAGAAAACTGGCTTGTAGAGACCCTGTTTTTTCGTGAAAGTAAGACTGGAAGTAGTTTAATAAATCCCGGAAGTCCGCTGGATGAGGGCCGTGCAAGACTTTATGACGCTCTGTGGGAGAGGCCTATATTTAGCAGTGGAGGTTTTTGGCTGACGATTATGATGATAGGTACCTGAAGGAAGACAATCTGGCGACGCATCTCCGCGCAGGCGTCAGGGTGCAGCGGGGAGGCGGGGGGGCGGCGCCCGTTGACGCGCGCGGGACTTTCCGCGCACGCGGCCAGCAACGGGTCGAGAGTTTCGCTCTGTAATGCGCAAACACGTTAGAGAAAGACATAACGAGAGCCCGACAAAACGCTGGCTTTATATCTGTGCGTCGCGAGCGAAATTCTATCCCTCTCTCACGTTTGCTTGCGTACTTAAAAAAAGAGAGACGTAGAATTTCGACGAAGCCGTTCCATAGATTATGCTTTTGTCGCAAAAAAACATCTCGGTACGCATTCGAATGGAAGTGCCAAATATGAGATTAGGTTGTTACCGTTACGTGTCACAAGTGGCGCTGCCAATTTTTCCATACCCAGTGCGTAGTCCTTAGTTAAGTAAGACGTTTACGCGAACGAGTTCGAGAAGTTTTGCTGTGTCAAAACTTACACTAAAAGGTTCTCACAGCTGCTGACAATACAAGACACGCAAATAAGAAATTCAGTAGAAAAACTACGCGATGTCCCTTGTGAGTTGGATGAGAAATATCCCACGAGCAAGTCCTGAATTACAACCAAATCTGTACAGATGTTTAACCTTGTTAAACTTATGAAATAACAAACATCCAGACATCTTCCTAAACTTCAACGTTTGAGGGAATAACGCATTTTAATAACATTCATTCTATTATATTAATAGTTAAATAGCAAGGTTGCGTATTTTACATTCCCATTGAGTGATTTTCCGATCACAAATTCAATAAAGAAGCATTAATCTCGGAAAAATATCTGTTGAAAGAAAGAAAGAAAAAGTTTATTTATGACAATCACAAAAGAAGTGATGAAGAATTGTGTTGAACGCAATTATTGTTTGATCATGATTTTATTTACGAGTTTCATTACTCTCACTAATAAAAAAGAGCATTGCATCCATCACCGTCACGCTTGGTTATAAACAAACGTTTTATGTCATGGAAACCGTGTCAAGACAATGGCAAAGAACCATTGTCGAACGACACCGTTTAACAGGTGGGGTGCCTATTAGGTATCTCCAATCATAGTAATCTGGTAGTCATAAAGAGCTGGAAGTTTGAAATAATCGAGAGCATAACAGCGTATTAACAAGTTTTCAAAACCATAAATATTAAAGTGTAAAAAAAACGGGAAGAGAAAGAAAAGGGAAGAAGCATTAACAGCGGTGCTGCATTCAGTTGCACAGAGGGTTCATTTGAGTAGAAGAAAAATTTTTTGAACGCGACTAACTGGTTGACAGGCAACGATAGGTACACAGCCAAAACAACTGGAGACTTGAAATGTGGCAAACATACCATGATTAGGTATCATAGAGTTGAACTAGTGAGAGATTTTACGAAATTCCCACGGTCTATGGGACCAAATGCTTACTTATTCTGCCAGCTGATGCGAAAATACGGGATAAAGATAGTAATTTTGATATGTTCAAGCATGTGGTCAAATGAACACTCTGTGCAGCCGTTTGTGTTGCAAATTGTGGAGGCTATACTTACACTCATCGAATGATGCTCATCCCCCGGCTGCGTGCGGCAAACAACGCGATGCAACCAAATAAACAAACGTTACAACACGCAAACAAACAAAATGGTGCTTACACTAGCCTACACTTTCGCTAAACAAAAGCTAAGGGGAGTCTGCTGTTTGTCAGAATTAAATGGAATGTGTTAAGTGAAGCTCAAACATACGGTAGCGTGCTTGTAGTTATTTTGGCGGGAGTCAATTTAGATTTTTTGTTAGTTTCATTTCAAAAGCTCAAAATGTTTAACCGTAAGTGTTTGCAGAAAATATCTGCAGCAAGCAGAATCCTTTTAACTTTAGACGAAACGAGCAAAGAGCAGGTACTCTTACAACCCTAACTTTACTTAAGGCATATGAACTTGTTAACCTGTAACGTGAGATTTCGACTTGCGTATCTATTGCATTGCACACCGCGCCCTCTTCGAAAGAGCAAACACTTACCTTTTATTTTCAATGGTAAGCGTAATTGTATACGTTTGTTTTCGCCCCATTCATGTTTTTGTACAAATGGACAACTGGAGTGCTAACAATGAATAAAAAAACGTTTCGAAATTTTATACCAAGGCCTCGCAAGTAACACGATCTATATGACGCGATATAGAGTCGATTTGACAGTGTTACGCGTTAATTGCATATTAGCAACAAAAACATCTACTTTTACTACTTTTAAAAGACTTGGTGAAATGAGAAATTAGCTTTAATTAAACATTGTGTTTAGAGGAGATTCATGTCATTCATTATTATCTAAATTTTCCCAAAGAATTACTTACGCGCAAACAATGAGTCTAGATTCGGATCTACGGGACCTAAGCGAGCAAATTATTGTTTATCGCCTGGGAAATGTGACTAATTAAGTAATTGCAATGCAAACACACATTATTGGATGGGTCGTAACGGCAGTGCATGCTACGTTCCTTACAAAGAGTAAATAGGGGAAATCGCAAATGAACATTACTGGTATCTTTACTTCCTACGTTCTATGCCCTTGTTTACACACGGCAAATCATAATAATTTATTCATGCTTTCTCGTTACAAAAAAAAAGTACGTAATTTACAACAATCGTAACAGAAAATATCTACATACAAGCAGTATTAGATTGAAATGAAAGGACGATAAAATTCTTGCCGAGTTCTAATCGCAGAATTTATGCCGGCACCTGCCTGACGTTTCAGTTTTAATTAACTTTCAAATTATGACGGTTCCATGTAAAGAAAAGCAATTAAACATACATACTCGTACGTAAATCAAGTCTTTATCCCTGACGGGGTAGACAGAGCCTAGGGTCGCAAGACCATAAAGCCACGTTTAGCATAATTAGCAAGTAACTATGTCCATAACCATATTGCAATAATTAATAGCGCAGCTATATCTCGAGTCGGATACTATATGCCGCGTTGTTGTGATTTGATTTTGACCTTAACATTAAACAACGTCACAGACACATTGTCACGAATATTAATTACGATAATCTAGTCAGTTCAAACAGGTACCGATACAGCACGAAATAGAATCATGATTTTGCAGAAGAATTTTAACTATTCCTTAAATTTCATAATCTTAGATCAAACATCTAGATAAATACATTCACTAACCCGGAAGACTGCTGGCAGCAAGCTCGTAACACGCCAGTTCGTGGAAGTATTATATCAATGAAATAAATGTTGATACGTTTACCTTTTTCCTAAATACTTTGGTACCTCCTAACCTCGCAGCTACCTACACTAACTAGGCATCAAACTAGGCTGACATTGACAAGCATTAATTACTAACTTGCATCGGGTCATTGGGTTTATTTTGAACATGGGCTAAAAGTCAATAAAATAGTGGAAATTTTATAACATTTAATAGTTTTTTGTTCTGACGTGGTTTATTTTTATCGCATATCCAAATCAACCCCAAGGCTCCTTAAGGCGTAGGGTTAGATGCTCAGCTTGCTGTCAGTTTATCTTGCTATAGTGACCTTTATCACGAACAGTCAACAGACTTATAAAAACAATTACACTTGGTCCATTAAACCGTCACAGTCAGTAACAAGACAATCATGGCCTGACCGAACCAATCGCAAACCGAACAAGTAGCCTTTTTACTAAGACTATCCGACCTGCTACTCTCCTTCGTCGAACTAAAAGAATGGGATGCGTAATCAACCCCATGAATTCCTGTCATAAAAACGAAATTCTCCAACTTCCAAAGTATACGTGCCTCCTGTAAGACGCGTTTTAGCTGCAGGAGAAGCGTCTTGATGTCGACCACATCTTGAAGAAGCAAGGCAGGCGCGGGCGCAGGCGACGCCGCCTCGCTCGCGGCGTCGGACGGCGTCTGCGCACGCGAGCGCTGCAGCAGCCGCGCCGTGCGGACTGGGAGACTGGCCCTGTAACGATATGATGTGTGAGAAGAATGCTGTTGATGGGATAAAAGTGGTAAAACTCATCATCAGCCTATACAACTCGACCGAGCTACTAAGTTTGCAACTCGCGTCTTAACAAGAACAGTTCAAAATTTTTTAATTCAACACGGAGACGAAAATTCGTAAGACGCGTATCGGCGACAACCTATCTGTATCTGTATTGCTCTTATATTTGTGTGTCTTGCAAAATGAATAAATTTCTTCTTTCTTTCTTTCTTTACTGACGTGACAGGGCGTTCGCGGGATGCATGCGTGGTGCAAACTTAGCTCGGTCGAGTTGTACATGTTTAAATTCATTATAGACGTCTCAATGCATGTCTCATCCATGGGATATGAGCCCCATTTCACATTTATAGCCTCGTGTAGTGATGGCTACTCTCTATATCTCTTATATTGAAAATATAGCCGAAGCTCCTAATGTGCAGTTTCCACCCGACGTTCAACGTTCGTTCTAAAATGGCGATGTATTTTTAACGCAATGCCGTTGAGTCGTTCCAGTGTAGGTATGTGACCATTTGCCATTTAAGTTGTGAATTACCTCCGTATGATATAGGCATGTAAATAATGTATCTACAGGTTTGGGTTGGGCAGAATAATCGAACAGATCCTGAATCATATTTACAATCTGCACAGTCAATTAATCTTTTCATAATCTAGAAAGCAATTTGCTGTTAGGTTCGACACCCACAGGGTGTCAAATCAGACCGTGTGACTTTCGACTCCTACGCTAAACTAACCCTGCTTTTGTTTCCACAACAATTGATACAGATTGCCAATTCCATAATTTCCCGACCGCCGTCGGGTGACGCGCCCTGATGAATTCATTAGCGAAAATGGGACGCTAGCTACAGTGTTTATGTCACCTGTAACACGCCCAGACCTATATTTAGAAGTAATTTATCTGCTTGTTTTAACGACTCTATCATTCCAACCCAAACCCGGTCACGTCTTTGGGTGTAGTGTCTCGTACTACGAGCATTATTCTTCTTCCATGGATCGAAATAATGCTACATCAAGTATTTAGGGAGTTAGTTAAGGAGCGTCCATAAAGCGATATTTATACCCTTCCCTTTTCTGCCGTCCTAATGAAAAAGGACGTACATGCGTTTCATATGACACATAATATACGTCCTTTTTAATTAGGAGGGCATTCTGGTGATAATTTGTGCACCTAAAGAAGTAGTAGGTACACTAGAAGGCGTATGAGCTCTAATTGAGAGACGGATAGAATAGAAGTACATGTATATTATGTCACCCACATTTAGGTCGATTGTACGTGCATTCATACTAAATTACCGGTAATAGGGCGACACCTCATCCTATTACGCACCTATTTATGCTATAGCAAGGTACCTAACTGATTTTAGGTCACGGATCACCTCCGCAAAATATCATCTGATTAAACCATTTTTTTATATGAATAGGAAGGAAAACGAGCAAGTGGGTCACCTGATGGTAAGAGATCACCACTGCCCATAGACACCCGCAGCCCCGGAGGGATCGCAGATGCGTTGCCAACCTAGAGGGCTAAGATGAAATGCCTCTTGTGCTCGTAATTTCCCCGGCTGTCTTACACTCCACACCTATTAAACAATGAAAGTGAAAAAGAAAACAAAATAAGATGCAAGTTAAAAAAAATGTGAGTAATCTAGGGATTCTTTGAATGTTTACTGGCAAGTACGTCGTTAGTTTTCTTTTGAGACCGGCGTTCATGGTTGTACGTACTTGGCGTAAACTGACTGTGTACTTCGTGGTTTATAAATTACCTCTTAAAGAGTTTGAAACGCTTTAGCGTCTTGTGTGGTGTTGGTGATAGTAGAGTCCGCGTGATATAATTAATAGTGATTTATGTGAAAGCGGCGGGATTTTGAATGGAGACGTATAAGTTGCGCAAACGTAGCTCTCTTGCACATGCGATTGTGAAGAAGCAAGATCAATGATTTAAAAATAGATATTTATCTAGTTTTTATACTTATCATTAAAGCCGGTTACCGAGAACAACTATATACCTGACTAGCGACCCGCCCCGGCTTCGCATGGTATATTATGCATGTATTATACTAATAAGCCTTCCTCTTGATTCACTCTATCTATTAAAAAAAACCGCATCAAAATCCGTTGCGTAGTTTTAAAGATTTAAGCATACAAAGGGACATAGGGACATAGGGACAGAGGGACAGAGAAAGCGACTTTGTTTTATACTATGTTACTATGATAGTGATGTATTATTTGAATCTGTGGAACTTCTTCACTGTAATTTACACAATGACCTCCTCTTTGCATGTTGTTTTGAATTTTGAACGAAGTAATTTCACAATAGGTCACAGTTTGAATTATTCAACTACAAACTAACTGCACACTTTTATATTTGCACAAATTATATAGATATTCAGAAGCAAATCAAGTATTTGCGGATTCATCTTCTGTTGTATTTACATTTCAGTACTTCACAATGTTATCAGTCATTACTCACTGCTACATAGCTAAGTAAAACTATACATATTCCTATATATAAACCTATTCAATTTATGTCATATTTTACCTCGTTAGTGCAAAGTTTCTTACTAGAATAAGAAAATGAGTACAGAAAGGAATGGGTCCCCATTACAGTAAAGGTACGTAATCAATCACTGCCCAGGAGACGTTAGTACTATTATATATTCTGTGCCAGGAGCACAGATAGACACAGTCAAAAGAATCCCAGGAGCATTGTAGCCCTTGAGATAAGATTAGGCTCGATTCTTGAAGGTCCGGAACTACTAAGACTAGGATAGGTATAGCTTGATATCCAATTGGTATTGCCTATCATGCTTAAAACTGTCTCTGTAGCGATTTAGTCATGTTCAAAAACCGGATTCGATCAATGAGTCATTCATTGTTTGGAAGCATAATAAAAATAATCATAGATAAATTTCATCAGTCGTCGGAAAAGTAGACGACAATTAAGATACCATATCTATCACGCTGTTTCAGTTACTGAAAAGACGAATGCAAAAGTTCTAACGATTCTTACAAGTAGGTAGCTACTGCAAACGGAAGCTGTCAAGATGTTGTCAATAGATATCGCTGTTAAGTAGGTCGTAACTTTAAACAAAAGAATGTCGGAAAGAATGACAGTTCGATTCAAATGGCGATTGTGGGGGAATAATAGCAAAACAAAACCAAGACGATCGATGCTATTGGAAAGGTAAAACATCCGGTTGCGAAAGCATTGACCAATAATGCGTAAAAGGCAAGTAAACACCTACACTATGAAACAGTGTTTATATTAAATCAGCAAATAACAAATACAGACAAAAGATAATACCATTTGGCGGTTAAGTGCCAAAGTAACTAATACCTTCTTATAGCCTTTGCCTCATTGGCCGCTACATCATCGCACCAGTATAATCCAATTGTCTATTATTGCATTACTTGGATTACCAGTATTACCACCAGGAAAAACCTTGATCAATATTCTGGTAAACTTTAATTTTGGATGATGAAAACGGATAGAGTAATTCTTAATTGCACACAGTTGCCTCTCAGTTGGCCTTGCATTAGTGGCTTGGCCAAGTTGGTTTATAGCCTTACTGTGCACACGAAACGAAACGATACATTTTATTTGCTAAATAATTTGCATTAACCTCTTTGTTCCAATCGTGTTAAGCAGCAAACTGTTTCATAAAACAAACCAAATCAATAATGCATTGCGAGTTAGAAGTTGATACGTTTAACATTGAGCTGCCACGAACAGTTGTGAAAACATTGGAAGCCGCGATATAGAAACTGCGTGATATCTGATAATACAGGTTAATCTCAGATATCATATCAAACTTGAAGGAATTGGTGTTTATTATTGCAAAATGAGTGTTTGGAGCGAACAATATGGCACTCGGTTGATGACCACTTCGTGTATAACTGTATGTTTGTCCACCTGTATTGCCTGGCGCGTTGGCTGCGGAGGCTGGGCGCGGGGCTGCAGGAGCGAGCGGTGCTTGGTTCTGCCACATGAAGGTCGGTCTTCTGGCGGCGCGCGCCCAGCACGGCGGCGGGGCCGGCGCCCGCGGCGCTCGTGGCTGGTCGCATGCCGCGCGGGACACTTTCACGGCGCGCACGCACGCGGCCGACTGAAGCCCGCGCGCGGCCCGCGCTATCGGGGCCGCCGCCGCCACCGCCGACGCAGCTCGCCCGGAAAAATCAGATCTCGTGGCGACGACCCTACCCATTCAAGCCGAACGGATCACAATCAGCACGCAGTTTTCTTTTTACACTCTGTTTGCAATCAGCTTCTCTTGCACCAGTTACATTATCATCGTCAGGTCCCGTGATTATCGTCGGATTTGACGCTGCGCTCAGATCGCAGTGCGCGAGGGCATTGACAGATAGTTTAGCAACAGGGGCATGTCGAATGATGTAGCCAGGTGTGTCTGAAAGGGAGAACACAGCGGCTGATACTAATGTCTGCCGCGTTACACCGCGTCACGCTCACTGGCCGCGCACTGACTCCACAACACTTTCTTTTGCACGTGATTTTTGTTTGTTTTACAACCACTTGCTAGCCAAATACGGTTAGACTATATTCACCTTAAATTTTAATAATTTTACGTCATGCAAAACACTCGTCGTTGTACATGGAGATATTCTTATACACAACAAAACGTCTCGAGATAAATTCACGTTACTATGCGGTAGTTTCACTAGTAATGGCAGCGGTAGTGCGGGCTGTGTGGGTCAGTGTCACCGTCTGGACGCGTTTGTTTGTTTTGCACGAAACGCCGGTCCATATTGTGTCGTCTGCTAGTAGGGCGCATGCGTCGTCCCGCTCAATAACCACCCCTCGCACAGCTGATTTATTTTGTACACCGAGGATACATTACGGCTAATTTTAGAAATTAGATAGGATCCACTTTTTACCAACTGCCTCGTGAAGATTTGCATTACAAAAAGTCATTTGCATTTTAATAACGACTTTGTAGTTAGATGTTGGCTGCGTTAATTGGCTATCCGCGTGTGGAACGTGAATAACGCATCGTTTATTTGAGATAATAAACGCCACTGATGATTATGGATGCTGACGAGACGAGGTACAGTAGCTTGTCGCTGGCAAGTCACAGATTGCCTGGAAAGCGGCCGACCGCGACGCTTTTGTTAAAAAAAAAAGACGAGAGCTCCACTCAATTTTACACGCTTTTTAAAACAGATGCCTTACCATTAAAACAACAGTTACATTAGCACAAATGCATTTCTGAGGAGGCTTTGGAAAATTTGGGTTAGAAACTAAACTATTAAAGTATTTTGTAGTAGTAACCAAGTTCCCATAGTGAACTCCTCGATTGTTTAATTCCTCTTCTATCACGTTCAAATAGAAAATACAAATATCAATCAACACCGCAGCAACTAGAAATAAAATAATTCAAGGCATTATTTTAAGATCAAAAAGTGCAATAACTCTACTGGCTATAATTCGTCATGTGAATGGAAAATACGAGATAAATTCGATGCTACTACTAAAGCAGCGTCGCAGCGCCTAAATAAATTATTCTTCTTCAAGCGCGATACAATGCATATTGCGGAAGAAACAAAAAAGGAACTCGATATGTATGAAAGAAGTGTAAATTTTCATAGGGATCTGAAACCTGGGGCCTATCATGACGTTTTAATGCTATTCAATTCCGACTCAGTTCAGGTTTTAGCTGTCAGTTTTAGTATGGATCGGACAGCGATCGAACCTAAACTGAATCGCATTAACACATCATGGTAACCCCCCAGTACTGACATCACTGCGACGTACATATTAGGGGTTAACGCCCGTTTGATAGGCACTTAATTAAGTAGAACTGCTTGTTCACCACAGCTGGTATTGATGTAGGTACCTATTTAAGTATTCTGATGTTTACAAAACTTTTTGATAAGTATCTACGTTTTGGGTATTGAGTGAAACAATAGCCAATGTAGGCATTGTGCGTGCAATAGGAAGGATGTTGTGAAACGATGGAACACATTGTGCCACTATCGGAATTTGTTCAGATGAAAACGTAGAAAGGACAGAGGAAAGCAAATTGATTTCACTAGGTAGGTATCGAATTGAAATTGTCGCGCGTCGTCATAACAGATCTAATTTTATGCTACGTCCGAACTAACCGTGGTGCATTTTTCTGTCTAATATACCAAACTTTTCTCATCAATCTTTCATTTTACTAGCTACTTAACTGTCCTGTCACTTTGCTTCGTATTGATTTAACAAATATACGTGTATAAATACTGTAGCAGTGGGTAAGTTATGTACTAGGTAGATACATGTAATCCGAGTGGCTATCATACAGCTGCTCAAGTGAATATGTCGATACCTACAATAAAATAAACCAGTATCCATTACGAAACTCAATCAGGATAATAATACGAACAGTTTTTAACCACACCAGTAATTATTTCCTCTGGCTACGCGAGGAATGTTTTCCATCTGCCTGACTTAAGTGGCCTCTTAATTTCACGGGTGCCCGAAGATTATATTTTATCTCCCGCCAGTTAAGTGCTGGTATTGATTTATGTTTAAAGTAATAATCAAGGAGTGGTAGCAGCCTACGAGTTAGTATTACAAAGTATAATCTGATACTGCCAAGTAAAGAAGACAAAGAAAATCGAACAATTTCGAGTCATTAAACAGTGTAAGTATTATGTCAAATCTGCGTGATCAAGTGGTGTGGCAACCAAGTTCAGAGGGATTGAAGGCCGTTTGGGGATTGGAGTTTGTCGAGTAAAAATCATAAACCAGGGGCCGTCCGAGCTAATAACTAGGATAAGATCACCGGATACTGGTTGTTGGCGACAGCCAACCTTTTTTATAGTTTTTTTATGGTTTTTTATTGTTTTTATATTCTTTTTCGAATTTTGTTTTATATGTCAGTCAGTCTGTATTTTGTAGTCGATGTCACGATAATGATTAAAAGTGCTAAAAGATAAAAATCTATTTTATTTAATAGTTTAAGCACTTCGGTGCCTAATATTTGGTCCTTCGCCGTAAGTATTTGAACTGGTTTATATTTTTTGTTCCGACTTGTGCCGTACCTACTATAAATTTTTCTGCTGTAGCATTCCCACAAAATTTCTTTTCCCTACATTAAAATGCTTACTAGAAGCAAAAGCGCTACTAATAAAATAGTAGAGCCAGCCGCTAACGCCGTAGAGCCGAGTGCTCCCATGTCGTCGGCACAGCCGCCAGACCCGCCTCGTTCGACACGACAGTCGTCCACTACGGGTCGCTCTGCTCACTCGAGCCGCTCCAGTGCAACCGTGGTAGCGCAGAAGCTTGCCGCGCAGGCTGAACACGCGCGCCGCATTGCTGAGCTGGAGCGCACCGCAATGGAGAAGGAGAGAGCCGCAATGGAGAAGGAGAGAGTCGTTATGGAGAAGGAGAGAGCAGCTGCTGACTTGCTACTAAAAGCGGAGCTGGCTACCATCGAAGCGCACAGCCGCTCTAGTAGTCAGTATTGTAGGACAGCTGATTGGGTAGACTCGTGTACTGAGACTGTTCCTAATTTTCAGGTGCCAAGGCCTAATAATGATGTTGATGAGTGTGTACATTTGCCGTCAGTGCCGGTACCCCAGTGGGTACTAATGCCCGGCACTGCTACTACGGTTACACCTCCATCGCATCCTATAAACAAACTGCCACATTTGGCGTCGCCGCTGCCTATTGAGGTAACAAAATGTGTTACCGCCGCGGCTACCGTGTGGCAGGCGCCGCCACCACCTGCGGGACTTACGTCTGCCGAGCCTCTACCTACGTGGGAACAATCACACGAACATGCACAGCATTTAGGTACACACATTAAGCGCGAACTATGTAACAACCCTAATAAAATTAGCAATAGTCAGGGTACACCTACTGATATTCAACAATTAGCTGAAGCTATCACGAGCCTGGCCGCATCAAAGCAGCAGTCGCCGCGGGTGAGTGACCTAAAGCTTCCTTTGTTTGATGGGCGTATTCACGACTGGCTACTATTTAAAAGAACCTTTGATTTCACAAAAGCTAGTTTTTCTCCCTTGGAAAACCTAGCTAGGCTAAATTTTTCTTTGCGAGGCGTTGCTAAGGACGAAGTCGGCGCACTTTTAGCCTCTGCGCAGGACCCAGGTGTGGTCATGAGCGCCTTGGAGGCTAGGTTCGGTCGTCCCGAGCACATAATCCTGCACGAAATAGCCCAGATAAAAGCATTGCCTAAACTATTAAGCGTTGATGGGGGCAGGGATCTGTGCCAGTTCGCTTGTCGAGTTCGCAGGTACGTAGAAACCATACGCGCGCTCAACCAAGTTGAATATTTGGCCTCTCCGGAACTCTCTAACACCATTATAGGAAAGCTAAGCTCGCTCTTGCGGGCTCGATGGGCAGATTACGCATTTCTTCGTAGTCATACTAAAAACAGGCTCGAACTCATATCTGATTTTCTTTCGCACGAAACTGAAATTCATTCAAAGTTTGGTTTTATTCCTGACATAAAAACGTCATTGTCAGATCGACCTAAATTTAAAGAAGAAATTCACACGGCCTGTACTTATGACGACGAAGGAGAATTCTTTGAAAATTACCTGACATTAGGTACTAGCATTAATTCTTTGCAGCAAGCTAAGAACTCTTTGGCAAAAAAGCCATCAGCGCCATCTACCTTAAAACAGCCGAAGCTCTCTTGTAGTTTCTGTCAAAAAGACTATCATGACTTAGCTGAGTGTAAAGAGTTTCAGTTGCTTCATGTTGATGATAGATGGCAGTGGATTATTGAAAATAAATTTTGTAGAAAATGTTTAAACAAAGGTGGACATTTATACAAAACGTGTAAAGCTGATTGCAAGGAACCTATTTGCAACCGTAAATTTAGTCACCATACTCTGCTTCATTCGTCTGAGCAGACCAACCATGTTTCGCTGACCACAGGCGCGGACTCTGTTCTAGCGCCCTCCGACGCGAACGATGGTGCCGCTAACCTAAGTTCTGACGAGATCGTTGCACATACGTCTTCCCAACTATCTAGTGGTAGTAGTGGTCGTTGTCATCCGTTGCTGAAAGTGATCCCGGTAACAGTCAGTGGACCACTCGGGTCTGCGGATGTATATGCCCTGCTGGATGACGGCTCAACGGCTACTATAGTAGATTCAAAAGTAGCGCAACAGATCGGAGCTGTAGGACCCAAAGGTCATATTAGAGTGAATTGTATTGGCGGACTTTTCAAAAATACGGACGTGTCATTTGTAAATTTAAACATTAAAGGTAAACACAGTGACAAATCTTTTGACATTTGCAATGTTCGCGCTTTGTCTAACTTAGACATAACTAACTGTCAGTCGATTTTCTCGGCTGATATTTCGCAGTATAGTTATCTATCGAACTTGGTGGAAGAGCTGTGTTACGATCAAGCAAAACCTTCGTTAATTATCGGAGTTGACAACTGGCACCTGAGTGTTCCACTTTCGGTTCGTCATGGTACTAAGTCACAGCCAGTTGCCACTCGCACTCCTTTGGGTTGGGTCCTATATGGATTCTCTTCCAGTAAAACAAAACCAGTTGATTTCATAAATCACTGTGTTTTCGACGAAAGCGAATCCATAGAGACACTCATTAAGGAAAATTACAAGTTAGACTCTATTGGCATTGAAAAAAAAGACTATCGTACAAAAAGCGAAACTCGCGCAATTGACATACTCGAGGCTACTACTCGCCGCCTCCCCGGAGGACGTTTCGAAACTGGCCTTCTCTGGCGTGATAATTTAGCAAATGTTCCGAACAATTATGAGCAGGCCTTATCGCGTTTTAAAAGCCTAGAAAGAAAATTTCAAAAAGACCCTGTGTACGCGGAAGCTTACCGCGAAAATATGCAGGCTGTTTTGGATAAGAATTACGCCGAGGCTTGCACAGAGCCACCAAAAGGCATCGTTTGGTATTTGCCGCATTTTGGAGTTTTCCACCCACAGAAGCGTAAATTAAGAATAGTTTACGATTGCGCAGCTACATTTCTAGGAATGAGTTTCAACTCTTTGCTTCTGTCGGGACCAGACTTTTTGCAAAACCTAGTAGCAATATTGATGCGTTTTCGAGAAGGTTGTGTAGCGCTAAATGCGGACATTCGCGAAATGTTTCCTCAAATCAAAATTCGTGAGCATGATCGCGACGCACAACGTTTCTTGTGGCGTAGCGACCCTTCATCACCTATTTCAGTATACAGAATGTCATCCATGATTTTTGGGGCCACATCTAGTCCATGCACTGCACTTTATTTGAAAAACAAAAATGCACTAGATCATCGTCATCAGTACTCTGATGCCTCACATGCCATTGTAGATAATCATTATATGGACGATTATCTCGGAAGCTTAGACGATGTCGACGAAGCTGCTCGTCTAGCAGCCGATATAGTCAAGGTGCACAGCTTCGCGGGCTTCGAGATGAGATCGTGGGTGTCCAATAAACCTGAAGCTTTATCTTTACTGCCACCTGAGCTGTGCAGCCCCACAACATCACAAGTAGGCTTGGGTCCATCATCATCTTCATCGGACTGTGTAAAAATCTTAGGCTTATCTTGGAACATAGTCGAAGACAATCTGTATTTTCGAACTGGCTTGCCTGAGAAAATCCCTTCGCCACTGACCAAAAGATCCGTTCTCTCATTATTGATGAGAGTGTACGACCCTCTCGGTTTTCTTGCGCCGATCGTAGTCGAAGGTCGTATTATGTTCCAAGAGTTGTGGAGAGCAGGTGTGTCATGGGACGAGCCACTTCCCGCAACCACATTGTCAAAATGGCTAAGTTGGCAAGAAAGGCTTTCGGAAGTAAACGCCTGTTCAATTCCTCGTTGGTATCAGGGACTTTCATATCATCAGAGACCTGATCTGGAGCTTCACGTCTTCGCTGACGCGAGTGAACATGCGTTCGCTTGCGTGGCCTATTGGCGCTTGAGTTTCGGCAGTGACACGGTTCAACTCGCGTTAATTGGTGGTAAGGCTCGGCTTACACCTTTAAAACCAGTGTCTATGCCTAGGCTGGAGCTCCAAGCAGCCCTGATAGCTGCGCGGTTTGCTAATTTTATCATTCAAGCTCATAAACACAAACCAAACAAAACAACTTTTTGGTCTGATTCCATGACTGTAATTAGATGGTTGCGCAGCGACGCTCGCACGTTTAAGCCTTTTGTGGCGCATAGGGTTGGTGAAATCACAGAAATTACCGATATCGCCAACTGGCGTTACGTCCCAACCTCCGATAATGTTGCGGATGACGCTACGCGCCCTAGTTCATCAAAATTTGACACATCCTCTCGCTGGTTCACCGGACCCTCATTTCTACTAGAGCCATCACATACTTGGCCAAGTGAACCGTCGAGCGAGGTCCCATTATCTCGGGATGAAGAGGTGAAACGATCCGTTCTACCCGAAGTCGTGGGACAAATCAACGTCCAACCGCAGGAACTACCTTTACCGGTTGTTGCGGACCATTCAAAGTTTTCAGAGTGGTTACGTTTAGTCCGTGCTACGGCTCGCGTCCATCAGTTTATTAATTTAGTTCGGCTTCGTTTAAGTTTGAGACGTCAAAATTCTAAATTAAATTTCAAGAAAGAAGTTTCAAGAACAAAGAATTTCTATCCTCTGAATGCGGATCTCATTGAAGCAGCTGAGAAAAGACTGTTTTTGAAGTCTCAATTAGACAGTTTTCCTAACGAAATGATTCAATCAAATCCAATGTCAAGGGACTCCAAACTAAGAGATCTTGATTTTCATCGGTCTTCAGACAATCTTCTTCGGCTCGTCGGGAGGATTCCACGTGCTCAAGGCGTGGATATTGAACCGAATCCCGTAATTTTAGACGGAAAACATCCTATTGTTCAGCTGATGATAGCCTACCTTCACAGAAGAGCCGCTCATGCAAACAACGAGACGGTAGTAAATCAACTGAGGCGCAAATTTTATGTCGTCCAATTGAGGCCATCTGTGAAGAAAGTCGCAAAATGTTGTCTCTTTTGTCGTATAAAGAAGGCGCTTCCGCTAACACCTTTGACTGGAGACCTTCCTGAAGCGCGACTTGCTCATCATCAAAGACCCTTCACAAATGTTGGTCTTGATTACTTCGGTCCTGTCACCATCAGTATTGGCAGAAGGTCGGAAAAACGCTATGTGGCTCTGTTCACCTGCTTAACTGTTCGAGCGGTACATTTGGAGATCGTAGCAAGCCTCACAACCGATTCGGCTATAATGGCATTAAAGAGATTTATTGCGAGACGTGGTAGCCCTTCTGTAATTATGTCCGACAATGGAACTGCTTTTGTTGGGGCCAGCAATAAACTTAATGAAATTTATGATTTCGCGGCTAATCGCAAGATCGTCTGGAAGTTTATTCCTCCAGCGTCACCATCGATGGGTGGAGCCTGGGAAAGGCTTGTCAGATCAGTAAAGACCGCGCTATCTGTCACCTTGAAAGAACGATCACCGCGCGAGGAAACTCTTCACACCCTTTTGCTAGAAGCCGAAGCCTTAGTGAATTCTCGACCTCTTACGCATGTATCAGTGGACCCACACGAAGACGAGGCCTTGACGCCATATCATTTTTTGATCGGGTCAGCTACAAGTGAACCACCAGTGCGTCCTTTGTCTGATGCTGACTTGTGTGGTCGAACTCAGTGGAAGAAAGGCCTAAGATTAGCTGACCACTTTTGGAGGCGTTGGGTTGACGAATATCTTCCAACTTTGCTACCAAGGCACAGCACACCTCCCCAACCAGTGACTCAATTGAAAATAGGGGATCTTGTTTTGATCGCTGATGGATCTCTTCCCAGAGGAACATGGCCGCGAGGCAGAGTAACCTCCGTGTACCCCGATTCAAAGGGTGTAGTAAGATTTGTAGACTTGGCAACAAAAGGCGGGATTTTGCGCCGTCCAGTTAGAAAACTGGTACCTCTACCTACTGTCGCCTAGCATATTTACTGGTGTTTTACACCGCGGGGCGCCATGTTGGCGACAGCCAACCTTTTTTATAGTTTTTTATGGTTTTTTATTGTTTTTATATTCTTTTTCGAATTTTGTTTTATATGTCAGTCAGTCTGTATTTTGTAGTCGATGTCACGATAATGATTAAAAGTGCTAAAAGATAAAAATCTATTTTATTTAATAGTTTAAGCACTTCGGTGCCTAATACTGGTAGATGCAAAACTTGATGCATTGAGGAAGCATTGTGGTAGAAAGTGATATTTATGTTTAGAATTAATTACTCCAGTCTGGGTTGTAAACAAGAAAACAAGAAAAACAATCAATAGCTTATTAGAGGACCCAGGATCGTGAACAGCGGAAACAATCAAACAAAGCTAAGCTTCAGCAGCGTAGCCAGCCGTGGGCTTAGGGTGGGGCAGCAGTCTAAAATAATATGTAACTAGCAAACTATACCCGCGGTCTTACCCCGGTTAATTTTTTCATACAAGGTTACAGAGCCAGGATGGAGCAAGCGCCCCACCCTGCCCCACCGTGGCTACGCTCATGCTAAGCTTGGTAGATACAGATAATAATTGGAATTTTTTAGTCTTAAGCTCCGAAAGCCATGACATATAACTATGCAAGTGTCGTTGCATTGAATGTGTGAGCAATTAGCGGTCACACAAGAGCATTAGAAGTGTTAGGACACCAGGACGGTTCTTAGTCAGCAAAACTCTAGCGATAATTAGCGGCACTGTCACCGACGTTGACACGTATGATGCTGACTAATGGAAACTGTTTGTGTGTCACTTTTGATACTAAATAGATACCTACGTAGTTGGTCTAAATACTTAAGCTTTTTCGAATACTAGCACGTGTAACATCGTAACAATAAAGAAATCCCTGCTTGGTTCCTACCTACTGATGAATGAAAAGGTAGGTACAGAGGTTCATTCGATGTTTTTTTTTCTAAAAAGGTAAGTAGGTAAAATTTACGGGGTTAAATTTTATGCTTTTACAAATCTCACTATTTACTAGCTATGACTTCATCTGCAGCTTGAAAAAAAAGGAAATTATGCAAGTAGACCAATCTTAAATTACACAAGGTAAGAATCTTTATTGCATCATTACATCAAATTTTATTAGAGCAAGTGCCAAATTTTATTTACATAATATACTTGTTTTACAATAAGGAACCCGATTTGTATCTCGAACCTCCGATTCGAGGCATCCGGTCCATCCCATTAAATAACGGTTCGCTTTGTACGTTCACATTTGGCTTGAGAGATAAATAATGGAGCAGTGGACGAGCATGCTTTATATATCTGTATCTCGCTTTTGAACATGAAAGTTGTTCCATTTAAAGAAGAGGTTATTTTGACAGGGAGACCTATCAGAATTGACCTACGAGTATCAACCGATGCTGTGTGGTTACTCCGAGATCCGATTTTCGAAGTTCGTATCACACCGTCCCTTTCACTCTCAAATTAATAACTATTAGTGAGAACGGAACGGAATGAAACGAACTTCGAAAATCGTATTTCAGAGTATAAGGCCCGCTCATTGAATTCTGACATCGTTAAATTCTGCTATATTAACTTCTAACCTAGGACATCTTGTAAGTTCTGTTAATTGATCATTAAGTTAGATCCAAAGTAAAGATTCAATAGAGAAATAGTTAAGAAGCAAATAGATACTACAAGTCTTCAAAAAAGATGATCCTACTTTCGACTGTAAAATTTTTACGAACATTCTGAAGGTGAAAGCTTATCCTGGTTTCGAAATCGTTACGATGCAGTAAAGCGGTATTTAATTTTGTGGTTTACTCTGCCTTTGGAACATTACCATCAACGTACTGCACTTAAAAATAAATTAGTGTAAATTCTTTGACCAAAGTACTACAGGGAAGACCACGAAAGTCACTGCGTCGAGCAGTTCACAGAATGCAAAGATTAACAAGCTTATGAAGAAACACACGAACAAATAAAATTTCGCATTTATCAAATTGGACATGGTAATCTGCAGATTAACTAGCTGTTCGTCTATAACGTCTTTGGCAATGTAACGACAACTAGCGTTGAATGTGATGATGATAAGTAAACCACAACTAGGTATTTCAAATAAGATTTTTGAAACCGATTTAACCTTAGCGTACAAACGTCTTTTAATATTACTTACTTCACTCTTAAATTTTTAAATAGTCCATGCTATAGCCTATGCTATGCGACTTTGGTCTTTTATAATTCCTCAAAATACATACGTTAGTGCGCTATGGTATCGATTTGCTCTTTAGGGGTACGTACCTTTGTGCTTGGCCATTAAATATGGTGACCACTTGGGCCACGATCCCCTTGACCGGTGCCTCCTTTTCCAGCATCACGCCAGTCTTTTCCATCGTCATCACAACACGATTTAGTTTATCACTTCACTTTTATAAAATTCTCATCACTGGTTAGTCTTTCGCGCAAAACTTTTTAGTTACCCACTGGGTTGAGCAAAATAATGTTTGTAAGTAAATAAAAATCAGATTTATTTCACTAAATCAGCTTTTTATTCGCTTTTTCGCAACCACGTGCTTGATTTTGTAATGAAATTTAATGTTGATTAGTCTACAGTTTGTGCGTAAATAGGTACTTAATCCGGGTAATTTAATCAGCCGAGTTGCTGTGCTAAAACTTTTACTTCCTAACGCTCCCAGGGCGTTGTAGGAAATATCGGCAATGCCTTAATTAAACTTTGTTCAGTACACGCACGGGTCTCACTACACAACGAAACGTTTCATGAATTAGTAATATTAAAGTTTATAAATAAGGTACTTTACAGACTCTATAGGCGACCTGAGAAAACCTCCTCTCGTCTCGAGCCAAAACAACGCGATATTTTTGAAATTTGAAATACGAAAACTTTCACGCCGCTTAGGCGTATTTAAATTTTCTGTTTCACCTATACAGGTTGTACTTCATAGACACCCCTTTTTCCTTCAAATTTTTCCACACACCCCAAACATTCCATAATTTTTGGACCAACAATACTCAGACCGATTGAAATGTGTAGGTACCTATTAAAGTGGCAAGGCAACTGTGCTGCTACTTTTGTGGCCAACTGCACCTGATGATTATGAGTACCTAGTAGTAGAGTAGAGAGGTGTTATTAAAGTTGTCGTTGCTAACATTTCGGTGAATAATAACATGTCAATCAGTAGTCAGCATAGCTTTCAATACGCTGTTATGAAACACTGCATAGCAATCATCTTTTTGGAAATGACAGAAGCCTGTTTCGATTATTGAAATCGAACATGTCCGGTCTGGGACGGTGACGGTGGATATACTTCTGTTCTAGTTTTCATTGATCTTGCTTCCGCATGCAAGAGTTAGTTAGACTAGACAACAGCACGCTAGTTGGCATCTGTGAAGTTATATTGTTGTCTAAGCTTCTAGTGTAAGTTTTTGACATAAGAAATATGTTATTTCTAATGCGTTCGCGAAAACTTGTCAGTCACTATAGAAAACTTGTCAGTCACTATAGAAAACTTGTCAGTCACTATAGAAAAATTGGCAAAGCTACTAGCGCCAAAAAATGGTAACTAATTGTTCTCATATTATGTAAACAGTACTTCAACGTAAACGCATTCAAGACGTTTGTAGCAACAAAAAACTTACACCAAGCACTCAGTGTGTCCGTCTGTGTTATATGCTTACTTAAAAGATGTACGCAGTTAACCGCTCATAACAGCACTTGACAGGTGAACTTTTTACACTACGCTGACCAAAATACGTCACGACTCTAACAGCTAAGCTATTTTACCAAATCGGATTGACTTGTTTAAAAATTGATTCAAATACGGTATCATAAAATGAAATAGGTACATAAATAAAATACAGATAAAATTGAGTTAAGGAGAACCGTTTGAAGAATTGTGTGTTTTTTCCGTGATTTGGTTTTATGAGCGAACACCGAAACAAGAAATTATAATTACTTATACTTAATTCTATTTTAATTGATCAACGGTAAAATTATAGTTTTATATTATGTCAGAGAATATGCGAAAATTCTTTCACGGGGATTTATTGAATTTACAACCCGAGTGCAGAAAATATTGTTAATAGTTTAGGCGCTATTATAAGGAAGAGGGTTTTGATATCGGTCAAGTATCCATTAATATTTTTGGTAAGGTTCCTTAATCGGTCCAATTATAATGTAATGTATGTAAGTATACGCTCATAAAAGAGTGCTAATATTTTAGAGAAAGTTGCAAATCTTTGGTACGCTAATGGAGTTTGGATGGGGCGGCGTGATGTGACAAAGGCTTGAACGTTATTGCATTGTGAAAGGCAACCTCATATATGTCTCAAAACTGCATTATAGAGCAATCTACTTGTCAAAAGCACATTGTGAAAACATCCGATAATACTGATATTTAGCTATGTTAGGTAGGATAGGTTTTATCTCGGTAAAACGCATAAATTCCGCAGGATAACGTTAAACGACTGCTACACAGACGGAGTCGCGGGGAATAGCTAGTACCTAATTCAATATCTGATGGAGAGTTACTACCTACGGCATTGAAATTTCCGAAACTTTCATAAAAATACATTAATTTTGTGTTAATTTTGCTAAAAATGTTGCTTTGTTCGGTTTAACGAAACTTCCTACCTATTACTTTTCGGTAGAATTCAAATAAATGTAGGTAAACGAGTTGTTACGTAAAGTCGGGTCAGGCCACCTTTGAGTCTTCTTATTTTATAATAGCAAAGCAATTAAATTAACTGTTACCTAATTCCCATCGAAGTGACAACTCTATTATGTGGATAATCGAATCAAGTCGAGGTCGTAATAACTTTCTGAATGACGTAAAACGTTATAGGTTCTCTAATATACCTTATTAAGGTGGTATTTTTGAACCGCTATTCGATACGCTCTACTGATCGGTGTATACTTAAATAAATATAAAAACTATAAACCAGGACAACGCAACGTTCATATGGCACTTTGAAATTGAAACATTTAATGATCCGGAATTCCGTTACAATATTAGGTACCGATTGTACCTCTCGGTATTGTTTATTTCTGGCAAGTAATGTCACTATCAGATTATTTTGTTGCCTGTAATATTGTTGTTGCATCAAATATTAGTAGTAGAACTTATTTATGAACAATAGTCAAGCATTATTGGAAGCTGTTGTTAATTATATGCGACATTATCATATTCACAGCAATCACAGCACCGTTTAACGTACAAAAAATAGTAAGAACGTGTATGGCTGTCTACAGTTACGTGAGCACCAGCTAATTACTAACTAAGCTCTACAGCAACGGTAATTTGCAATTGGGTGACTAGCTGGAACCAGTTTTTTTGTATACAGTAAATATTAAATTATTCTCTCGCGTTAAAGAAAGCGCAACAAAAGGATTCATTTCACTAATTAACTCACAAATCTCCGAATTCTCCGATACTGTTATCGTCGTCTTCGAAATCACAATCGGACATTTATTTAAATTAGTAATACCTGAAACTGAGCACTATTTGCCAGCTTTAAGCGTAGCAGTAACTTGAATGCCGAAAGCTGTGCCATACCGGTAAAAAGCTATTCAATGTTGTCATGGCAACGGAATTTGGACAACAATATCACCATGCACGCTACGGTTCTGCCTTAGAGCGGGTAAATGAAAACCCTAAAGTGATGGAAATAAGTTTGTGTGTAGAAAAAATTGCAAAATCAACAATTTGGTACGACGAGACCACGGGTTGCGGCATTTTTTCAATCGGTTCTTGTTAGTTTAGGGATTAGGTCGACGGTTACTGGCTTTGCTTTCGTTCTTGGAATTTTGTTCGCGTCTTTCTTGGGTCATGGAAAAAGTTAAGGGTTCACAGTCACAGTCAATATATTCGAAATTGTTCGCGCGTGCGCAAGAAAATATTAGTTTGATGACAAGTTGTCATTGACAACAATTCGTTAACTTTATGACCACAGGAAAATACAACTTTCTATTAGGGTATTTCTTAACCTCTCGAGATACATAATCCATAAACAATTTAAAAAAAAAAATCGATTAGCTCGAAACTAAACGGGTCATCCCCGATTTATAATCGTGATTTAAACTCGAACCACTTTTTACTTACTTCTCACAACTTTTGTTTCATTTGTATGACCGTAGCACATCATGATCACGTTCATAATTTTCAAACGTTCCCGTCAGATCCGATATGAGCATTCTACATTACACGTGCTAGTTATCCAGTACAATGATTGACAACGATTAACTACGCATGCCATGCACCACAACACATGATATTTATAGGCGTCGAACACGTGAATTTGAATTATAGAATTCCTCAGTATTACGACTGGTTATGTCATGGTAAAGTTTAAGTGTGAGATGATCGTATGATGACCCTGTATCAAAGTAACGGTGTCATTTTGTGCTGTTACATGCATGCAAATCATCTACGCAATTATCGTTAGGTGAGGTTCGTATCTATCAATCGATACCGAGATTATTTTTGTAACGTGATAGCTGGAGTGGTGGTGCAAATATTTACCATTACCTAGATAGCTATTAGTGGTAGGCACTGCTGAGATAAAACGGGCATTCCATTGAAACAAATAAAGTTGACAAAAGCTAAGTGTCCTAATTTAATTTCATAAATTATTATGCATATTTATGCGTTTTCGCACAGGCTTATTTCATTAGGCCGGTCGGAGAGCAGTCTTGTAGAAATGATGATTTACATAAAACTTTTTGACTTAAATTAATCACGCAGAACACTTTTGCTCATGTTATGATAAGGGCTTGAAAAATTTTATTTATAAAGGGACTTTGATTTAGATAGAGGTACATTTTGTAATTTTTTCCAAAAATGAAAAAAGAAACTTTGACTAGTTTACAAATACTGTGGGCCATTTTCTATAGTTACATTTAATTTCTACAGGATGCTTTAAATACATATTAGGCACAACTACTAGTAGGTATACCTACTGCTGCTACTAGGTTTCTTGGTCGCTGAATGGTTAGGTTTGCTCTTAGCTCTTAGTTAATTGCGGTTACACAGTAGTACGACTTGTAATACAATTCCTCCCTTCAATATGCATGTTATATTGGTGTTGGACAATCTTTGAATCATAATGCCAAGCCAAGACCAAATCGGAATTGCTCAAAGATCCAAAAAGATTCATCAATAAAAAATAAATACCAAGTACCTAATTCGATCGAATTATTGAGTCTTTACAATACCTTTAAACATAATCTTTATTGATCTTATGTTGCACCATGTTGCATGTTTGTTTTAATAAATAATCAAAACGTCCTAACTACACACAATATTACTATAGGCATTAGGCACCTAAGCGCCTATGGAGGTAGGGTAAAGTTGGTCGTTATTTTATGTTTACCATGCAGGTGCGAAGAAAGGAGTTAAGTAAGAAGTAACACATATAGAAATGCCGCATGCAGGCGGAATGGCAAAATAAATGTGAACAAAATATTAACCAAGAGAAGAGCGACATAAGGATTTGATGGTACCAATAGTAACGCTATCAAAGGAAATGTGTCATGCCTTCGCTATCGTCTGTTTTAGTGCATTTACAACATAATTTATCTTTGCGCACTTAAATAATAATAACAGTCAATGGCCTGACATCGCAAACAGTTTGAGTAATGATCCTTGCTTCCCGTTCGATAAGTACTGTTTGTCGCCCAACCCCAGCTGTGGGCCCTTTGTTAGAGGGCAGTAAGACCTTTATTGTTGCACGTGCACCACCAGTTTTATAAGTTAGGTACGTTTCATTGGTTCCAATCATCGTACAATCGCAGCCGCGTATTTTAACAACGCAAATGGACGCAGGATTTCTTATGGACGTAACTCTTAACAACTAATTGAATTAAGGTACCGCCACTCGGCGGGTAAATCTCTGCATATTTATTTGTGTCAACAACGTTACTTCCACACGGACGATCACAATCACCCTGAATGGTACATATTTTATTTTCACATACATGAGGTATACCACAACCATGAACTTAAAAACTTAATAATAAATATTTAACAATCACGTTGAAATTTTGGCGTTAAACTTGCACATTTTTTTTGAGTCACTTGTAATATATTTCGATCAATGACCCGCGTTTGATCGGAGATTATAATTCGATCGTGTAGCACGTGTCTTATCGGTGTTGTGACTGTCGTGTAAGCGCCGCGTTCGTCCGCGTGGGCGACCATAGGAAGACTAACATCCGATCGGCGCGGGCGCGGCTCGGGTACCGAGATGAACCGAGCATGAGCCCGAGCTCGAAGCCCCATGGCAGCTGCTTTATCTGATTACCTCATGGAGCAAGGACCTTTCGACACAAAGCTCGCCGTAAAATCCACCTTGAAAATCCGTGCGCCGCGAAATTCTCTTACGAAACGCTTTTTTTGCCGATGGTTTGACAACCAGATACTTATTTTGCAACTGCTGATTAGTTTTCACAATTTTCACAAATCCAATCAGTAATCTGCAAGACTGGTAAATTAGAATAAATTAGTTTTCAGATGAAATTATTTATAAACTCGTCGCTATTTTACTGCGATGGGCAGTGAGTAGGATTTTTAAGGAAAATACCAAAAGCTAAAGAAAAGAAACTGAACTTAACTTACAAAGGTCAAAGGTTTCTAACAAAGGTCAAGTCGGGATATACAATTTTGAGTTACTACGTGAAAATGGCTAGTGTTGCCTTTCCTTAGCACCATTTGAAGCAAAGGTTCGATTCGAAATAGATACTAAAATCAAAGCACTTGATGGTTTAGCTACTCATCTGCTGGGCACAGGCCTCCTCTCAGAATGAGAGAGCCTGGGCTATAGTTTCCACGCAGGCTCAGTGCGGATTGAAAACTTCACATACACCATTGAATTGCTTCAACAGGCGTGTGCAGGTTTCCTCTGATGAAATAATTCTGAGTATGAAAATACAGCGGAGGCATAATTCCCGCAAGTTTATAACGAAGCTTGCGCGTACGTGCATTCTTTAAAAGCGTCGCAAGGAAATAAGTCTCATTGTTGTAGACCTGCCATTGTCGTGTCGTGCCACAGCGCATGGAGGTCGAACAAACACCCACACAATTAATCTGATAATTGGGACTGAAACGGTTCTTTGCCTTTGTTCTTAATTCAACACCTGGGTCATTATGTCATTAAGTTAAAATTGGGTCACACAACATTTGCGAATGTTACGATTTCACACTAAAACTATACGTACAATAGGTACCTAGACAATGTAAATCTCTAGGTAGGTACTCACATAGAAATAACTGTACCTACCATAATTAAGAATTAAATAATACTTACTTGGTACTAACCAGGAACTTTTAAAAGTTATCAATCTACAATTACATTGCCAATAAAAACGATACTTAACCTTAAACTTTACGTTCATTGTTAACCTTAACAAAACTCAACGGATTTAAACTAGTTAACTGCATAATATTGGAGACAAAGCCCTTGAATTGTAAGAGTAATTACGCAAAACTGGAGCAATTAAAATAATGACGACTATTCTTTCCACATGGCGTTTTCTGCATCTAGCTTTATAACTATTATTCCCGCTAGACAACAATCTAAAAAAACGCCTCCCTTCATTTCATCTAAATACCTGTAGAGGATCATTATCCTGCCCATTGGCATTATCTAACAGTTTTCAAAGTTTTGGCTTGGAAAAGTTAATCGATATCGATATCGCTTTGACATAAGATAAAACGTACCTAAAATTCTCAAGTTCGAAGTGTCTCAACTTACCAAGCTCGTTGATCTACGTTTTTTTTTTCGGAATAAGGGTGCGACCAAACCGCCGCGTTTACGCAGTGACGCGTCGTAGGCGTCACGTTTTCTCACCGTTTCTTCATACATTTTGTTGCGATTCGAGTAACGTCACCGTTTTTTAAGCGGCGGTGTGGTCGTACCTTAACTTTTGAAAAGTATCATTACTTCTGACTGTTACGGTCATGACCCGATTCGCATTTTGAAAATCTGGCAGCGTGCGCATAAAAAGATAAAACAAAGTACGAACTTGAACATTGTCACGAACTGGTTTGGTAATTTTGCTATCGTTAGGGCAATGTGTGTGTAGGAAGTCGTTAGTGAGCTCAAAACGCGAGGAGCGCACATAATTGATATTGTGCCTTGCTTCTTGCTGGCAGACGCTTAAATTGTGCATGGTAGTACCGGTACTGTTCCGAGAGTCTTTTGTTTACAGTTACCAATCTTCACTTTGCATGTTTATGGTGCGATTAGCAAGAATATAACCAGGTAGCAAGTAGATACGCACTTAGTTTCACTTTTCTTTCAGATTCTTTGCAAAAGGTGACTTTATGTGACATTTAGGTAATTGACAAGCGAAAACACTTAGACGATTTCGGATCGAATTTAATCTTACGTAAGAAACACTTTCTTTCCCTTTTAACTTGAAATGTCCAAAATAAGCTTAAGTAGGGTACTTTTTATGCGGTTTTGGTAATGCGAAACAACTTTCTTTGCTTAAATCAAGCTTCAAAATCAATTTACTTAAGTATGTAGGTATTTAATTACATGAATCCTAACAATACCACGCTCCACTGTTTTGTATTTTCCTTTCTTTTAAGTATTGTTTCATAACCAGTTGTCATTCAGACATTATTCAATTGTTTTTACAGCAAACGTTCTCTCAATAAACAAAACCGTTTTGCTTATTCACGGATGCACACAATCACCTATATTACTTGGGAGCCGTGTAAAAGGAATTCTTCTGTCCCCAACACTAGATACTTCTCCGATGCATATTGTTAAATTCCTATTCTACTTAAACTTACATTAACAAAATTTTGTGTACCTATGATGGTCGTTGAAATGGTTTATGATTTTCTTTCACCATACTCGTAGCTCAACGTGATTAGGCTTAGTCTCTTAAAGAATCGAGGTATATACGTCCTGTGTTGGTTAGAAATGTCAGAATAAATAAACCATTACGTGTCATTGGTCAGATCGAATGTCGATCACGTCACCGAAATGCTTACACCTTGACCTAATGCAACCTGATAGGCACCTAAACAACGCTCCAATGACGTTTTTGGGGCATCTAGTGAATCATTTCTAAGGCGTGGTAGGAGTAGGACTGGCAGGAGCCTACGATTATTCGAATTTATCGTCATATTCAGTGCAATGGTAGGTATTAGTATTAGATTGATTTTGTAATGTTTCAAGAAGAAAATTGTTGGAGAAGAAATGAAAACCATTGGAGAAGAAAACGTTTTTGAGTGGAGATAGTAGAACATTGGAAGACCTCCCGCAAGTTGGACTGATGACTGCTTATTTCGCTAGTAATACAATGCTAGAGGGTGCTAATTGGGACGCTCATTGAAAGTAATCCATATACTACGGTAAGTTTCAGTTGATGATGACTCTTATGATCATTCCTCATTGATGTAAAAAAAGTGATTTCAATTAGGGTGCGACCAAACCGCCGCGTATACGCAGTGACGTGTCGTAGGCGTCACGTTTTCTCACCGTTTCTTCATACATTTTGTTGGGATTCCGTAATGTCACCGTTTTTTAAGCGGCGGTGTGGTCGCACCTTTAGTTTGTCTATCTTATGACTTACCCTATGTTGCTAAGGCTGGTGTTGCTAGCCGTGAGCGACTCCGTAGTGCTTTTTCCTTGCGCCATGGCAGCCAACTGGCGGTCTAAGAAGTTGTTTTGCTCCAGTAGTTGGCTCCACTGTCGGACGGCTGTCTTGGATGAGGAGAGTTCTTGGCGCAGTTGCCTTTCGTCGAGAGAGTTGAGGCCGCTGCGTAGAGAGCTGTCCAGTCTGTAGGGAGGGACAAAGGATTCGAATTAGGACGAGAAGGTTACAAAATGTAGGTGCTCTCTTACAGTCCGTGATCTTTTAGAATGAAATTTGGGTTTCGGATATCATTGGCCGATTCCAGTCTAACCCTAAAGAGTTAGTGAACTTTATCGCACTCACGATTACAAAATAGCATTTAACACAATCTTCACACCCACAGTTGCCACTTTTGGACACGGAGACGTAATACGTAATTCCATAATCGTAAATAACAAGGTCGATGGCTGTATTTGTATTATGATTATATTAGTAAGTGGTCAACGTTATTAAAATATTTGTCTCGAGAAATCCTAGCTGATATTATAAATGCGAATTTGAGTTTGTTTTTGAAGCTTTCACGCGAAATCTACTAAACCGATCGTGATAAAATTTGGTATGGGCATATCTTGAGAACCTGTGAAGGACATAGGGTACTGTTCATCCCGGTCAATAGTATAGTTCTCGCGGGAGCGTGATAAACGAAATTGCGGGTAACATCATATATTAATTCAACCACGCGGTACAATCGCTACGCGGTTACATTGAAGCGACATCATAAACATAATAGGGTCAGTTCGCCAGTTTTCGACCGATTAGTGGAGTTGGCAAATTCAGAATGAAAAAAAAAATTGAATTAATATGAACAAATAAACGAGAAAAATAATGCACATAGTGAATATAGTCTACTATATTTGAATGCCGTTTATTTTCAAGTAAGACCTAGAAATAATTAAATAATAATCAATAAAGCCGAAAATGCCAGTTTTACCAGTTTTCGACCGAAATTTCCAATTTCCGACTGTATATTCGCCAGTTTTCGACTATGGTGTGATGACAAATACATGAAGCACAAAATATGTTTTAAATATAAAAACCCGCATTTTCTTAAAATAAAAATCATATACAACATTATGACAACAAAATGAAACGTGTAACTAAGATCAATCTTGGATTTATTTAGTTTTCTAATTACGGATTTACTGGATATTAAAAATCGTTCGTATTTTGTCTATTTTATCAGCTAAAATATAGATTTCGGGACAGTGTACGTGTCGTGTTATGTGATATATGTGACGTGTGTGTGTTGTTCAAAAAAGATATAATTTTAATTTAAAAACTGTATATTTTCGAATATAGTAGTCGGAATATGGCATACAGTTATTACAAATCCCGATTTCGACCAAATGTTTACGACACGCTGAATGTTTAAGACATTTGAAATAATCCGGTCGAAAACTGGCTGACACAATTCTGGTGTTAATAAGATTCAAATTAAAATATTAGGTTCAGTAGTTTCTTCAATAATATGTCAAAAAAGATGCAACCTTACTGGACTCTGCGGCGCCAGTTTTCGACCGCAACGGTCGAGAAGTAGGTGTTTACGAAAACGAGTTAACCAGTTACCGACTATTAAATTTTATACATTTTCCAAAGAAATCTAAAATAATACTTATTTTAAATAAATAATAAGACTCATTGTCTATCAATACAAATAACAAACAAATTAATAAACATAAAATTACATTTAAAAACATAACATGAACCGTGAGGCTCCTCACAAATTTTTTCGCAACGAAGTACGCGTCGTTAGGTGTTCGTTGCGAACCTAGATTGATTTGTTTTTTTGTTCCGTACGCTGTTTACAAACGTGTATTTTGTCTATGTGTGCGTATAACCGAACTATTTGGGTTTACCACGATATTTTTGTTAAGTTTCTAATCTTGTTAGTATTGCTATTTTATACCGATTAGTCAAACATGTCGATAAAAAAGTCGAAAAGTGGCGACGGTCGGCAAACTGGCGAAACGACCCTATCGACTGGGTGAAATATTTAAAGCGTTTTGACCGCTTGAGTCAATCGTCATTACATTTTATCCTCCCACGATTATTATCACAACGAAAGGACGAGTCGCAACCACTTTCGCATCGGTATTATCTCTCGTTTTCTTAAAGGGTTAATAAATTTCAGCATCCTGTCTCTTAACAATATTAACCGCGAGGATTATGACGAAAACATGCCGTAAACCCTCCGTCAAACACGTGACATAAAATAAGGCGTCGAGTTTAAAATTTTGTAAATGCAGGGGGCTACTCCGAAATTCGGATTTCAAATATTTCACTGTTCGTATCGTACTATCCCTCTTACTCTCAAATTAATGACTATTACTGTAAGAGGAACAGCACGTAACGAACTTCGAAAAACGGATTTTGGAGTAGTACAAGGCTAGAAAGGTACGGTGTTTCAAACATGAACAGCAAATTGTAATTAAAAGCCAGTCCATTCATAAATGTAAAGAGATAAAATACATTGCTACCTTTCTATATAATCGTCAACGCTTTGCAAGCTGGTGATGGAGCGTGCTAGGTCATTGTCCATCATGAGGTCATCAGAAGCCAGACTAGACAGTGTGTCCAGCGAGGGCGTCCGCTCCGTGCCATTGCGAAGACCACACACTGATGAAAACAATAAAATTACACCTTATCCTCAACTAAATAACTATTTAAAGATACAAATTAAACTGAGGTACTTCTGTCCGTATTATGTTACACCTAATGCCTAATTTATCTAATCATCAGAAGATATTATCGAGTTTAATTTAAGTTTTATTTTAAACAAATGTCATTTGTTCCCAGTTCCCGCCAAGACAATGCCATAGACAATACAAAATAATATTACTTCATCACAACATAAACTACAGAACGAAAGTTTTTTAAAGGAATTAATTTAAAACCTGTTCGTTTAAGAAATAAACAATAATGCGATCGTTAAATAGATAAAAACTTTTTAGAGACAATTAAAACAAAAAACTTTTTTTTTAGGTATCTACCTATTTCAGCCAGTAACTTTTCGATGCATATACCGCCTTTTCTTGATAATTCAAAAATTAAATAAATACCACGCTCTTACCTTTTCGGTTCCGTTGAGCTAAGGGGCTGGCAGGGATGCGTTCCCTAGACCTCCTTAGTTGTTTGCTGGCTTCAGAATCATGTTTGCTTGAAGGGCTTCCTTCGTTGTTTTCTACAAAAATAATCAAGTAAGTAACCTGTTTAAGTTTGTAATAAATACTCTATTTACCGACAGCGAAA
Source organism: Pandemis heparana (assembly GCA_963854515.1). NCBI lineage: Eukaryota > Metazoa > Arthropoda > Insecta > Lepidoptera > Tortricidae > Pandemis > Pandemis heparana. The sequence goes on along the minus strand of OY978011.1, from coordinate 5,817,094 downwards.
CGCAGCATATTTTGTAGACATCTTTTTTATATCCCTACTATACGTGCCGGCACGTAAGTCTAACTATGACGAGTCACGTGGAGGCGATCTGCGCACCCACGGATACCGTATTTTTGTACTTCTGCGCGTACAAGGTCACATTAGACTTCCAAGCTGGATACATCTATAGACAGCTTACTTAATAAGTATTAGTTAAATAAAAATTTTCGTTCACGGAGTTCACAAGTAGAATGCGCTTCGTCCAAGATTCGTCTCATAATTCTCCGTGTGACCGAGAATTTTTCACTCTTTCAAATTCATTTCACGTGATTCCCCCATCTATACGCCCACAAGCACGCTAAACGTGGCCGTTAAGTGTTGTTACCCTTTTAGATGTTAAGCCCCGTATCTACCCCGTAAGGGATACTAACTTCTAAAAAGCAATGCTGGCTGATCAGCAATCTCGTCATCAAAGAAGTCGCGTCCGTCGGACAGAGACAGCGAACCGGACGCGTGTGTCGGCGTCCCGGGAGACTCCGGAGACACGTTCTTGCTGTCCTCACTGTTATGGATTGACTCACTGCGAAAAATTCACTATGTTGAATTGAAAGGAAAACTAAGAAAGCATCTACTTAATTGTAAACCTAGAAACCTACTGAAATCGTTTAGTATTAGGTACATTGTTGCTCAACTATACAGGGTGTTTTGTAGCCAGCTTTAAGGGGGTGATAGCCGAGCTATTTTTGAACATTTTGAGTCATACATGTCTTAGCCGAAATTTGATAATTGAAAATTTAGAAATTTTATGAAAATACCCAGAATTTGATAAAAACGAGTCAATATTGCGCCAATGAGCGTTAATTTGTAAACAAAATCTATTATTTCGGATAGTTTAATGTGTATTGGACCAAATGAAACATTCTCGAGGTGTCCGTCTTGCCACAGAAACAAAATGGAGGCATTCGTAATTACTAAAAATGACTTATTTTGGAACAGAGTAATTTTTCAGTGCCATAAAAAAAAACCTGGAAATGTTCAAACATTTTTAAAAACATGCCTGTTTATTGCTCTTTATTTTAAGGTATCACTCATGCACATTGCTTGCTCAATCTGAGATAAAAATTAAAAACCAAAGTCGGGGAGCACTCGCTAAGAATGCACTAGTATTGAAATTTCACGTTAAAAGTAGGTACTTTAGTAGTAAATTACATGAAAAAAGGTAAAAAAAAAATCATTAAATCTTCACTTTGTTGTTATTTGTATAGTAAATTAATTCATTTTACAATTCTTTTTTTACTAGGTAAGTGTACTAGGTATTTACCTAGTAAATTACATGAAAAACACAAGACAAGTTTATTTTCGCTATCCTGTTTTTTTTTTCAAGAAATAGCAAAAAAAAAAATTGGTTGCCTGTAAAGTCGGTATACGGGCGAAAGTTTTACGTGACAACGACTTTGAGTGGTAAAATAATTTTAATGTGAATATTCATTCGTATAGTAGGAAGAAGGACGTGTAAACTTGTATGCAGGCGCCTAAGCGAAATAGAAGCGCAAGACATGAACCGGTGTGTATGCCTATCTCTCTCACTCTCTCTCTCTCGCTCTGTCTCTCTCGCTCTTAGGCGGGCTAACTGTGCTCGAGTGGAAGGGACGCGTGCCTTTCACTTTTTATGTCTGTCTCTCTCGCTCTTAGGCGGGCTAACCATGCCCGCGTGCCTCTCACTCGCTCTCATTGTGAGCGCATAACGTGAGCGGAGCGTAACGCAGTTTCTTGAAGTGTCACCCGGCAAACCAATTTATAAGACGTTGTCACGTCAAAAACGCGAAATTTCAATACTAGTGCATTCTTAGCGAGTGCTCCCCCGAGATTGGTTTTTACTATTTATCTCAGATTTAGCAAGCAATGTGAATGAGTGATACCTTAAAAGAAAGAGCAATAAACAGGCATGTTTTTAAAAATGTTCGAACATTCCCAGGATTTTTTTTTTTTTTTTTTTATGGCACTGAAAAATGACTCTGTGCCAAAATAAGACATTTTAAGTAATTTCGAATGCCTCCATTTTGTTTCTGTGGCAAGACAGACACTTAAATATTGTTTCATTTGGTCCAAACCATACACACATAACAATACACATTACACACATTATACACATTAAAATATCCGAAATAAAAGATTTTGTTTACAAATTAACGCTCATTAGCGCAATATTGACTCGTTTTGATCAAATTCTGGGTATTTTCATAAAATTTCTAAATTTTCAATTTAAAAAAAAAAACATATTTCGGCTAAGACATGTATGGCTCAAAATGTTCATAAATACCTCAGCTAACACCCTCTTAAAGCTTTGCACCTGGCTACCAAACACCCTGTATAATTTGGACTTGGACTAAAAATATTCGACTTTATTAATGTAGGTTATATATAATAGTGTAGATATCAAAATGAAAGAATTTCCTGATCCTGATCAAAATGACTTGAGGATTTAAGTTGGTGCCTGCAAGATTGCAACAAGCAATGACATATAGGTACGTCCAGACCAGACTGTATAATTTAAAGTAACAACGAAATAAGAATTTCGATTTCGCTTTTTATTCAATGCTCGTGTTATTACCTACTGTACCTACAAGGCGTCCACAGACTAAAAAATAAATACCAAATGATTTTATTGCCGTCTCTGTTCACCATGACAAACAAATAATTTGAGACCATGATTTTATAACTCTAGGGTTTGTACGATTTATAGACATTTCGACATTTTCGACAGACAACATGTCGAAATACATTTCCAAGAAACTTACACAACTTCATTAGCAGTTTCCAACAATTCTCCGTCAACTCCATCCTCTTCTACCGGCTCTGGTGACTTGGTCTTCGTGTTGGCAGTCTGATATGCCGACGATATGGACGGTGGGTCCCTTTCCACCACCAAATCATTATTAGAGTCACTCGTACTTGTAGAAGAGATAAGGCTGTCAGCAGGAGACGTTTCGTCATCAAGCAAGCTTTGTGTAGACGTTTCTAGAGCTGATATATCAAACTTGGACTCCTCTAGGGTTAAAGTTAGTGTGTGGTGGTCAAGGCTTTGGTTTGTGCATGTGCTTGTTGTACTATAGTTAGAGCTTGTCATTGAACCTGAAAATAATTAGTTAATTTTATGTCCAGTTTTAGAATAGAATGAACGCATCTCTTCCTGCGGTTGTCGTACTAGGCGACTAAGGGACTTGAGGCGTTGTTTTGTAATGCGCGGGCACTCGCATTCACTATCCCTTTCTTCTTTCGTCTTTTATCATTTGTTTGATTTCAAGTCAGTTAGACAATAGGGCCTCCTCTTGTGTGGGTATAGGCAGCAGAGATCACTACTGCCAACTACCGAATTCAGAATTCCAGCATTGCAGTGTGGAAGGCAAGGGAAACCATACCACTAACACTATCCCACGAAAGTCGCCAGGAAGGTTCAAATCCTCAATCAACGACTAGGACCAGTCTGTCAAGAGTAACGACTTATAAGTAAGGTTAGTAGTTATGCCCTAAAAGAGTTTCTCACCCATCATCGTCCCACGTAACGAGTCATGTTGGCTTAATGTCAAAGATTTCATCAGCAGTGGGTGCGGAACGGGTGGATCCTCCATGATGACAATTGTCTTCTTCGGTACTTCCTCCAGGGTTTTCAGAGCGTCCTTTACCTCCAGCTTGGACTTATCATCCTCGCAGCTTGACACGCTCAGAGCGATAGACACGTCGTCCTGGGATCTGGAAAATGAATAGTAGTTATAAGTTTTCTCTAGAATTGTTTTATTATTTTCTGGCAATCTTTCCGTTACTATTAGAATACTGATTTTTGTACATTTGTACACGTAGATAACTCATGCATGTGTTCGTTATTTCGCTGGCTGTCTTACTGTACCTACATAATTATGTCCACTGGGGAACATATCAGCGCAAGATGCTGCTTGACGGCAGGATTAATGAGTAAAATGGTAGCCATTCGGCCAGACCTTACACTAGGTCCTACCACTAAAACACGCATCTTCCCAAATAGGTAGGATACTGACGGCTACTAGGATAAGTCCTCTTTTGAGGGTCTTGAGCCTCTTAGATTCTTGGTATATCTTACCTGGTAGCCATAGCTTCGCCGGCAGCGTGGCTCTGCCAAACGCTGCTGTTGCCGAAATGGCTCTCCTCGCTCTTGCAAGATGGACTAGACTCTTTGCTGGAGACTGTGGTCGGGGAGACCACGCCACTTGATGACTTCACGAACGAGTTCTGAAGACGGAGTAAGACGAGTTGTATTTTTTATTAAAAATATTAGTTAATCTTCACTTTGCCGATGTTAGTAACGTATTAAATAATGGCATTGGTTTAAAATAGGTTCAAGAAAGTTTTCGAAGATTGAAATTGGCCTTGGTTGGTAGTCAGCCTCAAAGAGTTCGTGACACCCAAAGTGGCCAAAAAGTTAGCAACACGACCTTATTTCAACTGTAACAATGACGTGTTGCGAATTACTTGTCTACTTTAGGTGTCACGAACTATTTGACGCTGACTGTACAACAGATTCCTCTAAATTTCTATTCGTTAACTCTATCAGGTATTTGAGTCTAATTTAAGTAAATTAACAGTGTAGCTACCGCTAGATTTCTTCGCAGATTTCTATGGTTGTGCGTCTATGTATGTGCAGACATATTATGTATCTTTCTTACCTGCTTATTCAGTACTTCAGGCTGCGCTTTGTCAAGTACAAATTTCTCCTCGTTCTTGTAGTCCAGGGTGGTCTGAATCCTGCTAGGCCTGGTCCGAGTCCTGTAGCGTTCCAAGGTGGACATGGGTGACTGCCGGTGCGAGGTCTCAGCTACCGGCGACGTTTTGGGCACCACCGGGGACGGGATGTTGTACGTGGGAGATATGGAGGCCTCGTATTCCGGGTACTCCGGTGACCGGTCCTCGTCGAATGTGCTCGGCAGTTTAGGAAGGGGAATGACCGCGTGACCCGTAATTACTGCGTCATCTGATGAAACGGAAAACGCATAAAATACAGATGTAACTTTTTGACAGCTGTCACCACTATACACTGTCCTAAAATTAATTCAGACCAGAATACTTCAAATTACTTCCATACTGGTCTGGGAGCAAAGAAAACAGAGAATGTACCAGTTGCTTTTCTTCCGGCGCAGACGGCAAGAGCCCATCGAGGCGAAAATCTTAGAAATGCTATAGGCAGCGGTACTCATCAGCTCATCACCATTTTGGTTCCTAATTCCACCTATACGTCCAAAATCATGCTAAACATGGCCTTTAGATCTTGTTACCTTAGGCTCTGTCTACACCGTAAGGATAAAGACGTGATTTATATATGTATGTATCGTTAAGTATGGAACTGACTGATATTAGGTTTGGCAACGTCGCATTTTACACTTGGGTTCACGAGCGACGTTCCAAATCGCTATAGCCTCGTAAGGTTTGGCTACGACATAGCTATAGCGATTGGAACGTCGCTCGTGAACCTAAGTGAAAAATGCGACGTTGCCAAACCTAATAGCACGGCTTGTAGAAGACGATAGAGAAGGCTATTAACTGACCCATAATATCGATGTCGTCGACTTGCAGCTCGCGCAGGTGGAAGCTGTGCGTGCCGCGCATTACCATCTCCAAGTTGCGCGGGCGGCGACGTGAGCGCGGCGAACCCTCGCCCCCCTCCCCGCCCGTCCACACGCCGGAGTCGCTGGACACAGCGGAACTAGCACCTGTCACACAAATAAGGACTGCGTTACAGTTGCCAGTAGCTTGTACATTTTTGTGCAAGTAGCTTGCACTCTTGTGTCATATTTGTATGAAATTTGACATAAGCGTGCCAGGTACTTGCGCGAACTAACTGGTACCCGCCGACTTCGTTCGTATGCAAAGTATTCGTTTAAATCTATACTTATCAATTTTCTGGGATAAAAAGCCTATATTATGTTATTCCAGGCTATAATCTAACTTTGTGGTCAATTTTAACCAGATCCGTTCAGCTGTTCTGGTGTGAAAGAGTAACAAACATCAACTTTCACATGACACAAACTTTCGCATTTCATATTCATATTCATATTGTTAGTAGGATTATTACTCGTAACAAGTACGTAGCGACCGCAGCGCCGCCTAGTCATCAACTACATAAACTTCTACGACGTACCGTAGCTAGAGCATATGAAGTCACCCATGCTCTAAATTCCGCTATATCGATATTATCGAAGTTAAATACAACTTCCAACTTTATCCTTCGGACTCCTAAGTCCCCAGGCAAAACATCTGCCACGAGAAATATCTATTGCTCTACAGTAGCTCTCTCTATGAGCTCTCCTCGCAAGTACAATGTTTTGTTTAGTTAAAAATAATCTATTGTTGCACTTGAACCTTTATATTCTTAAGCACAATATTTCAAGTAAATACGACCCCTGGAAGTAGGTCAATCAACTAAGCAAGATTTAAAACAAACAAAAAATTAAATAAATATGACGGAGTGAATTCATAAACAAGTAAGTAAGTATAAATTTTAGTTAAAAAAAAAACATTTCTATCGTAGCACACGCTTTTCTGCTTTAGCACTACCACTTTTACAATAAAAAAAAATATCTAAAGCTTTTCACCGATCGTAACAGTTTAGAAAAAAATACGAAGTACCTATCGCATTTACGAGTACGTACCTTCCCTCCATCCTTCCACAGACGCACCAGCTTTCCTGTTGTTATTCACCACCTGAAAAAAAAAACCTGTTACCCACTGCACATACAACAACGAGAGGTACACCGTAGTTTACAAACAAAAGTCCTTATACCATAGCGACACGTTATCCAGAGCGCATAGTTTTGAATGAGCCGCACGCGACCCTTCTAGCTACAATGCCCTGTTTCGAAATGACCACGCAGTTCAGTCATGTTAACAGTTTCAAAAATAGATAAAAACTTTTCTTACACGCCATCTACTACCAACAATAAGTCTGAAGATACTCACAAATAAAATTTTGCACCCGCTGCGAAACAGAACGCTACGCGAGAAGAATTTAAAAATATCTAAGCATAGTCAAGACGTACGTATAGAAAGCCGTCTTGTTACGGTCTAAAACAAATGAGAAATGATTATGTAACCGTAATGAATTTCAGTTTTAATTGGGTTGGTTACAAAATGTGTAATGTGTGCAAGGCAACGGTAACTACCAGCCAACAGCTCATTAAGATTGAATCTTCGTAAAACATTAAGTTGTTCTACTTGGCATAAAATTATAAAAGGAATTGTCTATACACTATTGTCAGTGAAATTCACTGCTTTTTTTCCTTAATTGTATTTTTTTTTATTAAAACATAGTGAGAGGATTTGTAACAAAATAATAATATACAGTAGTAACCTACTTTAGATCTCTGAATGAAGCAGTAAGATAGTAATTATAAAAACAGTTCACTTAAAGAAAAGATCATGATACGTCACTCTGTCTATTCAACCAACACTCTTAAATTATAACTTATGTCTTAAGACTTGAACCTACAAGCTGAAATAGCCAAAAAATCTTCGGATAAAAACGTGAAAGATCTCCAGGTGACAAAGCTCATGCGCACCCGCTGCACTCTGCAACGGCGATATTTTCAGCGGTCGCCGAACGGTCGCCTCGAAATAGATGACTGATGACCCACTTCCTCGTACAACCAAGACTAAACCCTAATCCCAAGTCACCACGGCTTACTTTGCAAATTATTTGCAAGTGTCGCGCAACACTAGAAATTCTTTTATACGAAGTAAACAAGTTGCGATCGTTAAAACAGGGAAGTTTGTGAAGATTTACAGGATGGCCAGTGGTAGTAAAATGGATGTTTAATGAACTAAGGGACCTACCGCGAAGACGTAAAATTAATGTACGGTGCTGTGGAGGCGTTTCGAAATTATTATCTATCAATTTTAGGCCCCGTAGCCTACCTACTATCAAATGTCTACAGGGGATCCATGACAGGTTAAAGTAGTGGTCGTCAAACCGCGGCCCGTGGCCGTAATTCTATCCAACTATGGTTCGGAATCGAGTCGGATTAAGACGTCATATAGTAAAGCCCCAGCCGTCACCTCTAAGCTACCGTTAACCGGGGTGACTTTGAAAATTTTGGAGCTACTTTGATCATTTTAAAATTGCTATAAAATGGATATTGTCCGTATGCAGTGAATTTTTGGCATGTAGACGCAAAGGCGATCGATGAACACATCGATTCGAAGCAGTAAACGCAAATAAAAATTATGATTTCGTCATTATAGTACCTAACTACTTTTTAAAGTCACCCTGGTTTAAGGTGCTGTTGTTGGTTTACCTGTTTGGCCGTCTTGGTATCAATTTGCTTGACGGCAGGGTACTGCGGTCGCGGCAGCTGGTTGGTCTGGAAGGTGTACTTCCCAGGAGGCCTATCACTGGGCGTTTGCGAGCGAGTGACCGACGGCGCGCGCGGCGTCTCGAATCTAGTCTGCTTGAGACGAATTTCCTGGGAAAATACAAAGTAAATCATATACGAGTGTATTTATTGGTTTAACAAAGATTAGCACAATAAAAACGCGCTCCTAACTTATCAAAAACAATACACTTTTTGTCCAGCGATATTTTCATTCAGAATAGAAGCAAAAGAACTAAGGAACTAAATTGATAGAGGAAACGCCACTTGTGTCCTCTACTTCCTTTATATTTTGTTATTATTTATTTATTTATTTTTATTTATAAGCCTTTTTATTCCGAATTCGCTACAATTTCTGTAAGTACATGTTGGTGTTGTTGTTATTGTCGTTTATTTATTTTTTATTTATTAAATTGTCGCGTAATTCGGCGTGCCTCATGGCATAGGCCTCCTCCGTGTATTGGAGGGTTTGGGCTATAGTTCCCACGCGCGCCCAGTGCGGATTGGGAACTTAACACACACCATTGAATTTCTTCGCAGATGTGTGCAGGTTTCCTCACGATGTTTTCCTTCACCGAAAAGCTCATGGCAAATTACAAATGTAATTTTCGCACATAAATTCCGAAAAACTCAGAGGTGCGAGCCCGGGATTTGAACCCACGACGCTCTGCTTGAGAGGCCACAGGTCAAACCACTAGGCTACCACGGCTTATATTTTGTTATACCATCAATAATAACTATCCCCAGGTTCTAATATAACTGTATTAGAAACAAAGCAAAAGCAGATGTGTTTTTTGTTGCGTCTGCTTTTAGCTGATAACTATGTAGGGTAGATGCTCTCTCTACGCACGTGCCTACCCTAAGCTGCAATATAGCTCACCAGACGAAGAGATGAACTGATCAACTGATATTAGCTAGTCAAACTTATAACATCCCTCTTTTTGCGTTGGGGGTTGAAAGGGTTTAGTAAGATAGCCTTAGTATATACCTGCGGAGCATACTGCTGCGGCTGGTAAGTCAGGATGACCGTCTGTTTGGTGACAGTCTTCGGCTGGCCCCCAGCGCCGACGATGGTAGTCACGCCGCTAGAGGTGACTTGTGTGAGAGGCGGATACGACGAATTTGTACTTTTCTTATCTGCGGACAAAAAGATTTATTAGCTGTGTTCTGAAGATTTTCGGCGCCATTGACTTGATATGAGTTTGTATACATCCAGGGTATAATGCTCCTTCATTTGAAAAGATAACGTTGACAGTTTGCGAGTGGCACAAGAGATGTTTGGTGGTGAAAAGGTCAAGTGACGGTTCTTGCGGCCCTAAGGAGTTTGCTTGTGGTCTACAATACGAGTAGATACTAGATGAAAAGTAACTGAAGACTTTTACGAATTTTGACGTACCTAAAGTGAACAAGACTAGAGAATCTCATCTTTACGGAAAAGTCTTAAGATACCTTCACACGATTAAGTATTCAAATCTATAATCATCCATGAAGACTGTATTCCTATGCCAATCATTTAATTTCAGAGGCCTTAACATGACGTTTAAGTAATTCGATTCAATTCAGATTCTTTAGCTGTCATTTTTGACCCTCTGTCATCTGACAGCGATTGACCCGACTTAAGTTAGAAGTTCAGTGTGAGTTCAATTGCATTAGACGTCATAGTAAGACCTCCGTACTCCTTTGATTATGTATATCCTTTATTTTATCAAGCCACGTCCATGACCTTTTCCAATGCACTATACCCTAGTTGAAATGCTTAACATCAGACTGCCATTTCAATTCCTTCACCATTATCTAAATACCAAGCCAACAATACCTAAGTATAGATTGCCAAGTCGCCTCGCCGCTCCCTCTCGAATTCTCAACCCCAACGCTTATAGTGCATCTCAAGAGCTAAAAATGCTAGCTAAAAGCCAAAGCCTTTCTTTTCTATTGAGACAATCGACCTAGTTTCCGCGCAAGTGGTAAGCGAAAAGTTTCCAGTTTTAAGATGTTCGTGGGTAGTTACTTAGAAGATGATAGTGTTCTGTATTTGATTAAAAGTGTATTTAACTATTTAATACATTTTTATCTGAGGATATTTTGATCAGAGGCATTTTGTATTATTTTATTTTATATATCAAACGTGTAAAAATCGAACAAGTAAGGCGAACTTATCCCTACAAGGGATCTAGTAGTAGAGTGGTAGTAGTAGCGTTGTAATAGTAACAGTAGTATTAGGTAGTAGTAATAGTTGAAGTAGTAGTAGTAGTAGTAATAGTATAAGTAGTATTCTTAGCCGGGTCGTTAGAGTAAGTATACCAATGGTCCCTAGTTCCTTACCTAAAGCGTTATTGTTAATGACTTCGTCCTTGTGGGAGAGCCCGAAAGCCGGCTCGGCCAGCGGGCCCACGTCGCCCACCTTCGCCGTCTTGCTGTGCGGCTGCCTGAAACCGAACCTGACAATCAAACAGTCCGTGTCAACATTAAATCACGTTCAACAAGCTACATACATAGGATAGAAAAGAGTATGCTTAGTTGCTTTGGTCACGACGAGGATGGATGAAAGAAGATTAACTAAACAGATTTATATGGCGGGTGAATGGGTGCGTTGGGAGCGGAAGGCCTAGACGGACGTTCCGTGATCAAATTGGGGACGTTTTGGAAGAAGGTCAGGTCAAGAGTACCCGAAACCGACGAGCATGTATGAAGTGATTGATGAATGTGGATGAAGCGAAAGAGGTATGTCAGGATCGTAGCAAGTGGAACAAAGTAGTCTCTGCCTACCCCTGCGGGAAAGAGGCGTGACGGTATGTATGTACATTTATATAAGCTACATACACATTATGACAAGAACCAGCAACTTGTACAAGTGTAAGGTCGAAGTGGACGCTCGAAGCGGAGCGTTCGGCGGAGCGCGCAGCGGGGCGGGTAGCGGCAAAGGGCTCTGTGCAGCGGCGACTCAGGACACTCAAGACACCAGTATATGAGTTTCATTTTTTTAAGATGCACGCCGCACGCCCAATTGGAACGGCCACTCAGACCTTACCCTAGCTAGAGCACGGACCTATATCAAAATGGATGAAAGCAGTCGACGACGAAGAAGTTTAACTACGACGAGTTTCACTAAAACCAGCCAATCTATGAACATAATTATTTCCTACAAGTTTCTTACTGAAATGCGCCGTATAGTAGGTATAGAAGTTCTCTCATAATTATTGCGGAATATTTCTACAGGTTGTGGGTTACTTTGACTGAAAACCCCTACATAGGTACATTAAATTTACCTATCATTTAAAATTGTGATTCAAAATTAAGTCCCGCTCTTGACACGGTTCATTTTATTGAAACACACTTTATAAAAATTGGTAACTGGAAAATATAAAGCCGTAACAAAACAAATCACAATATGCCAGGGATTTTAAATTGTAAGTAACTTGCTTTTATTTATGTCTTGAAACTGTTTTTCAATAAAAAAACTTGATATCAAGATTGTTTACCCTTTTTCTCATGATAAAAAAAACTGAAGTAGGTATAATTAAAGCCTGACCAGAAATAATAAAAACCCTCGCCATATTGCGGAAAATTAAGGAACTATTTTTGTAATTATAAATTGACAACATTTCATATTTCTGAGCCTATAGTTTTAATGGTTCTCCGTATTTTGTTTGAAAATATGAACATGCTGACAGTAAAATTTTTTCGCAAGGGCTTGTATTTAATTTATAATTAATTTATTAATTTGTGCTTATTCTAAAAGGGCGTAACTCCGATACTATCACAGAATAAACACTTATCCCTTTGTCTTTTCTCTATAGAAAAAAAAACTGACGTCAATTTCAAATTGTCAATGTCAGGGCCTATTCTCCAATATTCGATTTTCGAGGTTCGCTTCGTGCTGTTCCGCTCATACTAATAGGCATTATCTTGAGAGTGAGAGAGAAGGTATGCAACGAACTTCGAAAATAGAATTTCAGAGTTGCCCCTCTTGTACTTTGAAGTTGTCAAAAATACAAAATCATGATCGCTTATTTTTTCTCGTGAAAAAAGCAAAGGCGTTTCACCTATCCTGTGGTAGTTTTGGTAAAATTAGGACATATTTTTAATTAATTTTTATTTTTTATAATAAGCGATATTAAAATTATATAAACATATTGCAGTGATCAGGAGGCAAAATGCTTTCGAACCATATATACATTTTCAGGTGTCATAAAAATGAAATGTTGTCAATTACGTAACAGATTAAAAATCGACCAGTGGCGACTCCTTGACAGGGTCTTTATATTTCTGGTCAGGCTATAATGTACTTATATACCTAGTTTTTAAATAGTAACACTGTTGGAGGTTGCATTGCTGTAGAGTAACCTGCTCGCTTCCATCATGTCTGTCAGTATGTTTTTGAGTGACATGTTTATGTCGATCTCTTGTTTTTTAGCTCCTTGTCTTGTGTTGATTATAAATATCTGTTTATACACAAAAATGTGTTTAAATTAATAATATAAAAAACACAACAGGACATAGTATAGTTAGTAATTATGTCGACTTTTCGGTAGGCAATGGAAGAAGGGCAAGTTACACGGAAATCTAATTACCAATTATCAATAAGCTCTACTTAAAACACTTGTTTGTGCGATAAGTAGGCAGTGAGTTTACATAAGCCTAGACTTATAAGGCTTACGATGTTGCGGCGGTTCATGAGTTTCATGACCAATAAAAGTAAAGCTAAACCTTTAAACGGGCTTTAAAAGTCACCAGTTGTAATATTTGTGGAAACCATGATAAATTCATATTTAAGGCAGAATTTTAAATGTAAAGCAGTAAGTTAGGTTAGGTTAGTTACCCTAGTACCAGGGGCGTAGCTACCGCCGTATCTGCCGTATCAATTATACGGGGCCCCCGGGCCACGGGGGCCCCCGACGTGCGTAACCAAAGATAAATGTGAGAAATCTTTACCCTTCATAAGGGCCCCCAAATAATTTTTTATACGGGACCCCACCAAGGCACGCTACGCCCCTGCCTAGTACATACTTATTATTACGTTTTATTAGTTTACTACGAAACTAGATGATTTTGACTCAATCTATGGATCACGTACGGACAGATGCACACGTGATGGTTCCGTTTTTCTTTTTGAGGCCCGGAACCTCAAAAACTGCAAATCACTAGGAACAGTATACATATAACAAAATCACTTTCCAATGTCTGACTGTCTGCCTGTATATCTATATCTCTATTGCTTACATCTTTAAAACTATACGCATGGGATTTAGATGCGGTTTTTTTAAATAATTAGAGTGATTCAAGAGGAAGGTAGGGTAGACCGGGGGCAATAGTAACACTTTGCAAATAACGGCGCATAGCACAGAAACTGAACATTTCTAAGAAAAACTACATCAACGTATTATATGCCAGGTTCATTGTTTATACGTTTTTGATATTATTTTTTACTAGAACATAACAGTTTAGCGTATAATCGAGTTTTTGTTCAGTGATTCCCACTGCTACTATTGACCCCTACTACGGGTCATTTGTACCACAATTTGCGAAGTGAATAAAACATACATTTATATCAAAATCTTAACAATTTCAATATTTATTTCTTGAATTTAATCAGTCTGAACAGTTGTACCAGTATCAGCAATGAGGATCTACATTTTCAGAAAAATATAATTAAGTCAAGTCTAAGAAATCTATATTCAAGTTATCTCAGTTTCTACAATTAAATTAATCGTTTTTATAAAATAAAATGGCTTCTAAATTTTCTAGGCATAATTTTCTGGCCTGTAAAACTAGGTAAACCAATACAATTCAATACAAAACTTGTATCGCAAAATTGCATACAGTTACAATTGACCCCTGGTACAATGGACCCCATTTCTCGAATTTAACAATACTCTACAGTGTAAAATCACAATACTATAGCAACTTCAAAAGCAGCTCATAATATACGATAAAAATATAGAAAATGGAAGTAACTAATCAATGGCTCAACCAATTTTAGTTAGTTAGGTATACAACATTAGATTCACCTTAAAACGTCAGCTAACTTTGATAATATAAAAATATTATTTGGGGTCATTTGTACCACGGGGTCAAATGTAACGTTACAATTGACCCCGACTGTGCTGGTACTATTGCCCTCAAATCATTTCAAATTACTTAAATTCAAATATCTCAGCCGTTCTTATTACCTGATAACCAAACCATTACTTGATTCAAGCATTGATAACCGTAGCATCATAATTGACTAAAAATATTAGACTAACAGCTATATTGAGGAAACTATAAGCCAAAACAATCAACAGAATTATTTACTTTGGTTGTGCGAAAACAAAAATAGGTGTCTATCATGTTCGTTCTGCACGGCGCTGCGCCGCCGACTGGTGAGCAGGTCGGGACACACTCAACGCACGTACGCACGCACACAGTTATGCTTAGAATGTTATAGGGTTAGAAATATCGACGATGTTACTATTGACCCGTGGTACTATTGCCCCCGGTCTACCCTAATACTACGCAGACAATGTCGCGGGCAGAAGCTATTTAGTACTCTATAAGTATGAAATAAAAAAAGAAACAAATCTATCACGGGTGTAGTATTGGTACCTAGTTGAAAGACTAGGTCAGTCAGGCAGGACATAGGGTACGATTATACCTACTATGTATTTTACTTATAATATACCTACTATATCTCAATAGACTGAAGACTGGCAAACCACTCGTATTCAGTACTTTACTACGCCCACTAGAGACTAACAGCGCCGTAACTTCCAAGAAATGTGGGAATACACACCATTACTTTAGAAAGCAACCTTATTTACTTGACTGAGAGATATTCATATGTTAATGTTATTAGTAGCAGAATATCCGAGAGAAAATACGTACCTATACATGTATAAATAACCGTAGTAAATAGTGCAAGTACCTACTCGTAATTTGATAATACACAACGCCTACGTGAATAGAATAGCAATAAAGATACGACGGAACATGGGCTATTCTTGTAGGCGTTTTAATATAAGTAAAGACATCACTATACTAATATTATATACCATAGTTGAATGGAAGAGTCCGAGCAAAACAGCAAAATGACATATTGTTTAGCTAATAGAAATTTTAACAGAAGAAAAGAAAGAAATAGTTACCTGTGTCAAAGTCAAATTATTAGGTAGTACCCAATAGGAGTAAATAGATACCGAATCGTGGTTCCAAAATCATAAATATTTCAACTTTTTGGTTTAGTTTGATCACAAATCGATATTTAAAAATCAGTACGAGTACCATGAGGATACTGGAGTAGTACACATTGTAGCGTCCATCAAAGACGGCAACAAAATTCTGCATATTTCGAGCTTCATAACAGGCAGCACGTGTCAAATTTGTATTATTCTCTTTGGAACGCAGGTAATTCCGTAACATTAGGTACATAATTATGAATGCAAATTACCTGTTGCTCCGCAGGGGTTGCCCGACGGCCTCTTTACGGGGTCGCGCCAGGGGTGTCGACCTCCCCGACAGCACATCCTCGGCTCGCAGGTCCTCTGAAGAACCTGTAGCGTCATGTAAATATAGTGGCAACTCTAGGACTTGGCCACGCGACGTCGGGTTGCAACCGTCGTCGTGATGACTGAGCGGGTTTTAACCACGTTATAACCTCACCGTGTAAAAAGGAAAGATGTTTTTTTGATTTTTTAATGCAGCGTGATTCAAATAAGCATGGTGGAAAGGTTTAATAAAGCGAAAGATGTTGAGGCTTTTCTTTCCATTGTTGTACCTACGGTTGTTTGTTTATGTAGTAAAATAGTTACGTAAGTTTAAGAACTATAAAACGTGTTCTTCCACAGTTTTAGCACAGGCAAGTCGGTGGAAGTTGAGTTCTATGGACACCTTTGGTACTGAATAAAATAACTGACTTGGTTTAAAATTAAAGCGTATACCTATATAACTAGCTATTCCCCGAGGCTTCATCCCCGTTCCATTAGCAACATTAATTTTTATAGATACAAGAATTTCGTTGCTATTGCATCTTTTTACATGTCATATGTTCAATGGGATCTCATTGTCTTACCTCCATTCCCATTCTTGTCTTGCGGTTTCTGCTTGCGCCGCGCGTTGTCGTCAGCCCGCGAAGTGCTGGCGGGTCGGCGACGGAACCCAAACGAGGTGGCCACGCCACGGCTCTGCTTGCTGTTCCCGTTGCCACTCACGCTCTTGTCTCGTTTCTTCGCACCCTTAGATTCGGAGTGACCCTGGAAAGGAGAAGACTGGTTAAAATAGTTATTCTCCTTTAGAGGTGGCGTAAGGCTTGGGCCAATATCAGTTTAAATTACAAGTGTGCGCTAAGGGCCAGGAAACGTTCACCATTTGATGTCACGGAGGAATAAGATTATGATGTCAATGTTGAGTGTCTAACTGGGACGCCATTGTCGTGTTAATTAATATAATAGGTTCTACTGTATTGTATGAAAGAAATCGAGACGAGACATTCGCGAACAATGGAAGAGAACTTAAAAGCCGGGTATTCTCTCCGAGCTGTGACCATAACCGGTGCACGTTACAGCTTGGAGATGAGTTAGCCGGCTTGAGCTGGAGTGAGAGTCGTTGATAGTAAGGCCCTGGAAAAAGTTAGGGCAAGAATAAATGTTCTCTTATACGACAAGGAAGTCAAACGAGCAAGTCACCTAATAGTAAACGAGCACACTAGAGACCTAGAGGGCCAGTAATTTTACCGGCTGTCTTACTCTCCACGCCGGAACACAGCACTGCAAGCACTAGCTGCTTGGTGGCAGGAGTAAAGACGATGGTAGCGATCCGGACGGACCTTGCATGAGATCCTACCAGCACCGATGTAGCCGTCTTTAATTTGCGAGTATGCCGCGTGAATCGTCAGGTATAATAAACATATCGCGTGTTGGATACCATTTGGACTTTCTTTCTGTGGCCGCTGTGCTCGGTCAAGGTTAGACGTTTAGAACTTGACCGTACTGAGACCTAGGCCACAGTTTTGGTAACATGTGTTGTTTGTCCTGATTAGCTTCGAAGTTGGAATCACGAAATTGCCGACCTTATGTTTACTTTTCCATTGTGGTGTAGTAAATGCTGGTCACGCAAGTAGGATAATATCGTAAAACATAATTTTAAATTCTTACCAATTAACTGTACATTTTATGTTTCCACTTAGGGTTAGGAGTATTACGCTTGAATCCCAATCAACAAATTGTTTTTCTTCAAGAAAATTATTTGCAGGCTATACCAACGTCGGCAGTTAAAAGAATGTTTGCTTCTTTGCGGTTAAACCAGGGTTAAACAAACAAACAAGAGGGTCACCAGAGATATTACAGATGTTTAAACGTGTTGCCAATGTAGGTAGACAGCAACAGAATAAGAACTTATTACTTAAGTATGGTATGCCACTTTTATCCGCATAAATTTATTTTACATCGATGATTTGCTTGTGTCAAAACGGATCAATAAAAATACACCTGGTTTTCCTGCTATCCTAAGTTGAGACAAGGCGAGTATCTGTTAGTTACATTCAAAGTGCCGTTTTTAACAATAGCAAAAGGCTATCAATAGCAGGTGGTCCTTCATCCTTTCGAGTCGCTAAATAAGGAACAGACGGATGGTCAAGCTAAACAATAGCTTAGTCGGTGACGCCATTGCCTAAGTAAAGACGATGCATGTGTCCTTCAATGCGTCACCGTTACAAATTAACATCGAGCTATCATACCACATCGTATGACAACTATGACAAATGACTTATCACAACCTTGGGTGTCAATATATGTCGAGCCAGCCAACTTGAAAAGTATTGTACTATACTTAAATCGTAAGATCATAATGTGTTTAGTGACTTCGTGTGCGTAGGTACTTCGACAGAAACAGACGGGACAGGGACATGATAGATACTTGAAAGAAGAACATTAAATAACTAGCTACATACCTAATTACACCGCAGCGTACAGTAGATAGAAGCACAGTTTTAATGTCAAAGTTCAAGCTTAATACAGTGCGATTCGACTGTATTATTTCGCAGCTAATCCTGGCTTTGCAAATACAATTTTTACAAAGCAATGACCGTAATGAACGGAATGACGTCGTGTTTACTAACAAGAAAAGGATCCTTAGGGAAATACAGAGCATATTAAAATTCAACCGCAAATCGCCTGAGGGAGGCTTTGTTGAATACTTCATGATGCAACCAACCCCGGATATAATGGCCTACTGCTCCACGCGAAGTGTGAATGTTACAACGTTAACAAAAGTTTCTAATTACTCATGTTATTGTGTTGTTTTATCACATTGCTTTAGGTACTCAGTGATAATCTGTCCAGTTACTTTACCACGAGAGAGGCATTACGGAAACCGCAATGGGAGACGAGTGGTTATACCAGACCAGAGGTCTGCCTGACATAAAAAGGCGTTTATGAATAAGTAGGTATATCTTTTTAACTGCTTTTAAACGTTATTAAAGTCTGCACTGCAGTCAGATAACGACATGTTCAAACTCTGGAATCTGGAACTACTTTCGTTTAAGGAGCTAGACAAACTTTAAGACCATGCCGCCGAGGCTTTGTGATATTTATTTATGAAGGCATCAACTTCGCATCCAGAAATAATCTGTGTCATCTACACTCATGAATTATGCATGAGCACGGTACGGGCAGGTTGGTACACACTATTATATGTAAATATCTATTGCAGATCCCACAATAACAATATGCAAGATCAACTTGAGGATTGTAAGTAACTTAAAGGGTAAATGGATCATTAAACGTAAAAATGGATAGCCAGCATTTTCTTATCTACTTAAATCTTGGTGCATCATAAAAATTGCTCTTAGTTGTGGCTAAGAAAGAGCGTGAGAGAAAAACAAGAAAAGAAAAACCAATGAATGATTGATATCTCAATAGGTAGACACTTACAACAAAACTTGTGCCTTCAGTCAACAAGTAGGTTTGGTGATGCTGAACTTTGCACCTTAAGTAGGATACTTTTTACTAGGGTTCCGTACCCAAAGGCTAAAAACGGGACCCTATAATAAGACTTCGCTGTCCGTCCGTCCGTCTTTCACCAGGCTGTATCTCAAGAACCGTAATAGCTAGACAGTTGAAATTTTCACAGATTGTGTATTTCTGTTGCCGCTATAACAAAAAATACTAAAAAAATAATAATAATAATAATTAAGAGGGGCTCCCATACAAACCACCCGCCGAGCTAGATCTCAAGAACCGTAATAGCTTGACAGCTGAAATTTGCACAGATTATGTATTTTTATTGTGGATACAACAACAAATAATAAAATCAAAATAATAATAATAATTAAGGGGGGCTCTCATACAACAGAGTAGTTGTTGGCGTTTTTGCTGTATCTCATGAACCGTAATAGTAAGGAAGGTTCATTTCTGGTACGGAACCCTTTGTGCGCGAGTCCGACTCGCACTTGGCCGGTTTTAACTGCTTCCATGTGCCTTTAATACTTTTTCCAAAATTAGGTATATGACAAGCTCGAATGTATAATCTTTACAAATAAACGAATACGATGCGATATAGGAAGCGCTGAGCTCTAATGAATTTAATTACGATTAAGTTTTTTGTTCGTCTAAAAACTAAAAACCTACGTACTGTGCAGTCTGTTATTTATTCAACCAACAACTTAGGATAATACCAGCATTTAAAATGTCTTAATGGACGTGTATTTGCCCACAATGTTTTTATACTTCCATTACAAATACATCAGCACCATTATCTTCAATTCTTTACACGTACGGGCAAAGGGCGCCATGATGGTGCTTCGAGGCATAAATCACCCATTATTAAATTATCATATCGCGGACATATGAATGGGCAACACCGCTGAACTTTCGACTTAAAATAACAACTTTATATTCTCACGATATCGCTGGCCGTTTGACGGCACACAATAGGCGGTGTCTCGCCTATGGCCCGGTAAAAGTACAGAATCAATGCGATAGACTGCCAGCATTTACTTGCCTTTGTCGATCGAGGCTGGCACAAAAGTCCCAAACGAAATTAGATTTGTTCGAAGGCGCTCACTCAATTTGTCAGCCCTTTCGCGCGTTGGAACGTGACACACGACATAATAGAGCACGGCACAGCGAAAGTTGCAACACGTTTGTCAAACTAATATTTTTATTGTAAACAGTTAATGGAACAAATTTGTTTGTGTAATAAGTCTCAACGCAACGTCTTTCGATCACGTAGCGCAAATCAATGAATGGTTGTTGGTTTATTATTTTTCATAAGCTCGAGAACTGGCAGCCGATTATCTATTGCTTTTATTCATTATCTAGTCGTAATTTTAAGGAGAGGTGAACGCGCCAACGTTCGTACAACAAATTTAATTGCTTATTGTTACAGTTTAATGCACTTTTGAGTCGTTATCTGTTCGAATACAGTACAGTACAGCAGTGGCGTGGCGTCAAATATATCAGAAGGCAAGCCGAAGGGAACTTAACTAGCCTTTTCCTCTAATTCTGCACAATAAATTGCCCAACTGCCTTAAAATAGGCAAGCCATTGGGAATCGAGTTCTATGGACGCCACGCCACTGCGGTACAGCACACAAAGGACTGAAAAACTCATAAACGGTGAACTTTGGCTCATGTTCATACACATAATAATATTTTGTGTATGAACATATTGTGTATTCGCTTATATTTACAGTTCGGTGTTCTGTTGACCACAAGACCGCAGAAGCAGCCGGCTTCCGCGTGATAGGTACACCACAACCGCTTAGGGCGGTGTTAGCTCAATTCAAGTGAAAAATATACCTACACATAGAACGCTTGTACGCCTTGTCTGATCCGAAGCCAAGAAAGAACAGAATAAATTGAGTATACATTTGAAATTCAAGGACGATAAAATGTAAGCGATTAATTGAACAATTTACTGAACTGAATCTAGATTTAACTAGAAAATAGATTGAATGTTGGTAGGAACTCTGCCTAAACTAGGTAGTAGTTTACTACTAGAACGATATCTACGGGAGTACCTTCTCTAATTTACCCACAATATTAATTGTTTTCATCGTGAATGAAATAAGAAATTTGATATTTACACGAATATTTTTGGTGCCTACATTCATTAAAATTAAATAAACTTGGAGGGATAACAGTTAATATTATAATTTTAATCTCAACATCTGATCCTTAATCTAATTCCAACTTACGGGAAGACTGGAGATCAAATTACATTTTATAAGTTAGTTGCATCATCGTGTCCCACAACAGTCAAGTAAATAGAGCAAAGCAGTGGCTTAAATAACACCTGTGGGACGTTTCGAATTCTTCAGATGAAGATCCTCATTGTAAAGAAGGGCGTAGACTTCCTTCTGTGCTCTAGGCCTATATAGACAGTTCGGGGCCTCGTAGAGATCCGTCCGTGGAATATTGCCCATCTTGTTACTCCTGCAGCAAAGATCGCTTGAAAAATGAGACTGAAAATCGGAATTCGAATCCATGACATTTGGAACCGGCCTATAAGCAATTCTCATTGTATGGACTTGGCTGGGATAAACGAGCTTGCAGGCCTCTCGCGACCGGTTGCGCTTTGCGTTGGTGTTACAAGTACGAGAGATGCAGCGATAACATGATTGATGACTTACCACAGCGAGGCTAGACATTATTATGTACCTTCCGAAATATTTTAGGGATAGAGTATACCTGTGGCTCGTAGAGTTCGTGAACGGCTTTCTTATTGAGTTAAAACAAAATCTTTGTAGCATCTAGGACATTTGTGACTGTTTTTAGTGTTTTTTTTTTTTGTACGATAATGAACAAATCGCTGTCCTCGCGAGAGGTACGGGCGACTGCGATTCCATGAACTAATGGACAAGGATGTTAGTGCTGTAATTAAAATAAACTAATATGGTCGGTGATGTTATGTTTTTAGTGGTTACCGTGGTTCTTTATTATCTTGACTAAGAATATCCCTGAAAAGAACGTCTACATCAACTTTCGAAATATTATAAACGGGATGTGAACCGCGATTACCTTTATTGAGCTCCCGATATTTCGATACAGTTGCATGTATCATGATCACGGGTATTTCGAATGAACTTAACCGTGAATCATTAAAAACTCTTACATCAACTTTCTCTAAGAAAAAATACTGAAAAAATTTACACCAAGCCTTACAGACTTTAATTAATAATGACGATAACTATGAATGATTCTACATAATTCCGTTTTCTTAAGTGTAAGTTGTGTGTCGTGCATGATAATTGTCACTTAAAATTTATAAGCAACCTCGAACATTTTTAAATAACTTAATTTACATCTTATGTAAATTCAAAGAAACATCAAAATTATATCATCCGCAAACCAAATTAACTGAAGCATACGTAAGTCCAAAGAAAATATAAACTTGGACGAAGTTGTTACTCAGTCAAATTTATTGCTCGGAGCTGCCAAAAGCGAGACGATGACATTCCCCATAGAGCACTAACAATTGCCCATTAAACCGACCCACTGCACTGCTGCATTAAACAAGACAGTCCAGACAGTGGTTTATACATTTTTAAAACGAGCCTTACATGGATTGAAATTAGTTATGCAGATTACTTAAATGACGGTTGTAAACGGGAACGAGTGCAGCAATCTAATACGCCGGCAAAGTCTGGGAAATAGGTAGATGAACTTCGACGTATAAATTCCGGCAAACTTTTTTGAGTATTTTATAGTTAACCTTGAATGCGATGAAACAAATTTATCGCCTCTTTTGGTAGTTCTTTAACTGCTCAAGAATTTTTCCGGCAGCTGTACATACCTACGTAGATGTTAGTTAAATTTAATAATACCGAATTAACCTCACGTCTTCTGATTTTGTCTGTACCTAATGAACCAAATGTATAAAACCTTGCTAATGTGAAAATTTGTAATGTAGCTACATCGTCATACTTGCTATACCTATTTACAGATGTAAAATCAATGTTATTTTTATACTTGAAAGAAGCTCATGTAAGTTTCAGTAGATTATGTAAAAAAAAAAACAAAAAAAACTTCGGCTTTCTAACCATTTTAATTTTGCTTAAGTAAGCATTTTGCATTTCCCGTCATGCTGGCACACATAACTCAACATGAGTATCCAAAAGAGACGAAACAGTTCGAATGCACCTCGTGGTGTGCAAGCCCTTTTATAACGGTAAAGCTTCATTGTTGTTAGCGAATCGTTGCCTACATAAAATAAATTGTTCCCGTGGTACCGTTGAAATGCCAGCATGACCATCGCTTGCTCTGGAATCATTTGTAGGTACCGTAAGGTTTTGTAGAATGTCATAATACTATGCTGTAAAAACCTATTATACCTACCTACCTCTATAATATACCGGGTGGCACAAGCAACTAGCACTGACGATGATATTCCTCAAACTTATTATTATTATTACTACGGGCCCTTTTATTACTATTATAAATAAAATATTGAGTTAATTTAAATACATTGAGAACGTAATATTGAAATATTGTAATGCAAAAATTTGCTGGTGAGATGGTTAATAATGAAACTTAGACTAACTACTATGATACAAAACTTTGCAGGGGTGCTTATAAGACCGGCTATCCTGACAGGTAGGTACATTATGCAAAATATTTTTAATTGGTTCCTTATAATTTAATTACGTATTTACCTATTGATTTTTCGGGATTAAAAGTAAGTATTCTAATCCCTTCAAGATCCTGTCTATTTATACATCAACATTCATAAAAATTGGTTCAACGTTGTAGGCATGAAAAAGTAAATATTATTTTGGATAGTATGTATAGTGATGCTCATAGTCATAGCAGCGGCTTTCTGATGACACAGGTGTGGTTTCTGTGTTGTTAGGTTGCAATAGAAGTGACCCACAATCATCGTTTCAATTTATTCCAAATAATTATGAATTCTTTAACTTTAATGTACCTAATGACGGTATTTGTTCATGTTTATTCTTGAATTTCATTTGTCTATTCAACTTTTTTAAACGACTGTTTGCAATCTTAAGTTATTGCTACTTAAGTACCTAAATTAATTGTTATTATCATGCGATCTTGACAATATCTGAGATTATAATTGTACCTAGCCAATAAAAAGCACAATAAATAAAAAAAACTGCACACTGAGGCACATAACAATACCGTCCTTTATTTCTAATTAAGGAAGTATGTAAGTATGCGCATGATCGATTTGTAAAAAAAACCTAGAAACAATAGCATTACTGTTATGATATAATAATCCGCGCCTGACGGAAGTAAAGCCAATGTTATAAGTAGGTAGTTTCAAAGCACAGAGCGAATTCTTTGTAGCATTGTGTAGTTGATTACATTTTTAATTGCACTAAGAACACACCAAGAAGCACTTTACACGTTCAGATTAAGCTGGCGCCGCCTATATCGCATAACTTTGACTGTCCGAAAGTCTCCTCACACAAGGTACCTGTACTGTGGAGAGGCTCTTGGAGCACTCTCTAAAACGGGTTGATGTAGCTAGATAGTATAGTACGGATCACGTACAGTGTGCCTAACCAATTTAGAGAGCTTAAGGCATAACTAATTTGAGTTAAAAATGCAAACATTACGTTATTACTTGGATTTATTCAGTTTATGAGTTTCAACGTCACTAACATAAGGGAAACGGTTTGGTTCCCGGTCCAAGCTGATCTGAGGCCGTTCTCGAGTTCCAAACAAAATACTCGAAATAATCGAACGAGTGTTCGATTTATGAAACTTGGACTTAACCGCAAACCAGCCAGTTTGCAAACCTGCCAGTACGTAAACTAGCATATCCTAACTCTATAGTACCTACTTATACATAAATCCTTTTTAGAAGAAAAAATCTTACTCATCCTAAGATACATAAGTCATATTACATTGCATTGCTTTGTGTCAGTATGTCTACGGCAATCGTGGAAGAACTATGCGCACTGCGCTAACCACTTGCTTCACTTGTAGGTAGAGCACCAATTTAATCCTCCGTTTGCTAAACCTATACGATGGTACGACCCAACCAGCCCTGAAAGGCTAACTCTTCGATTTTCGAAGTTCGTATCATACTTTCCCGCTCACACTTAAATGAATGACTGTTGTCAGCGGAACGGCAAGAAAAGAAACATCGAAAAAAGTATAAAGGCAGGCGCACACCAAATGCCACGCATCTGATCTGGCATCTATCTCATAGTTTCATACATTACAACTGGTGCGTGCGCGTGTCACGCAGCACGCAGCACGCATTTGGTGTGCGCCGGCCTTAAGGCCTGTTCAACTTTGTATACAAAATCATCGCAACAGGCGCTGCGTTCTTACAATTGGAAAGGTCCTGTTGTGTAACAATCAGTGGTGTACCAAAGACCTTGGCTAGCGAGAGAGAAGTAGTTCACGAGTTCACGAAGCGATTCGCTTTTGATGTAAGATGTAAATCTTTAATTAAACGCTAAGATTTATTTAAAGTTCAACAATGTCGATATTTCAAAATGCAATCATATTTCGATCGGTTCGGTATACTTAGCTAAATCTTCAGCGCCACGAATGACTTTGCTTAACGCAGATCTGACCCATCCCCATGATCTTTACATAGGTACTTACATTAATATTTGAATATCTAGACCTAGCGCTAGGTACAACCGAAAATTTACTGCCAGTCTGATAAAGTACAGTATACATACATGGCTATACAACACATTGCTAACATATCCAATTCTTTTCCTTACAATCCTATAAATATGTGCTGTAAGTATACGCTCACAAAACAAAAGTCCCCTCTTCTCCAGTAGGTATCTATAATCGGATTTGGAAAAAACGAAGATAATGGAATATCGACAACTCAAGGGACGTCTTGCAAACTAAGTAAGATAACAGGAGCCTTACCATAACGTCTTAATGCAATTCAATTCAGATTCAGTTTAGGTTCGCTCGCTGTCAGATCCATACTAAAAATGACAGCTAAAACTTGAACTGACTCGGAATTGAATCGCCTAAGACGTCACGGTAAGGCCCCAGCTGACTTAATTATGTAGTGATAAAGCAAAACCTTTCAAATACCAATGTATTTCGTAATCCACTACGTGCGTATATGAACTTGAGCTGTCCCAGTCCAAGTCAAATGATCGACATTGGGCGCAATAAATCACTAATGATGATTTCTATCCACCGCCAGTTCTCATGCAATTAGTGATGAATTAAACGTCGACACGATCGGTTTTATAACACCTAGATTTACCAGAATAGTGATTTAAAGGACAGTCGTGATCAAGAGTGTACAGATTACCTCGAAATTTCAAACACCAATTTCTTAAGTGTCGTAGGACCTAAGTTTAAAATATCCAAACAAGGCTTAAATGTGTGTGGCCAATTTAGTGAATAAGTACCTAATGAATAACCTTAAAACAGGAGTAAATACGAGTGCCTATCCATATACCTCTAGTACCTACCTATTTAGCAGTGTCTAAAGACTTTATACAGTGTGAAAATCATAATTTCAACGACAAAAATTGGCTATTTATAATACCTAAGTAGGTACTAACTATACAACAATTTCAATCTGTCTAAAAATTAAATATTTTTAGACTTTGCTAAAGTTTAGCCACTAGCCAGGTTACCTATTTCAAAGTTACATAAAAATATTGGTATATTTATAACTTTTATAAGTACTCCTTGGTTTTATTGAATGCAGACTTAAGACTGCTAACGTAGGAATAAAACAACTTCGCAATTTTAAAGGTAACCTTCACCTAGTCAACATTTTTGTCACGTAACTGTACTTGCAATAAACCTGAGATCGGTCTCACAAAAACGGTATTGTTCGCGAATCGGACTCATGGGTGCTGTGCCAGTGACATGATGAAGATTAATATTCCACCATGCGCCCATTGTGAAGCTTTCACTCTACAATTGAACCCAGTGGTAGGTTCATCACGCTAACTAAAACTCAGAGCATTTAGTCAAACGGAGATGTATTTAATTTACCTAATATTAGAAATAATCAACGACGTCTAGGACCAGATTTTTAGCTCATCACTCGAAAGTATCTTTGGAAAAGTGGTGAAAATTACAGCTCTCTAATTTTATTAATTTTGTCAACTGTCAGTTAAAAAAAGATGTTGTAGTTTTGTAAAAATACACATATTTTTAACACTTTCAAATGGTAACTTCGAGTGATAGATAATGCTTTTAAAAATCGGGCCCTCATAAAGTTAAATCACACCTATTCTGTGTCACAATAAAAGTGTGTTCATTTTTTAATACCCACGTGCAAAGTGTGCAAAATAACAACTATAAATAATTGTAACCAGTTGCAAATTTTATTTTAGCAGTAGTTTTGCAGCGTTACCCATAATAATTGTTCCCGTTACATGTCTGTCTGTGTAAATAATGACATGTGTACTCAAGTTATTGTTTAGCGTGATCGAATAATGCATTTTCATAGTGTGAGTTGCACAAATTTACTTTAACAATTACTTCAACCTAACCGACAATTTTGAATTATAGGTAAAGACAGAAAACCTATAAAAATTTCAAAAGTGTTGTTTATGGTCAAAGTTTTTTGTAACTTGCCAAGTCACACTTACGCCACTTACGCGTACACCGTCTCTACTCTACCTACGTTAAGTTACGTCGATTTTGACAAATTATTTTGCTTGGAAATTCAAGAGCATGGCGCCTCCGTTTGGCTTAATGCTATAAGCGCTTAACAGTCCAATTTACTACTTCAACGATAATCATCATTTGTTTCTTCAATTGTTTATGGCTTTTCATGACCGGAAATCTCGACATGTCAGAAGAAATTGGTTTCACAGGTTATAAATAGAACTAATTTGTGACTGATTCAATCTAGTAACCGTTATTCGTGAGGGCCTGTACAGTTACCTAAAGTTTGTCTATCGAAGATTGTTGTTGTTGTTAGTTCAACAATTTTAGATGGTTTACCTACTTCATTTTGTTGTATTGTTACGGGTTGATTTAGTACGCTTAGTGGTTGTGAAGTTTTTGAGACCTCAACTGTCAAAATGTCTCAAGCAAAAGATCGTGGTTTTCAACTCTTTATAAAAAAAAACATGTAAAATTTCGGGAATGCTGCCTGCGTGATGGGGACCCTACCTAAGGGTCCAAATTTGTTATAATTTTTATTTTTAAGGTAGCTTTAGTTTATGTTTTATATCACTACTTTGTAATCATTTGTAAAATTATTGTGTATTAAAATTTGTATGTTGATGTAAAATTTCACAAATTATTTGCGAATTATCAATTGATAATTTACCATGTGCATTTCGATAAAGATAGCACACATTTGCAAAGCAGTTCATTGGTGCGCGTGAAGTTCCTAATCCACATTGGGCCCACAAAGGAACCTCAGTCAAATGTCTTCTTATTCCAAGTCCAGCAGTGGGACGTGTGATAAAGTTTAATTAATCAAGTGTGTTACGTTGTTGTAATTGCCGCAACATTTCCCTCGCCTGTCCCAGTGAATGGGTTATTGTATCTTATAAACAAACAACAGCACATCAATCTTGCTACGGCAATGCCGTAACGTTTTTAAGCAACCGCTTCACATACGCACAATGCAACCTTAATTAATTTCGCTTCTAGATTATGTAGCATGGTGGGTAATTAATTAATTATTTCCTAGTTTAATTTGACTGTATTGCACTAACAAGCACAGGTACTTGGGTAACTGTTTTGTTGGTAATAACGCTAGTTTCTTTAGCGAATCGTAAAAGTTATCTCTTAACAAGGTAACGCTTTCAACTTGTTTTAAAGTTGTCGTTAAACTGAAACTAAGTATCGTTATTAATTAGCCAATATTGAATTAACGACTGTATTTTAATGGAAACCTTGATGCTGCCGTAGGAGAGATGGTCAATAAAAAACTAGTACCTACGTAGGAAATGCCGAATTTCTGTTTTACAAGTAGCTGCCTACATAATCACTGATTATTAATCAGTCAAGATTTAGCATTTGAGACATCGAACACTCGACATATAAATTATAAAAACTGTCCAAACACTGCGCGCCATGCGTCTTTGCTTATGTATTCACGCGTAAAAGAATTCAGTTCCTTGAATTCAGTTTGATGACATTGAATGACTTATGCAATCGGAGTTCAGGCATCCATTTTGTAAACACCTACACTTTTTACACGTTCGTTTGTCGTATTATTAAAAATGGTCAAGCAATGTTAATGTCGCAACGGAGTACTCTCATCTGAAGAGTGACCTGAACTCAACTTGACAATTAGCAAAGATCAATCAAGGTTAATGAAGCAGATGTGAGTTAGTTACTATTACTCGTTTACAAATGATGGACAGAGCGTCTTAAGATCGGTTGTACCGAGCTGGTTGAAGTCAAATCCTATTAACAGCCAAGAGAAGCTGTGATGCAATGGTGGAATGCAAAATGGATGATAAGTAAGTATTTGTAAAGGTAAAGCCTTGAGCCCTTCTAAAGCCTCGCGTTGCTATATCCACTCGAAAAGATTCATAATCATGATATACACGTTCTGAATGTGCTTTGAGTAGGTATCACAGGCTGATCAGTATCTGAAATGAAAGATGATGCGTAGACGTACCATATCGCACTGCGCTTCAGTGTCGTCGTCATAGAAGATTTCGGTGTCTTCCATCACTGCGGCTTCGAGCCCTTCACTTGGCCAGGCTCTGCGGCCCGCTCATACACACTCGCGGCCGGGCAACGGGCATCCGAACACGCACTGATACCAGCTCCAACCAACAACACCAAAACCGCTCTCGGAACGAATTTCGCGACCGAATTCGGGATACTCCGATGAGTCACGCGATCCAACTGACTGAATGCAACACCGACACCCCACGACGGCAAGTGTGGGTGTCCTTAACGAACCGAATGAGACGTAACGAGTCTCGCTGGCGACGTAGCTCACGTAAACTCTGATTGAATAGCTCAGAGTTTTGATTGATCTATTTTTTGTCGTTCAAGGGCGATCCGATGAGTGCGCCCAGGTTTTCCAGACGGTGTTTTTGTGATGTACTGCGTAGAAAGCGCCGAGGCCGGAGCGAGGGTGGCGCGCGCACCGCAGGGGTGCATTGATCGGGCATCCACTGCGCATGTCCCGTATGTGAATTTCTCGGATGTTTTGACGTGTGCCACGCCGACGCAGACAACGTTTACTATAAAGGGTTTGTTAGTACAACAATGACGTCGTTCCAGGAGGCGATTGCGCTTTGCAATTTAATAAAGACGTCGGTTAAGAATTTTTATTTGTCCAAATGTCCACTGGCCTAACTTTGCGTAACAATGAGTATGTATTGTAAGTACATACTTAGTTTCTATTACCTTTGCAATTATAACTGTGTTATACAATTTTCCCATCTTCAACGCATCCCACGTCCCACGTCCATTCTCACGCTTTTTCTAATAAAAAAGCTAAATGATGCGTTTGCGTAGTCTTCGTATGCATCCGATTCATTAATGTGAAGTGCTTTTAACATAATAGATCATCTTGTCCTCAACGATGATGAAAAAAAGCATGAGAATGTTGACAGACGACGTATGGGAAGTTTCACTGTCCATTAATAGAAGCTTGCTTGCTGGGTTCACTTTTATTCTCAAGCAAGTTTAATAAATGTCATCTATATTAAAGGACCAGTCTCAGCTAGTTAGTACAGAATAAGTAGACATTAAACCAAGTTTAGTAGATACAAGATAGTAAATTAACTTTAATTATAATTTTAAAGCCAACCAATCTAAAGTTTTAATGATCTATATCCTTTTCAAACATTTTCAAAAAGCAATTAAATTCTCTACCAGTCTACATATTTGCAACTCTTATCTCTAATAACTAATTACAGGTTGCATTTAGAACCCTAACAGTATCCTTTCGTTATAGTGCTCTAAAATGTCGTATAATGACAGGTGCAAAGTTGAACCGAGCTTGAACTATGTCAAGGCACGCGGGACTCGAGGGCATTCACTTGTCTAATAGTCAGGTTGTTTACGATAGGGGTCCTAATATAAGGCGGAAACTGAACCATAAAGATATACTCAAATATTTGGACTTACTTGTACTATTCAAGAAACTATGTGTCGCAAAATGTTTCTTGGTCTCTATTTCCTACTTGCAATTAGTAGATTTTCTTTATTGTGGTGAAATTTATACCTATTCAAATCTTTGCATCAATTATCTAATAATCATAAACTGCGACAGCAGCTACCTATTGTTTTCAAATAGCTACAATAAAACTCGTATTGGTGTGTGTGTGTGTTTGCTTCTTATTTTTTGTCTCTTATACATAATTGGGTAGATCCTAAAAACAAATGGATCTTTTGGTTTGTTGGACGTCTCCTCTCTTATTTATACCAAAAATACCGATAGTATTGATAAAATATCTGTGAATTTCTAGTCTAGATGCATACGATCTCTTAATACTCAAGGCGCTACGACAAGATACAAGATAGCTAGAGTAGGAAAACTAGTCGTGGAGTAGCAGAGCGCTTGAGAATTTATGTGATTATAAACATGTGTAGGGAAGTTAATAAATTTTAATGAGACAGGACACGAGTAGCAATACATTGATTTGATAAATCATAGGAAATCAAGACCGTAGAAACGGACGTAATCTAGGGTTTTGTATAACATAAGTTTTTCTAATAAATGTCTTCAGAATTGTAGTAGGAAATTGAGTCGATAGGCAAGCTCGGAAGAATAAGACATTTCGTCGAGAGAAAAATGAAACAAAGGTATAATTGATTTCAGATTCATAAAGATAAGAATTGTTGGCATGAGGAGATGAATGAGCTATAAAGTATGGTTTTGCTCTTCTCATAATCTAGATAGGCCGCGAATAATTTTAATGGCAGGCCTAGACCGCAAACGTTTACTTATTTTTTGTCTTATTTTGACCTATGACTAGTCACGTTCAGTTCATTACGTTCTGCCTACCGCGTGAGGTAACTTATGAAAACTCTTTCAAAATTACGCTACTCATTTTGTTCTCTTGCACGATCTTTAGATTATTGAATAGATAGATGCGTTGTTGAGTAATATTGTTTTTCTCTTACAACACAAGTGAGTGCTTTGTCCTGTTCGTTATGTTGTCCCTGACATTTGTTATATAGATCGTGTACCGGATTTGCGACAGTCCGAATAAGAATCGTGTTCAACTAACGTACCATATGTGTTATGTAATTCATCGCATCTTGGTACCCTAAATGAAAATTGAACCATTGAATTTTAGGTAGATAACAACAAGTGTAAGAGGCCTGCGTTGCCTCACAAGCTTGAACCTTTCTAAATGAAAAACCTATGCCACTTACATAAATGTCTCTCGAGTTTGTGTTACCTATAATGGTGGAAATATCATAAACAATTACAGTAACGACATCAACATGCTCCAAGTTTTCGAAATACGGCGTTGCATCAACATGCAATGATATGCAGCAGTCGGCCAGACTCTAATCGCGCTGCAATTTCCGACCATGGCATGTCATTGTCCTCAAACAATACCCTTACATAAAGACAACCTGAATCACCTCAACCGTGTAAACACCAAATCGACTAAACTACATTTACCCAAACCCCTCAACTTTTCAACAAATAAGTACTATCTACTTTTGGCACTCCGCCCCCGCTCATGTAATTGAAATAACTATTACTTAACCAACAGTAAGGGTTCACGTTTCGAAACTAGTCCACAGCTACAGGCCGTAAACGAATTTTGAATAAAACAAGAAAATTAATGTTGCTTTTACAAATTGCGTCATTTCCAAGTATCATTATCGTTACAAGTGGTGAGATGAGACTGTTTTTTCGCAGCTTACCATTTCTTGTCCGATGGTAATGGAAACCTCATTCACCTCTGGCATTCCACATTAGATGTAGTTGTTAGTGGCGGTGGCGGTCATTCCCCTTCTTCCTGCTCGACCGCATTCCAGGGAACAGCCTACGTGCGTATCAAAATCCCGAGGGATTGAAAGTCATTGTACTACCGGCTTCGTGCTAGCTAAGTTTAATAGCCTCTTAATTACAGGATTAAATTTAAATTGATCGTAAAGAAAACAGTCTTTGATTAAGTTTCAATATTTTCGCGAAGCTTGCCTGTTAACTTTTGCTTTCAATTACGTAGAGTAGAGACAACTTAAAGAAGCTCCGTAATTCGTCTAATACCATCATTACCACCCAATTACAATCCGAATGGTGTAATACGGACAAAGGCTATAACTTCATCATTACCATTGTATAAAACTTATGTCATTACCGGTAGGTAGTCAACTTTTGATACGTAACGATAAGTCATGATTTAACAATCAATACTGAATGAAGTTAAAGTGAAATTATCCAATAGATTTTCCATCCGGTACCATCAAAGCATAACGAAAACGTTCACGTCGCCTGTTTATTATGACGTCGTTAGCTAATACTGCGGTCACGTCAAATTTAACGTCTCAATATTTATTCAACCTTATCAATATCCATCTTTTACGTGTGCGTGACGAACATTTTGAAATGTCTCGATTGCCCTTTCTCGTTCAAGTTCAGAACGATTTAGGTGAAGTTCATGCCGTAAGTGGAAAGTTTGTGGGTTTATTATCCCTAATTGTTTTCTTCCTTTCCTTAGAGTGTTCTTCTAGTTATTCGTTTTGTTAGAGCCATCTATTTTTATCACAACATGTTTAAAAGTTCACGTAATACTCAAATCAATTATACTGGGTATCATAAAATAGAAACAGATCGATTATTATATTATACTACTATTTACCTGCAGCAGCAATTTTATTAACTTTATTGTACAAAATAAACATAAAACAAATACAATTGACAAACACTGAGATACATGCACAAAGGCGAACTTATCTCTTTAAGGGATCTCTTCCAGTCAACCTTTGAATGAACCTTATCTTATCTTACATCATTTTGTATCACTAAATTCTTTAGTAGCAATAAATTCTTAATTTTATTTTCCTCTTCACGTTACTGGAATCCAAAATGAGTCACTATCGGGTGCCATCTTGAATGTAAGATCTGGCGGATAGTGACAGTTCACAAGTCCTAGCGTTCATCGCGGGCATAGAGCTGTCCCGTACGCACACGCATACTGGTTAGAAAGGGATATAAAATTTTACGTCCACGCCAAAAACTAGCATGCTAGTGTGGTGCCAATAGTAAGGCTGTACGATCACCGCCGGTGCAGCCTCCGAGGTAAAAGACCGGTTATAAGCTTTTACATCTCCCAGTGTCATAGGAATGCGTGTTCGTAGGTTTAATTAATTAATTACATGCCCTCGCGCATCGCAGGCATGGAATTCGTTACACAATCCGAGCCTAGTGGGAAGCGGTGTCATTAAATGCATTGTTTTTTTCTGCAATTAAACGCTAGTTTGAACAATTAAGTAGGTACCGTAGGCTTGTCAAGATGTGCGCTGCGTAATAAAACTAAATACACGGGGCTTGCTAGTTGTGCTTTTGCTTTGCTTGCTTGCTTGCGTGCTTTTCCGTTTTACAAAATGTTAGAGTTTACTTATGGAATAGGTATAAACTGACGAGAGTTTTTCTTAATCACATACAAAAATACCATACTAAAATGGTATCTATTTGTATTGCTACAATACTACAGTTCAAATAAAAATTTCAATGTTGACAAGATTAATTAGCGCTGTAATTTTTTTCTGCTCTACTGAAAAAAACATAGATATTTATTTTGTAAATAGGCCGCCAAGTGCTATTTTATTTACATGTCTTTTTTTTAAACTATCAGCATAACTACTACTCTCGTACTACTATTAGTACTTTCGAGTGATGTGCTATCAAAAAACGCACCCCTGAATCGATACTGAATTTATTAAATCATGTACCTATCACAATAAAATTGTTGATCATCAATAATTTAGCAAAATGCTAAGTGATCCGTGAAGTGATAGCGCTTGGGAGACTATAACTTGACCCTTTTGCTCGTAGACACTTTGTATTATGTATGGTCATGTGTCCAGTTGTCAACGACAGGGTATAACCTACGCTGTGATACCCGACTCCATAGCCGTTGCCTGGTAGCGAACGGTAAAGTCCCCTAAGACGAGTTACATTTAGATAATCACACCCCTGTAATGAATGTCAAATTCATTGTTGTTATTATAATGAATGCTGTTTACTTTACTATTTAGAAACGTCGAAACGTAAACAAAATGCTTTTCTGTTACTGAACGATCACGATTCTCCCTGTAGCGAGCTCAATCAAGATTCGTGTGATCACGGCTGTAGTCATTAAATCCAGATATACTGCTACAGCAAGGGATAGTGGTGAAAGGGATCTCGAAAGTTCTGCCGACAGTAATGCCAACATAACCCCGCTGCGCCCTCTTCCATACAAAGGAACCGACAAGATAAGCAAGTTCCGATGCAACCAAAACGTTACGCAAGGCATGCCGGTTTCACAAATTCGCAATTCACATTCGTGCTGATTATTTAAATAACCCTATTAGATATTCCGAAAGCGATATGCTGAGATGATTAGTGGTTCTACGAAAATCGCAATACAATAGCTTAGCACTAGCACCCATTGCAGTGAGAATTTCCATGGAAATGTTGAGAAATTCGTTGTTCTAGCGATTACCACGTAAGGTGCTAGCCCTAATTGGAATTTTGTGCGCATAATTTAACGAATAAAGTGGCTTTCACAGCAAGTCAGTATTTTTACAAGTTTTTATTTAACTCGTCCCGCTTGTTGTTGTTGATTTTTGTCTCAGTTAAGTCTTGCAAGACAAAACCCAATTTTGCGGTGGTGAAATTTGGTACACATAATATGAGATATGGAATCGTTTTTTTTGTCAGTAATAAAAAGGAAGGTACTTCCAATTTGTTTTACTTTAATAATGTCGGGGCAACTAGGCAGTGGAAAGATTCCATCTTCCTGCGGGTAAGCGGGCGGTCAGCCTAAAATCAGGTTATGGTTGCCTGATAGAGATCGCTCTGTAGCGATAAGGCCGCCTATTGTTATCTTATTAGTTCTGTATAGGTACCTTTTTTCTGTTTTGATAGGATAGAAAAAACTATGCTTAGTTGGTTTGGTCACGTAGAGAGGATGGATGAAAGAAGATTAACTAAA
Source organism: Pandemis heparana (assembly GCA_963854515.1). Classification (NCBI taxonomy): domain Eukaryota; kingdom Metazoa; phylum Arthropoda; class Insecta; order Lepidoptera; family Tortricidae; genus Pandemis; species Pandemis heparana. The sequence goes on along the minus strand of OY978011.1, from coordinate 5,780,681 downwards.
CAGATTTATATGGGGAGTGTGAATGGGTGCGTTGGGAGGGGAAGGCCTAGACGGACGTTCCGTGATCGAGTTGGGGACGATTTGGAAAAAGGTCAGGTATGAAGAGATTGATGAATGTGGATAAAGCGAAAGAGGTATGTCAGGATCGTAGCAAGTGGAACAAAGTAGTCTCTGCCTACCCCTGTGGGAAACAGGCGTAACGGTATGTATTGTATGTATGTGGTAATTTAATAAAGAGTTTTTGTATTGTATTGTATTGTATCCCTAACCAATATGGCCTAGACGACAACTCCGATGTAGTGTATAGATATCTGATGAGCGACTGTAATTTGTAACAATGCGACAGTCGACTCTGCATATGTCCGCCTCCGCTTTGCTTTAGTAGAAGCGCAGCGCACCCTTAAGGAAACACGAAACAATCGTCATGAAGTGTCAAGGCACAGGAAGACACAAGATTTACACGGTTTTTCGCAGAACAATGCAACTAACAGTGGCAGGTACCAAGTCTGCTGCATCACGAAGGCATCTTGATTAAAGTGAAAGTGTTAAACACTGTTTTCTTGTTGTTGTTAGATAATGAATCACCCTTCTCATTCATGTAATTAAAGAAACGCTCATATTAGTTACTATAAGCGTTTCTGGTTGAATTGGTGTTTTTCCATGGATACAGTCGTCATTAAATATGTTGGAGCTATCTATTTATGTGGAAAAATCACTGAATACATACCTATACCTACCTACTTTGTTTTTTATAGCATTAGAAAGAAGGTATAGGAGAAATGAGCTGATCGAATACCTATGGCCGTGCAGTTCCGTCCGATGCACACTCGCCGAATAGATCCTATACTTTTATATAAATATATATTAAAAATACCGATACATGATATACGTACAAGATACTTGAAAAAGAGGTGCTGCTGTCAAATACCTAGAACGTTGTTGGAACAAATGATAGTAAATGGCGTCACGACATCACGAGTTGGGACAATCGTGCCTGCGTCGGACATCATTTGGAGCACCCGCCTATTCAGATTTAATAATAGCGCTAGCCCCCTCAGACCTGTTAGGCCAGAAAAGGACGCTTTATCGAAAGCTTTCTACGGAATGTCTGAATAGACAGCCCTGTAAATAACACGTACTCGATAAAATTACTGTTTGTCTTCACAGATAACGGAGTCGGGGAACTGCCTGCAATTGCCTATGGTTTATTGCGACTGTTGAAAAACTAAGTATGTACAACTGCAGAGCAGCTATCGAGTATAAGTACTTTGTACTCTTGCTAGTTTGCTATCTGGAGCAAGTTCATCATAGAGAAATTGCCAATAGAGTGAATATGTCATACAACTTTGTAAAACAACAACAAATAAAAAACGCTAGACCACTCCCATTTCGGCGGTATAACATTAAATAGAACTAAATAATGTATATCAGTGGTAAAGCTTCTTAGGGATAAGGTATATAGGTAGACCCATCGAATTAATGGTTATATGGTAAATGACAGGAAACCAGATTTTGGATCCTCTCATGCCGCAACTTCGAGTACCACTTGTAAGAAGCTTACATAAAAACCGCTTCCTTGTTGGGAATTCGATAGTATGTAACGTATCGATTACTTGCGTGATTGCGAAAAGGGAAAATACAGAACCTGTGGAAAAAGAAAGCTTCGTAATGTAATCAATTAAATGATTACGGAAAGTTATGCTTAACCTTGTCACCTTATAGTCTTGCATCCTGTTTCATAAGTTTCTAGCAAAGAAAAACGAACTGATTATGTTAAATTAAGAAAAGAAGTTTGATTTCTTATTGCTCAGGGCTATTTTCTGAAATACGCAGTGTCTTAAAATGATTTCGGAATATTTCCGTCAGTTTACTTCTGTAAATGTACCTATTTCCGGTTATTTTTTACCTTAGATGAAAATAAATTTCCGTGCATTTGGTCAGTTACTAAAAGTACGGCGTCAAGTGGGTTACTTTATTTTGAATCAAAATTTACAAAGAGACCTTTAAAGAAGGGGCCCTGTACTAGCTTGGTCTAGAGCACAGAAGGGACGTTGATACGCTTCTTTTTATTGAAGAAAACCCCATCTGATGAGTTTTCCAAGGGCTGAGACCTTACACCTTAACTGCTAAAATATTCCAAAATATTATTAAGACGTCTTCTATATAAACTTAGTAGATACTTAGTAGTACATAGTAGGTATATGCTTTTTTTTTATTTATTTTATTGAATCAGGCGTTACTTTGCGGAGGTCCATTTCAATGAACACAAAATATTTACCTTGCTACTCCGCTACTTACGTGCAAGATAACCAAGCTTGTGCGAAATATGTACGTTTTGCATGCAAGCCCTCCCACCACTACTACCACACAAAACGCACACAAATCCCACAAACTTAATTAATCCTAACACCAAAAAAAAATAAAAAAAATAGGTAAATATTTTGTGTTCATTGTATATGCTTTTGTTTAAAAATATATTCTACTAGCTGTTGCCCGGGGCTTCGCCCCCGCTACACATATTACGCTACCGCTTATACAAATCTTATCCAAACAGTAACAAACACAACGAAAAATGAATTATCCAATTCGGTGCAGTCGTTGAGAAGTTATGCACCCACATGTATACATTTCGACGATTCATTTTTATTTATATAGATAGAAGACAGAAGAAGATATTTCAGCCCATCTCTTGCAGTGATAGGTAAGTAGTTTTCAAATCGAAACAGACTGCGTGCATCATGTAAGTACTAGTGATCTACATAAGTTAAATTCCAGCAAACTCCTCATACAAGCCAAGCCTTTCAGTCCACGACGTTACCGTTGCAAAACTTTCCCTCCCATAATGGATCAATTTACCTTTGTATCCATGCATTGTCGGTTTGTTTAAAATAAAATCTCTACGTGTTTTACTTTCACACCGAAGGTAACAGGAGACGTCAATCTGCGAATGATTTGTTTGCGGTCGATATGCATCGGCGAATTTATCCGGTTACAGCGTCAAAATGCTGAAGTCAACTGTAGAAACAAAAGCTTTCTTATGGGATATTTAATACGTATGAACCAAAAATATTAGAACAGTTTTTATACTTAGGCACTTACATACATAGAGCGTGCTTGAAACGAATTTGGAAAAAAAACGAAATCTGCTAATGGAACATAGTGAAGATGATATAGAAATAAATAAAAAAAACTCTTGATATTTTATTCGTTAGCAACTTCGTAAATAGTGACATAGTAGAGTCGTTATTTTGAAGAAGCTTTTTCTTGAAACAAAGATGGTTAGCAAAAATAAATAGATCTAAAAACATCCTCAATGCAACATAGTTTCGCGTGCCGATGAAAGTGATATACAATAGTACCTCGAAGGAGACATCGATGAAAATGATGAAGAGGCAGCTCAGGCAGCGCAACAATAAACTTTGCACAAATACAAGCGGTCAAATGCGGCTATTACTGTCAAAGACACGAACAAAACATTAACAATCGACAGTACTAAGAATAATGTCTCATTCGAAAGGCGATATGGGCTAAGAATAACGTAAAAGCAGGCATTTATTGCGCGGCTAGTTTGTTGCGCATTTCATTTGCATTAATACGCTCATGCCTTACATATGTAATCATAATTAAATTAAGAAACATCATCGTAAAAAAGAAATTCTTGTGCTCTAGTGAAAACACCGTGTCGTCTGCTTAGTTTTTTTAGCACTTTATAATGAACTAATTAGTCCTTTAACTAAGTACCTATTGCAATAGAATTCTGTATAAGCTTAACTAGAATAACAGAAGTATTTTAAAATCATAACAGAAGTATATAATTTATGGGTTGGTTAATAAACACCGACTAGGTACGAATTTTTGTGGAGAGTAACTGTCTCTTTACGGATTTTATGATTTTTTTCACGCTTATAATTAACAGTCAATTGTATTTGTCCTGTTTATTTTGCACAATAAAGAGTTTACATACATACATACAGCCAGTATAATTTTTCTACCAAAAGGTGTCTTATAAAGTCGCTGTCCAAATTGGCGCTGTCTGTCTGCATCTGCCTTCAGTGGAATGGAAAGCTAAAACCAAGTCAGCTTACCTTTTCATAAATTAGCCACTTCGATTACACGGGGCATCGGCTCGGAAACTCTGTGGATCCACGACACGGTGAAAACGTAATTACTATGTTATACCATCACTTGTCACGGATAATTATTTGTAATAATACACACGACCCTGACTGAAGATCTTTATGATTCTTCGAAAGCCGCTTTCTTACATCATGTTGTAGGTTTTACTACCGTCGGGGAGCGCAGGCACGCTTCCCTCATTCATATTTATAAGGAAGTGACCTATTGATTCTTGATTGAAAGCATCCTATGCTAATTTCGTTGATTTGTTTTCACTTCACTCAAGCGCAGCACTCTAGCAGTTTCTGGCAAGATTAAAAGGAACAGGAATGCTATGTCTTGCCTAGAGCTTTTAAAAGCTCGCTGATTTAGATTCCTCTCAGACTTACTCACCCGATTTTTCATATTTATAAAACAATAGCTATTTTGGGGTAGGTAACTAAGTTCTCTGATTCTGTGACAAATGAAAACTAGCAAATCTGACGCACCTATAGCACATTATCCATCAACACATTCATTAGCCTACCTACTTGCATCAAATAGGTACCTCATTCTACTTAACCGCAAGCTTATTACAATAGAAGGGAGATGCTAGTACAGCTACAGTCCTAGACCAGGTCAGTGCCCCCCATTGTGATGTCCGGTGCACAATCGCGGTGTGATACAGCAGATAATTGGTGCCCAGGCACGAGATATCAGGCTCAGCCATCTGGTAGAGGTTCCATTCATCCCGAGTCACGCCTCGCGGCCTTTAGAAGTGGAATGCCTGTTGTTATTAGGTACCACCGTGCAAAGCGATATGATCGAATTTGAAATGCTTCGATGAAGCGTCGTGTTTTATGACAAGGGGTTTGTTGTTGGTCGTAACCGTGTTCTTTATCAATCCGATATTGGATATTGGAATGAGCAAGTCGGTATGCGTGGGTGGAAGCAGTGGACATTTAAGAAAGAGCAAGTATGTTGATTCAAACAACTTAAAAAAAGTAAAAATGTGCCACAGCAAATACATGGTGACTTTGAACTAGTATACTGCAGTTCCTGAATTTTTTTCTTAATCATATCAGCCATTAGACGTCGACTGTTGGACATAGGCCTCCCTCATAGACCTTCAGTTGCGTCGGTTGGAAGCGGCTTGCATCCACCGTGAACCCTCACTGGAATCATTACTCGATGACAGTTAAATTTCCATTTGAAGTTTGTAAAACAAACATGATGTAAGAATCTTTTTTTTATTTAGGATTTCATTTTAAACCGAAAATGTTATGATTCTATGCCTGGTTACTACATTCTTTGTGTTAACTACCTACCTAACAGTAACTGACGCTGCATGTCAAGCAACGTAGGGTGACCACACAATTAGTCTACATAATGTTTTATTACTTTATTATTAAAGAATTAATTAATTACTTAAACACACGCATAGCTAGATTTAATTTAGCCCAGACAGCAAGATAAATTGGTTCCTGTGTAGATACTAATTCAAAATCACCATGAATAAATTAAATGATGTGTTCGTTTCGCTGCCGCCGAGGCGAGCGCTCTCTGAAGAAGGACTACCTACGGAATAGTTCGAAACATATGTCGAGCATTGTACGGCTTTTATACGTGAGTTATCCGTTTGTGTAATTAAATTTTATTAAATGATGCTGTATAATGATTTTTTAAGAAACAAAATGCACAATACGCATTTTTATCAGTTAAAAATCATTACTCGCTCTACAAAGAACGGATTTATTAGTTTCAAAGAGCCCAATCTCTCCTAAACGGTTAGTAACAAGATGGAGATAGATTTCACGTAATATCATGCGATACGTTACGCCGATTGTCCGCAAGAGGTTATCGAACTGGAATATATTAACATTAATGTCCAAAACCCGGAATATAGACGGAATTCTGCAGCAGTCTCTGTATGGTTTGAAATTTTGGTATGAATGATAAAATATCTATACTTAAATAATGGATTAGGTATTAATAGACCGTTGTTTAAAATAGCTGTCACAAATACTTAAATATTGGTCTTAAGAATTAAATTTCTATATACGAGTAAATGATTTTACGTATAAGAGATCTTCATCGAATCTACTAAATTAATTTTATATTATTATGTACTTAAATGAATTGACGGTTCTCTCCCCACTGCTACGTCTACGTAAGGAAACTTGGAACTTGGGTCGAAATGGTAGTACTATTCCTAACCTCTCATAAACGGCCAACCAGCTGCTATCATTTTTGCCAATTCTAATATTCTAAATTCTCGTTAACATGAGACAGATGCGTTTCATAAGCTTTACCTTAAAACTTAATGACGTCAAGTGCTAACCTAAATACTAAACAAGCTTGGGTATAATGTTTTTGTTTATAGGTACATCTGACTGCAGCTAGCCCCCCCTAGCTGTCACACTATATACAAGTGAGAAAACAATATCGTGATTTTTTAAAGTAACTACATAAAGAAATGACTATGTTGTTGTGTCGAAAACTAATCAGTTGGCTAGCTGAGCTGAGTAGAATAGGCGCTTTGAGCTAGCCAGCTAGATCGAGTGAAGCTCATAGAGATATAAGTAGATACAAGTCTACTTACTTTCCACGCATTTCTATAGCCGCTGATGCTGCTAGCAAGGCTCTCCGCATCATAGTGTCGAGAAAACGAGTAAGGGCCCGGATGACTCCGGGACACGCATTGCCCCATAAGCTCGCGCACCACCGAACTAGCACATGAGTCACTTCACTTCACTAATTCGTCTTAAAACACTGGCTGTATGAAACAAAAACTGCGTTAAACAAAAAAAAACGTTTGAGACGATCATGGAATAAAATTTGAATTAAGAACGCCGTTGAAGCTTTGCCGCGCTTTTGTTTAATGAGTCGAGTCTAATGATTGATGATAGTGTATCTCCGAGGCTATGTTATTCATTAGAGCGCAAGCTTGTTTGATAACAAAATTATATCTTTAGTGTAATAAGTGGGTACCTAATCAAGTAATCACTAATAAATACATGCTGAATGTAAACATGCTAGGTATATGACACGCAAGTAGATTTAATTATAAATCCGGATAGCAATTAAGAACTACCCACATATTTGTTTTTTTTTATAAATTCTAGTATTAAGCAAGTTAATGTAATCTAAATTATTCTAAAGGTTATATTTATGGGGCCAATGGCAGCTTTAAATGGTGTTAAAATTTATAAAAAATTATACCTAGTTACCTAAGTTTTTTTTTTCTTTTTTTAATAATTTGACAACCTAGTACCTACGTCACGTCACTGAATAAAATATCCCATGTGAAATTAATATCAGAATATCACACACGTCCTTCACAGTTCACTTAAAGGCATGAGCTTTGATATGTCCGCATAGTATTATAATACCTAACGAAATTGAATCCCTGTAGGCGCGTTGAGCGCACTGCGCCCGGCGTGCGACTGCTGCGCTCGCGCACTTGCCTCGCGGGCCTACAAAAATCAACAAACCACATTCTCAACACTCATGCCAACTCTTTCCTCAACCACTAGTCAAACAAAGATAGCACTATCTACCACTAATAACTCGGCTCTACTATAGACTACTACAAGATGACTACAAGCGTAAGGTCTCGGAGGACGAGCGGTTGAGTCATTCATGAGTTGGTTGGTAGATACGCCGCGGTGCATCCTAATTATTGCGTGGTGCGTCCGAAAGTGAATTACGATAAAAGTTGACTATGCCGCATAGCGTTAGTACAATTATTATTTATTTAGATTAAATTAAAAACATTGCTTTGCTTGTACCATTCTACAATAATGTAATGTTACTGCGTTGTGGCTTATTTTTTAGGCTTATTCTCCGGTGTCAGCGTGAGGAATTGGGAATAATTAGGCAGGCATATACCTACGCCCTTTACGCTATAAAATTATAAGTAGGTACCTAACAAATATTTAACCCACCAGGTGAGTTCATACCGGCCACTTATAAATGTGCAATCTCAGTAAGAATCCATTTCTAGTTAAGTACTTTTTATTTTTTTGCATTTCCGTCTTATCTATTTTTGGTACTTCCAACAAGATGCTAGCTATCCAAGGCCAACCGGTCAACCAGTTGGTCCCAAAAAAAGGTGCTTGTACGGGCGCACGTGAGGTCAAACACCCAACCCATTTTTCTGAATGTGGCTTCAATAAAATATAGTTACCTATGTGAGGTTTTTAGAAGTTTTTACCCGTTGCAATAACAATGGCTGAATTATGTTTTACAAGGGTTGAACCGTTTTATCGATTTTTAAGCCATTGCTTTGCGAATTTTTGGTCCTAAAGATTGGTCTAATTAGGATTGAATGGTACAAAGATTTTCGAATACTCTGTATGGTTACTTTGTGCCATAAAATTGCCTTGTAAACCCTGCCTATTTAATATAGTTACTTAATTAATTTAATGATTATGAATTATCTGTTTAGCTATTCTGAAAGATTGAAAGTTTTGAACAAATTGAACATTGATCTATACTTTTAACCAGTCTGTGTCTAAACTCCTACAACTACTTTGCTTTATGTGCTCTACTACAAGTTTTGTTTTTGGCGGGAAAGATGGAATATGTTTGAAGCAGATGACGTTAAATATAAAAATTTTCGGTACGAACTAACGTCAACTGAAATTAACTTTATATCATTGCATTAAAGTTTTGATTTGCTCAACAACAACCATTCTTTTAAACGGCAATGAACTAATGTCAGAAACAAAACAAAGATGACGGTTGTCAAAATAAAATGTCAATGTCAAGATTGTCAAGATAAAGTAAAGAGAATAAAATACTTACACTTTGGCTTCTCGTCTTTATTATTACGACGCATTAAAGTATCATAATAATTCTTGAGTTTTATAAGTCTAATTTCTTATGTCTGGAATGATAACAAGGGCAGCGGCAAGAGGTTTCTCCACGGAAGCCCTCAATGTTGTCAACAATGTTGCTAAGCAACAATTTACCGCATCACTTCACGGCAGTAAGTATAAAGTTAAGAAATTCACTGTATTTTGGAAATTTGAATACTTTGATTATTTATTTACGACCAATTTACGTTATTATTTCAGTAGACGCAGTGCTAGCTTATCAACAAAGTGGAAAAGGCATAACTTTCGTTCGAACAGATGTTCCGCAACAATTTCAGGGGAAAGGCGTTGGAAAACTGCTAGCTAAGGTTTGTAAAGAACTGATAATCATATTGTTTATTCTTACACAGTTCAGTGCTTTAGAGTGCCCAACAACTTGAATAATCGTTTGTTTTTCGACAGCATGCGTTTGACCACGCCAAAAACCATAAATTGGATGTAATCTGCCAATGCCACTTTCTGGCTAAATATTACGAGAATAACATCTCACAGTACAAAGGTCTGAATGTCAAATTACAGTTAGAATAAAGGCAAGTAGAGTCACAATGGAGGCAGTATGGCATAGGTGTAATATTCATTATTATTTAAGAGAAAAATGCTATGGAAAAGCTAAAACTATAGCCAAATTGGCAGCTGCGCAGTTCACCGATACAACAGAGTTTCCATTTTACCATGGTCTAGCTAATATTCTTGAGGGGCAAATCCAAAAAGGAATCAATGAATTGACTCCGCTGCAGTCCGATCGGGATATCCAATTGGCTGTTGTAATAGCCCTTATATATGGATATAAGCTTGCTAGTTCTTTAGAGAGGGATGCTTTGTATGGCCTAGAGTCAAAACTAAAAGAAGAAAGAAAGCAAGCAACTGCAACATCTTACTATTACGCTGGACTATTTTTATCTTTAGCTGGTAAGTATGAAAAGGCTTCTGAATACATCAACAAGTGCTTGAAGAAGGATCCAAACAGCCTTAATGCTATAATATTGAAAGGATGGAACGACATGTATATGCATGTCGGTGACATGCAAGTGTCTATATTAGATTCTTTGGAGTTAGCGCTAAGCAAGAGTGACAGGAATATAGAGGCTTTGCTGGGGCTGGCAAAATTCAAGTATTTTGCTAAAGACCACGAAGCATCCAATCTAACATTAAACAGATTAATAGTAAGCAACCCCGGAGAAGTGGTACCGCTAGTTGAGAAGCTGAAAAATGAATTTGCTTTGCAAAAATGGGAACCGGTGTATGACACTATGGAAAGAATTTTCCATTTGGAATGTGATAATATTGTTGCTTTAAAAATAAGGATTTATGTTGCTTTATGCAAGAATTCAGATTACATTGAGGCGGCTGATCAACTGAATAGATTTTTCACTGTACTGGAAAATGAAGAGACATACAATGGTCATCAGTTTTACAATACTACTCAGATATTTTCTAGAGTTTGTGGTAGATCAAGTGCTGTGTTGTCCCAAGTGTACAGGTTTGCTCAGTACGCGTCTGAAATGTATTCCAACAATGTTGATTACTTGAGTGAAGTTGGATACCAGTGTATTCTACAGGGAAAGTACAAGGATGCCCTGAGCTTCTTCAAAGCCGCTAGTAAAATAGACAGCAACTCGATAACTGCACTATGCGGCCTGACCCTTTGTCAGATGCATGAAAATGGCCCCACAGAACAGATTTCTCAGCAAATTGAGTTGTTGTTTGAAATGCAAGGCTCAACCAAAGTTCCAATTCTGTATCTATTATCTGCTCAGTTGAATCTCAAAAACTCTTCAACAGCTGTCTCATTACTGAACACAGCTTTTGAGTCCAAGTTGTCTTTAGCCAATAGAAATCCTTTTGGTCTTGCATACACTAAAGATCTTGATCCAGATTTTCTGCTTGAAGTTTATAAGGAATACAAAAAGCATTTGCCAAAGAAGCCCTTTGTTATTGTGGGTTATTTACTTTATTCTCAAGAAGGCAGCCCTTTGGTTACAAACTGCTTGAATATTCTTGAGACAGCTTGCAAAGCTTGTCCAGGTTTGATAACAGCTTTGTATGAACTAGCCAAGCTGAAGTTTTTGTTTGGGTATGCAAATGATGCTCAGAAAATAGCTCAGCAAATTGGTGAACTAGATAATACCCACGCTGGTAGTCAAGTGCTATTGGCTCAGATTTACATACAACAACAAGCCTACACTAAAGCAGCTCAGGCTTTAGAAATGTGCCTAACCTACAATTTCAAAGTTAGAGACAGTGCAATGTACCATTTTCTTAATGGGGTAATTTTGAAAAGTGCCAATCAGCAACAGGACGCTCTGGCCGGCTTTAATACGAGTTTGCAAATAACAAACAGCAAAAGTGTTGCCAGCAATGTTAATCGCCAGTTTGAATCAGATTTAAATATAATTGACAAGGCAACATTATATTTGCAAATTATTGAAATACAAACCGCTTTGGGGCAGCTTGCTGAGGCTGGAAAAACTATGCAGGTAAGAATGTTGCAACACTGAAAATGATAAATTTAATGTTGTTGTTTAATCGGCCACATTAATTTGTTATAATAAAATTGTGACTCAAATTTACAGGAAGCCATACAAGAATTTTCTTACACTTCTGAAGAAAGTCGTCTTCTGATCGCAAGAGCAGATTTAGCACTTAAGAAAGGTGATGTTGACAGTGCTATAGACATACTGAATGAAATAAAGCCGGGTCAGCCTTACTACTTCCAAGCTCACAGCAAGATGGCGCACATTTATCTGAAGGAGAAGAAAGATCGTGCTATGTTCACGAGTTGTTTTAAAGAGGTGGTCAGCAACCATCCCATGGCTGATGCTCACACTATGATGGGTGATGTCTACATGTCTATACATGGTAAGATATCGTCGGGGATAGTGCAATACCGCGTAACTAGCACTGGTAAATACTGCGTATCTACACAACACCACGTAAGCAAAACGACGTAACTAGCGGTATTAACATTGGCCAGTTACGTCGTTTTGCTTACGTGGTGTTGTGTAGATACGCAGTATTACCAGTGTTAGTTACGCGGTATTGCACTATCCCCGACGATATACCTAAAGGTGTAATGTAACATTATCATGAATCAAATGAAATAGTAAAATGACTGCAATTAGTTAACCCCTTATTCATAAACGCTCTATAAGCTTCTACTAACTTAGCAATCGTTTGTCCTTATCTGTGAAAGGTAAATGTCGATGTGACAGATAAGGACAAACGATTACTAATTTAGCAGAAGCCTACAGAGCGTTTATGAATAAGGGGGTTAGACATTCCATTGCTTAGCTTCGATTTTCTTTGTAGAGCCAATACAAGCAGCCGAATCGTATGAAGCAGCTCTCAAAAGCAATCCCAAGGATATACAGCTCGTGAGGAAGCTAGGCACCGCTTTGGTCAAAATGCATGAATATGATAAAGCGTCTATGCATTACGAAACTGCCATCAAACTAGTGAACGACGACGAACTACGATTTGAATATCTCGAACTTCTGATCAAGGTAATTATAACTCTTTCTCAGAATAAATATGAATGTAGGTAAGCATTGATCTTTGTTGTTTTTGCCATTGTGAAATAATAAAACATGCGCCAGTTCTCACTTGACAGTAAAAATATCTAATAGTTTCCGGAAAAACCATAATAATATATTTACTCAAGCAATATGTCTGCCAAATGAAGTCTCAAGATCCAGTTGTTTTGATTGTGAGTTATCTGTCAGCCACAATACTCTTTGATATGACATCACTCTGTCATGATTGGCATATGTACATCTACTTCTTGAAATATCAGCTTTTATTTAATTCTTCATTTGACACAGCTAAAACAATATGACACAGCGGATTCAATCATATCGTCAGAGCTAAATCAAGTGTACAATAAAGAGAAAGATTTAACCTCTATGAAGCGCCGCGTTCGCCTGTTACTACTCCAAGCGAACAGTCGCGAACTTAAAAATCCGACTGCTGGCAACACTCACTTAATACTTACCGAAGCAAGAGACTTACAGGCCTCTATAGTGAAAAGGATAGAGATTGACTCGAGAGGAGACTTGCAAGAAGAGAAGCGAGAGTTGTCGAAGATTCTCTGTTGTTTAGCTAAGGTGAAGTCGGCGAGGGAACCAGCGATAGCTAGCAATCTGTATTCCGAAGCGTTGGTACATACGCCAAGAGATCCCGATACTTTGTTAGCCCTTGCTAAGCTGTACGCACATGTAAGTATAACCTGATGACAACGGTTGATCACTAAAGTCTATTTATTTTAGCTAGATACTAAATTGACAATTGCAAATGTCAAATTGTGATATAATGATACCAGCTTTTATTGTTTAGTGGTGTACTCGAAACTATCGACAATGTTTGTCGTCTGAATTCAAGAGATTTGGTCATGTTATATTTTAAGAAAAAAATACGATTGTATCATAATCAAGCAAATTTAAAGGTTTATTGGTTTATTACACTAGCTTATACATACAAAAATGTATACAAAATTTAATTTATCGTTAACTTTCGATAGTGGTGGCACATCACTATTTTTGAATTGCAAAAAACAGGCAACACAGGTAATGTCATTTTAGTATCTAGCTAAAATAAATAGACTATATAGACCGACCGCTTAAATGAGTCCTCGTCCTTGGGGCTGCGGGGCGCGGGGTGCTCTGTCTGTGCGGGCGTTTGGCGCACTCCCCGCCCGCAGCGAGAGCTCCCCGCCGTCCCACCCCGCGCCCCGCAGCCGCAAGGGCGAGGACTCATTCAAGCGATTGTTCACTAACTGAAGATACGATACATTTACGATTTACGCCATTTTCAGATGAACAACCCTGAGAAATGTGAACAGACTTGTGCCATACTGTTGAACGCCGACCCCAATAACGAGTCTGCTGCTGTTATGATGGCTGATCTTGCTTTCCGGAAGGTAAAGGCACAATGCAATAACCTATATCTGTACAGATATTAGGTAAGGAAACGTAAAGGATTCCTTGACATACTTCCATACTGGTCTGGTAGCAAAAAAATATCAGAAAGTACCAGTTGCTTCTCTGCTCGCGCAGAGCAGATAGTAAAAGGCTATCGAGGGAATTGGGCGAAAATCTTAGGAATCATGTTATACTCGCAGGCGATGCGGCTAGCATGTTATAGTTATGTTTGCAACCTCACTGGAATGCGGCGTTCCGCCCGCTTCTTCGCTCACTTCAAGAGAGAAAGAGTGGTTTCTCTTCTCTTCTTCTTTCCTAGCCTTCTTCAACCAATGAATTGGTGTAGGCCTCCTTCAAGTTTCTCCTCTCTCTGTTTTGGGCAGTGGGGGTCAAGTTTCTGCCCGCCACTTTCCGGATATTATCCTTCCACCGCATTTGTGGCCTTCCGCGTGATCTCTTCTGGGCCCATGGCCTTCAATCCAGTAGGCGTTTGCACCAAGACCCATGCTTTCGGGCAATGTGGCCAGCCCATTCCCATTGAGTCTTGCCACCCTAAGGCCGATGTCCGAGACTACTCTGTTCCTGAGCCACTTGTTTGTCTTTCGGTCCCTCAGAGTGACTCCTACCTTTCGTCTCCTATTTGTTAATATTGAACTGTTGTTGTTGGGACGCGAGGAACTTAACTTGGTCGAGTTGTAGTTCATGAAGGCTTCTGAATTCAGGTGGATCTCGAGACGGCCCAACGGCACCTGAGTCAGATCCTGTCAGTGAAGCCGATGAGCTGGGAGGCGCTGGCGGAGTTGATCGAAGTGCATTGGCGGCGCGGCAAGCTGGCGGAGGCCGAGCCGGCGGTGGAGGCCGCCAAGCTGGCCTTGGGGGAGCAGGAAGACCATGGTTGGTGATTTTGTGATGCGCAATCAGCGTCTAAATAGTTCGGTTCGCGACACTTAAAGTAGCCAAATTGTTACGTCATTGTTACAGTTGAAATAAGGTCGTGTTGCTAACTTTTTGGCCACTTTGGGTGTCACGAACTATACACCCTTGCAAAAAAATCGGGCACCTATAGTTTTTTAGGCATTAAAGCTTGGAAAGTAAGCTTTTATGCACATAAAATACAAAAACCATGGGTGCCCGTTTTTTTTTTGCAAGGGGGTGTATTTGACGCTGACTGTGTCGTTAGTTATAAACAAAGAAAGTTTGATCTTTAGTGTTTATTTAAAATATGGATACACAAATTGTTTATGTTTATTTGTAGTGTACGGAACCAGTAAAAACCTTCATACGAGTAGAAATTCCATTATGCGTGCCTACTAAGACCAGTGGTTTAGGTCGTTTCCACTTAAATATTCCTTATTATTTCAAAATAATGGTGTAACAGGTTTCCCTTCGTTTTTTACAAATCTAGATTTAGCGATTGGTACAAGATAGAACACTAATGAAATGACGGAGAAGTTGACGACATTAAAAATGTATGGCAACTTTTTCTTGCCGAAATAATTTTACTAAACTGCTATTGTCTGGGAGTGTGTAACTCGACATGGTTTAAACGAAGCCGCTTCCGCCGTCTCTAGGTCTGTATGAATATACGCTTAGATCTTTAAAGGTGCGACCACACCGCCGCTTAAAAAACGGTGACGTTACGGAATCGCAACAAAATATATGAAGAAACGGCGAGAAAACGTGACGCCTACGACACGTCACTGCGTATACGCGGCGGTTTAGTTGCACCCTTATACTGCACAACGGAAATTTACCCCCTTATTCATCGCTTATAGGCCTCTGCTAAGTTAGTAATCGTTTGTCCTTATACATTTACTGTCGACATTTACCTTTCACAGACAAGGACAAACGATTACTAAGTTAGCAGAGGTCTATAGAGTGTTTATGAATAAGAGGGTTAGTTTTTATCAATAGACGAGTGACTCAAATGGAAGGTTTATACAGTTTGATAAGGGCTAGTTGTATTGACTTGGGTTGTCCGCTACCAGGCTACCAGTACTGCGTGGGAGTGTTGTCGGTGTACTCGGGCGCGGCGAACGCGGCGCTCCGCCAGCTGAACCAGGCGCGGCGCTCCCCGCGCTGGGGCCCGGCGGCCGCGCGCCGCATGCTGCTGCTGTGCTTGTCGCAGCACGCGCCCGCCGCGCTCGCAGACACCGCCGGCGACGACACGTGAGTGCCTACTGCTATTAGTGTCGCAACCATTAACATACAATAAACAACTAGACTCCCAATCGCAAACGAAAGTTCCTCAAGAAATGTCCGAGCGGCTTTGTCTATGTGTTGTGTGTATGAACACAGCAACTTATACAGATAAGATTAACACATTCGTTCAAATTAACACCTTATTTCGTGGCGAAACACGACTGAACCAAAACTCTGCACAGTAATCGCGTCGTGCAGACTTTTTGCTTCCGACAGTTTTTGATCGTGATTGGGAGTCTAGTTGTTTATTGTGCGTCAGTGGTCGCAACGGTTTATGAGCGCTCAGCCAAAATGGTGGGGGTGTTTGCGCAGGTGTATACTGTCTTTCAGGGACGCTAGACGTGTGAACGGGGCGCGGGAGTGGGGAGCGACTGAACGAACCAATAGTGTATTCGGGCCACGTGACGCGTTACCTCCCCGCGTCGCGCCTCAGTCCCCCCGCCAAAGACACCCAAGGAATGAATTTTGCGCATTCAAGGTCACCGCTCATAAACCGTTGCGACACTTGTATCAGGCTGCCAGCACTGTAGGAGTGTCTCGGTTCTTTCTTACCCGTGGTCCACCTTTTGTCTACCTGGATTTCGACGGAGCTCCCAAGGGCCCAAGGGCGGAGCTCCTTTTTCTGAGTATTTTGACATTCGGGCAACTGTTGATACTTAACTAACCTATACTCTGATTTTTCATTCCGTGAAATTCTGTCATTTATTGGTATTACCAGTCAAAAAAACGTTCCCTAAATCTGTGGTGAGAAAGGCAAAAAATAAATAAATGTAGAACATGAATGTTGTACTTGAAATACTTAAATTAACAATCATTTCTCATTTTTCCTTCTAATTCTATCCTGAGTATAGCTGTCTACAAATGAAACATTTTGTTCCTTAGTGACACGAAAATGCTAGCGCTTAAAACGGCGGAGAAGCTGCTAGCGGAAGTAGCGCAGGCGGAGCGTAAGGCGTTGCAAGCGCTCATACAGCTCGCGACCAGACAGAAGAGCCAAGCCGAGCGCGTGCTGCAAGACCTGCTGCCCATTGTGACCGACGAGAGCTGCCAGGACGACCCTTACCTCATACTGGCTATTGCTAACGCGTAAGTTTAATAGACCGGTCGAATGCGGGTCGGACTCGCGCACCGAGGGTTGCGAAATTCGGCAAATGAATATCCATTGTTAGCAGAGCTAAATGTAGGCAGTATGAGTTCTTTTGATATTGATTACTTACATAGGCAGACATAAAAATATCATATTTTTAGTACCGTAAACCGGGGTGGCTATGATTTTGGGTGCGACCACACCGCCGCTTAAAAAACGGTGACGTTACGGAATCGCAACAAAATGTATGAAGAAACGGTGAGAAAACGTGACACGTATACGCGGCGGTTTGGTCGCACCCTTACGGAGTGACTTTAAAAATTAGTTGCAATTACGAAATTTTTATTTGCGTCTACATGCCAAACATTTACAAATGCGTAAGTAAAATTCAGTAACAGCACAGAATAAGTATTTAGGTAGGCGTAACTCGAAAGTAAAGATAAATAACTTGAAGACACGCAACAATAATATATTTTGTATTATGATTATTTTATAGTTACAACATCGTGAAGCAGCCGACGCGAGCAAAGAACATACTGAAGAGGACCATTTCTTCAATAACGTGGACGCCTGAGAAAGCTGCTGGCTTGGAAAGGTGCGTACCTAATAATAGTAATAATCATAATTTTATTTTTGACTGGTCAGAACTGTTGTTTCCCTTTCCTAACCTATGGTCCATTCAAGATAAGATTAGTCTAGAATCAGTGATTGTAAACCTTTTTTCATGAAGTTATAATATAATTCGACACAACGTACTGTGCAACGTGAACGAATACAAAAGAAACACAGTTCACAGTTTCTTACAGTGACTGTAATGACACCTTTATTGCAGTCTGTTATTTACTTCTGCCAAATTATTTTTGACTGGTCGGAACTGTTGATTCTGTCCTTTTTTAGGGTTCCGTACCCCAAAAGGAATATACACACACACACACGCAGAGAGAGAGAGAGAGAGAGAGAAATCGACGTCAAACTTATAACACCCCTCTTTTTGCGTCGTGGGTTAAAATGACCTCAAACTGCTTACATTTCGCTTAGAAAGAAAGAAAGAAAAAGTTTATTTATGACAATCACAGTAATTAAAAAACAAAAACATTAAAAGCTACATAAAATTGACGTAAAATAAAAAAGCTTAGGAGCAGGGTTCTGCTTATACTGGATCTTATTCACTTGCAGAATTTGTACGGAATTCTCGGTGCACGAGTCCAACTCGCACTTTGCCGGATTTTCCGTTTCTAACTATATTTAAATTCTCTTAGGTGCTGGTTAGAAGTGGCAGACGGACAGATCAGCTCGGGTAGGCTGGATGCTGCTAAGGAACTACTGACGAAAATCCTCAATCACAACCAATCGTGCGCTGCTGCTTACCAGTATTTAGGTAATTTTTAAGACTGCCATAACTCTCGCCTACAGCATGATTATATCTAATACTGGCACTCCACTTGGCGTTGCGTGTTCGCGTTGCGCTATTGGCATCTTCGTCGCATACGCTAGAAACAATATAGTGCATCCCCTTCACTCACGCAAATATTTGGATAAATACGCCAAGTGGAGTGTCAGTATTATACACAAGAGGACAAATGTCACACGACACGACACGTGTCGCTGACATTTCAAGCGCAGCCGCGCGGCCGATTTCGTCTGACATATCTGGCGACATTGCGCGACTTATGTAAATAGCGACGTCAAGCGAAGCTGTGCGACTTCGTGACACTTCACCTGACATATCTGGCGACATCGCGCGAGCCGTGCGGTGTTGCCAGACATGTCATGTGAAGTCCGGCAACTTCGCGCCATTACACCCGACGTCGCTGGCGACAAGTATCGCGGATCATTTTTCCCCAAGTATATCCCTGATTCCTGATGATCTTATAATTTTTTGAGACTGTAATTATCCTTGCTACTCTACAAGCATGCACTGATAATATTATTATATAAGTTTATTTAATAGTGTCGCACAGACGTAGCTATATTGCTCGTGCTATTGCGGAGTAGCAAAGTAACGTCAATGATGTGTATATGCTGAGTTGGCTCCTTTTACCACACTTATAATTTTTATCGTATTTTTGATTTTTTACGAATATTTAATTTTTTAGTGTGGCAATGGCAATGTAATAAAAAAAATATTGATTGATTTATTTACTTTAATGAAATATTTGATAACTGATTCACAACGTTATTTACAGGTTACCTGGCTGAAAAGGAGCAGAACTATAAAAGTGCCGCCCAAAACTACGATAACGCTTGGTCTTTCGCTGGCAAGACCGACTTGGCCGTTGGCTACAAGCTCGCTCACGCTTACCTGAAGCTCAAAAAGTACCCCGAATGCATAGTCGTTTGCCGACACATCCTCAAGGCACACCCAGAATATCCTAAGATCAAAAAAGAAATATTGGACAAGGCTAAAACTAACTTGAGAACATAGCAAAGTAGATTAAGTGAACTATAATTTGTACGGAATAAAAGGGTAGTTTTCACAGTTGTGTTTTATTTGTGGTAACAATTTTACAAGTGTGAACTGGTAACATTGGCCTAATCAATGGGTACGTATTAAAATCCATAAAATTTAAAATATATAATAGTTCAAAATGACAATGCGATTTATTCAGAAAATTGCAAATGAACAGAATTGCTATAAACTAAACCTAACCTAACTTAAACCAATCTATAGATCACGCTATAAAAAAAAATTATATACCTAATAGTTTCACAGAAAATGGCATTATATATTTTGAACCATTATACATTTTAAACTTTATATATTCTGATCCGCTCCCCTAATCAACCAATCAGTGGATAGTGGTGCGTAGACTTTTAAAATTGCAAGTTGTAGTTTCGAGAAACGGGCTATTGGAGGTGGAATTGGTTAATGGTTATTAGGTAGTATCTGTGCAGTGTGGAATACTTATTTTTTAAATAGGGTGGCAATTGTGTCATCCATGTGCAATACCCGAGGATTGCAGATGCGCTGCCAGTCTAGAGAGCTAAGACAGACTACGTGATGTGTCAGTACTTTCACCGGTTCTCGTACTCCATGTCAAAACGGAAGCGCAGAGCGAGTAAGGTGGTGGTTGGATCTGGACCCAAACTGCTTTATTTGAATAAAAAAAAAACAACAATTCGAAACATGCATAAATATATAATCAATCAAACTGTTTTGTGACCATTTACTACACAAAATTAAGTCAAAATACTGGTGTGCCTACACTACAGTGTAATACTAGAATAGTTTAGTCTTCATCGTCGTTATCGAGGATGGTCTTGAAGCAGAACGGCTGGAACACATAGCCCAGACCAGTGTAGAACTTGCTCATGAATTCCACCCTGGAAAGAAATATTGAGTTAGAATTCCATCGCAAAAAGAACGACACACATGGCTTCATCTTGAAGATGTAAATAATTAAAGAAACAGCTGTTGTAAAACGCATCCAAGTTTACTTGGTTAATTGTATGTATGTAAACTCTTTATTTAATTTTTGTTAGTGGCAATCATCAAAATTTATGTAGTTTGTTCGAAAAACAACAATCTTAAAACCACTACAGCAATAGCTGTACTTGAGTCCAAGGTCAAGCAGGACACTACAGCTGGTCAAGGGACATCTATAGGTTTAATGTTCCGTGGTAATGACAATTACTCTTTATTACACTAAATGCAAAGACTCGCAGCAGTCCGGGTAATGAAACATTATTGTGTCGCCCGCTAATAGAAAATGTGCACGCGCAAAACTGGACTGGATAAAATGCGTGCGAGTCATCGCAGCACAAATGCGTACAAATAAGCTTATTAAACTGTGTCTAATAATAAATGTCGGCGACGACGATAGTGATTCCGACTGCCGCGAGTCTTTAGCGTTTAGTATAGTGGTAAACGGTATCTGCAGACGTATCAAAGTGTTCGTGAGCCCTAGCCCCATTACTTATTTTATAAGCACCAAACCCACTTTCGCCCTCGCGCACACTTTGTATGTATGTATGTAAACTATTTCTACTTTTTTTTTCTTGTTTACTATTTCTTTCTTTCTTTTTATCTTTCTTTTTTTCTCTTTCATACGTGTACTAAAAGCTCACCCGCCACCGCAGATCAAGAGCTATCTGACAACGAACTCACCAGTGCAAACGCAGGGTGTGGAGGAAAGCGGAGAGCCCCTCCATCATGACCAGGATGGCCAGTGTGAACAGCGACCAGAACCAGAATATGATGTACAGCTTGATCGCGCCCACGTAGCTGTCGTCCTTCAGCCCCATCTGCAGTACCATGTTCCACAGCACTTCAGACAGTTCTGTAACAGAAAGAACATCATTTAAGGCGCTATCAACCGGCTAACTTGAGTAGCGCCATCGGCATCGTGGCGCAAGTCTAATTTCGTAGAAATAAAAAAGTATACATTTAAGTCTATTTATTCATACTAGATACTAAAACGACATTGTTGCCTGTGTTTTGCAATTCAAAAACAGCTACCACTATCGAAAGTTAAAGATAAATTAAATTTAGTATAGATTTTTTAATTTGCTTGATTATGATAATCGTATGTTTTTCTTAAAATATAACATGACGAAACCTCTTGTACCCAGACCACAAACGTGTCGATGCTTTCGAGTACACCAATAAACAATAAAAGCTCACTTTAGGTGTTTGTGTAAAATTCGTATATGTTGAAATTGTGACTTTAATTGCAGACCCCTAAGTAAAAAGAATAAAGACATGAAGTCGTTTAATGATGATTTTTAGAACAATCTTTGCTTTTTTGTCTATCGAGACGATTTCGTCCAATCATACATCGAGTACAACGACAAGCATTGTAATTTGTCGAAGCAACCTCATTAAAATCTGTGATAGTCATAAAATCATAATCATACCTGCGTGGGCCAGTGACAGCGCCCACAGCCGCAGATAAGAGGCGGTATGGGAGATGGTACTGAGCACGTATTCGATGGTGTGGATGCCCTGGTGGATCATGATCTCGCTGAAGGGCTCGTCGTCGTGGTCGTCGGCCGCGGGCTTGGCCGGCTTCGGCGTCTCGTCGATTTCAGTTTGGGTTTGTTCTTGCATTTCTATGCCTGGGTTTACGCTGCCGTTTGAGTGTTCAGGCTAGAACAGAAGTTAGAGGAAGGTATAGTTACTGAGGAGCAAAAGTAACACGTCAATTTCAACAAATCTTTGTAAAAATGTAAGCTACGGCACTGGGCCTGTTCTGGATTACAAATTAGGACTACAAATTAGGTCTTCTATGCCCAGCATTGAGTATTGTAGCGCACTTTACTAACGGTTCGAAGGACCATAAAGATGTTGGAGTCTTGATATGCCTTTCAATCATGATGATGACAGACTAGCAGATTTGCTAAATGATGTACGCTGGCTAGCTTATTTTTAATGCGAATGAATCATAAATTTGCCTAATATAATTTATAAAAAAATTCAACCGAATTGAGAACCTCCTCCTTTTTTCAAGTCGTCTAAAAATGAATGTTACGCGCAAAACTCGAGAACGGCTGGACCAATTCGGCTAATTCTTTTTTATGTGTTCCTGAAGTTCCACGGAATGTTTTTATGGAGAATAAACTTTAAATGACAAATTGAAAAAATGGAACGGGGGCGAAGCCGCTGGGAACAGCTAGTAATAAATATAATTCGCGTATCACAACGGTACAGCGGCGGCGGTGTAAGATTACAAACATCGTACAGCATATATACCCTCTTATTCATAAACGCTCTAGTTAACTTAGCAATCGTTTGCCCTTATCTGTGAAAGGTAAATGTCAAAGTGACAGAATAAGTATTTTATTGAATCAGGCGTTACTTTGCGGAGGTCCATTTCAATGAACACAAAATATTTACCTTGCTACTCCGCTACATACGTGCAAGATAACCAAGTCTGTGCGAAATATATACGATCATTCTCAAAGTTAGAGCACAACCGATGCTTTTTTTTTTAAGACGTGGGTCGCATGTACATCGGTTGAATAGCATCGGTTGTGCTCTAACTTTGATAATGATCCCGTAGAGGGATCGAAACGCGCGTCAGTGTTTGTGTGGTGATAGGATTAATTAAGTTTGTGGGATTTGTGTGCGTTTTGTGTGGCAGTAGTGGTGGGAGGGCTTGCATGCAAAACGTATATATTTCGCACATACTTGGTTATCTTGCACGTAAGTAGCGGAGTAGCAAGGTAAATATTTTGTGTTCATTGACAGAATAAGGACAAACGATTACTAAGTTAGCAGAAGCCTTTAGAGCGTTTATGAATAAGGGGAATAGAGTTTGAGCATACCTTGGCATGCTTATTCTTCTTCTTGCTAACGCTCAGCAGGTACAATGGTTTGCCGAGCAGCATGAGGGGTATGCAGCACAACGCGACGAGCACGAATATACGCTGCAGCTGGCCCTGGCCCTCGAACATGTACTCGTGGCAGCCCTCCTGGGGCTCCGTCGATGAGAACAGCATCATGTTGATGAAGAGAATGAGGACCGAGGGCGCGCAGCCTTGTCTGTAGGCTTCGTCTGTCGGTGAAGAGTTGGTAGTCAGTCAGGTTTTCGAACATTTCGATAACACAATGGTAAAGTGTAGTCTCACGCTGACTAACCCCCTTATTCATAAACGCTGTATAGGCTTCTGCTAACTTAGCAATCGTTTGTCCTTGTCTGTCACATTGACATTTACCTGTCTTATATAAGGACAAACGATTACTAAGTTAGTAGAAGCCTATAGAACGTTTATGAATAAGAGGGTAAGAATTCATTAAAAAGGTAGAAAACGAATGAAATGGCACTGGCGACTTCCATACATTTTTTGTCACACTCAATTTTTTTAATAAATCCTACTCTTGTGGCTCTGACTTGTAGGCTTGTAGATTTTACTAGTGTAACTAGGGAAGACTTCGGGTGTTACCACACTAATCCATCGACCATCGATCGAGTAGAATGGAACAATCGACGTCGATAGACAGTTTCTACTAGACACTAGACTAAAGCTACCACAAACTACACCAATCGATCGATGTCGATCGAAGGTGTCGAACAACGCCGATCGATTAGTTTATCCGTCGATCAGCCAAAACAATCACACTAATCGATCGACGATCGATCGACCGGCGTGGTAACACCCTAAGAAACATTTACTTCTGAGATAAAAATACACTGTAACGTATGAAATGTGATAAAATTTATCAGTCGCTTAGATTTAATCAAGAAAAAAATTAATTACCCACGTACAATTTCTAATTGCTAAAAAAATTACAAGGGAGCCCAATCGCATATAACAATATTCAATTAAAGGTTTACGTAAATAAAATTGTGTTCCAACAATCTTACCCTCAGACAAAGTGCTGTAAGCGATCCACTTGTAGAACATCATGAACACCATGTAGGCAAACAACAGCACCAGGAAGACAATCTGAGGCACGAACTCCAGGAAGATAGAATAGCGGCGCTTGAAGAAGCTGACGAAAGAAAACAAAGCTAGAATTTATACTCGTATTTGTACTCGAAACCTTTTCCAATACAATTTCGCAATAATATCTTTGGCAGGTGTATAGTAAATCATAATGACAATTGCAGTGAAAAGGTTCCACGGTGGTACGCGCAAGTTTCTTTCACTGTATCTAGCTTTCAAAATAAGCAAAAGAACACTTGGTTTTTTAATAACTAAGAGAGAATGGACAGATTGTTGTTAATTAATCATCCAAAGTAGTTGTTCCATTTACTACCCAAATCTCTTATTTTCGCGCATCAAAAGTGGCATGGATGGATGGTGATCGCGATCCGTATCTCGAAATATATATGCGTATCGCAGCGGATCCTGTTGTTTTTAAATCCACGATCCTATATTATACTAGTACATACATACATACATACCGTCACGCCTCTTTCCCACAGGGGTAGGCAGACTACTTTATTCCACTTGCTACGATCCTGACCTATCTCTTTCGCTTCATCCACATTCATCAATCTCTTCATACCTACATGCTCGTCGGTTTCGGGTACTCTTGACCTGACCTTTTTCAAAAACGTCCCCAATTTGATCACGGAACGTCCGTCTAGGCCTTCCCATCCCAACGTACCCATTCACACTCCCCATATAAATCTGTTTAGTTAATACTTAATCTTTCATCCATCCTCTCTACGTGACCAAACCAACTAAGCATACTCTTTTCTATCCTAGTCACTACATCTTCTTTCACACTCTCACTCTTACTTTACTTTACTTATCTTTCTCACTCTTATACTAGTATCACGATAATTATTGATTGACTGACTAATCTAACCCATACCAATGTTCATAGGGCCCTGAACATCCAATATTTTTACACTAGCTGTTGCCAGCGACTTCGTCTGCAAAGAATTCGTTTATCGCTATCCCGCGGGAACTACGCAATTTTCCGGGATAAAAAGTAGCCTATGTGATATTCCAGACTTTTTTCTATGTATGTGCCGAATTTCATCCAGATAACAAACAAACATCCATCCATCTATCCATCCATCCATCCATACTTTCACATTTATAATATTAGTTAGATATAGTTAGATTAGATTACACACCAACACTTGCCGAAATAAGTAGGTATAGTTTATGCAAACTTACTTGTAGTTGACGACGCTCATGCAGACTCCGAAAATCATGTGGATAACGCCGAATATGATGGACAGTTTCATTTTGTAAGAGTTCAGGAAGATGATCTTGTTGTCAGCAGTCTGGTTATAACAAATACAATGTTTAAGTTTTTCATCTGCACTTTCCGCAGGGTCAAAGAGCTTGGCGAAACTGCGGCCATTAGGTTTTCATTTGTTTTTTTACGGAACCCCCATCTACATATTATATTAGCTACACTCTAAAGCTCCTTATAATTGACAACATTTCATATTTCTGAGCCTATAATTTTAATGGTTCTCTGTATTCTGTTTGAAAAGATGAACATGCTGACAGTTTAATTTTTTCGCTAGGGTTTGTATTTAATTTATTATTATTTTTTTAATTTTTGCTTATTCTAAAAGGGCGTAACTCCGATACTATCACAGAATAGACACTTATCCTTTTGTCTTTTCTGTATAGAAAAAAAACTGACGTCAATTTCAAATTGTCAATGTCGGGCCTTATTCTCCGATATTCGATTTTCGAGGTTCGCTTCGTGCTGTTCCGCTCATACTAATATAGTCATTAACTTGAGAGTGAGAGAGAAGGTATGCAACGAACTTCAAAAATAGAATTTCAGAGTTGCCCCCCTTGTACTTTGAAGTTGTCATATACAAAATTATGGTCGCTTATTTTTTCTCGTGAAAAAGGCAAAGGTGTTTCACCTATCCTGTGGTAGTTTTGGTAAAATTAGGACATATTTTTAATTAATTTTTATTTTTTATAATAAGCGATATTAAAATTATATAAACATATTGCAGTGATCAGGAGGCAAAATGCTTTCGAACCATATATACATTTTCAGGTGTTAAAAAAATGAAATGTTGTCAATTAAAGTGATGCTGGGTTGTAGAATACCATTTTTATTTTTGATTTGGTCTGAGATTAACTGTAGGTACCTATAGTATTATCACGAACGGAACAAGGCAGGAATGTTAATCGCTCTACCAAGCGAACATAAGTATCATTTTAATATTTACTAGGGACGTGTGTTCCATTTCACCCTAGATCACACATAGCTTACCATCAGGTGTGATTGTGATCAAACGCATGCCCATTTTGCATTAAAAAAAGAACTAAGGTTCCTGAAAGATGTTTCTACAAGCAATTTATGAGGCGATGGTGTACGTAACTCGAGTTTCTATTCAACTTTTCACACAGCTGTCTAAATGTTATGTCCTATCAAGAACGTTGAAAAACCTCGTGCAATCAGAGCGCAATCTATTTTGTTCGAGTTTTTACCATTTCTGTGGTCGCGCTTTTGTATGGCTATTGACAGTCCTGTCTTATTTGGTTCATGTTACACACACACACACACACGCACAAATCACGTCTTTAAATAACATGATTCCTATGATTTTCGCCCATTTCCTCGATGGGCTTTTACCATATGCGCGGGAAGAGAAGCAACCGGTACATTCTATGTTTTTTCTTTGCTCCTACACCAGCATGGGAGAAAGATGAATGTTATCTATACTAATATTATAAAGAGGAAAGATTTGTATTTTTAAATTTTTGTGTGTGTGTATGTTTGTAATGAATAAACTCAAAAACTACTGTGCCGATTTCAATAATTCTTTCACCATTGGAAAGCTACATTCACCCTGAGTGACATAGGCTATATTTATTGCTTGTTATTAAATAAAAGGAAATATATTAACCTGCCAAATCGGATCAATACCGATGAAGTAGGGCTCGTCAATATAAGCATATTTAGGGTCCAGTTGCAGCGCCGCATTGTGTTCCATCGTCTCATCATCATACGGGATACGCCACGACGTCCCAAATATATTCATAGACTTGGAAAATATATCGTTATAAACCAATCCAGTGTACATAGAGAAACAGCCCATGAACAAAATGATGTAGCGGCCGGCGAAGAATATGTTCCAGATTTCGTTTTTCGATTTTATCGCGCTGAGGGAGACCTCCTTGTAGACCATCCAGAAGCCGAATGCGAACATTATGAAGCCGTGGCCGAGATCGCCGAACATCACCGCGAATAGGAAGGGGAACGTGATTATTGTGTAAAGGGCTGGAAACAAAAAAAACTCGTGAGGTTCAAGTGGTTTAAGTATATTTAAGGCCTGTTTCAACACTCGGTCAAGTTCCTGGGTCTAATACTGGCACTCCACTTGGCGTTGCGCTATTGGCATCTTCATTGCATACGCTAGAAACAATATAGTGCATCCCCTTTACTCACGCAAATATTTTAATAAATACGCCAAGTGGAGTGCCAATATTAGGTGTCATATTTATATATCTGTGATGTGTTCTCTGCTCATTCCTTCAAAACAAAAAGAGGCGGCATGATAAATATCTGACATTGAGATAGGAACACACTGAGTGGTGAGACAGGCCCTCAATCTGCTGTCAGTTGTATAAAAACGTGTGTGCATTGCGGCATCTGTTGCGACTTCTCAACGGCCCATAACCGATATTGCAGGGGCCCATGACATCTTAATGCAATTCAGGTTAGGTTCGCTCGCTGTCAGATTCATACTTAAAGTGACAGCTAAAACTAGCCTGCAAACCAGTTCATTTTTTTTATACCAAAACGAGCAAGTGGGTCACCTGATTGTAAGTAATCACCACTGCCCGTGGATACCCGCAACATCGAAGAATTGCAGATGAGATACCAACCTAGAGGGCTAAGATGAAATGCCTCTTGTGCCTGTAATTTCCCCGGCTGTCTTACAACAACAATGGAATGGTGTGTGCAGTTCCCAATCCGCACTGGACCCGCGTGGGTATAGACCAACCTCATTAAGAATGCTGAGAGGCAGTGGAACGTAGCGTAGGCTAGAGTAAAATGAATCACTTACCAGGGTTGCATTCTCTGTAGGAAGCAACACCATACGAGTCGATGAGGGTCTGGAAGCCGCGAGTGAATCGATTGGTTCTGTTGAACGTTGGAGGCACCTCGTCTGTCTCAATGCAGTTCAGGAACGAAGGGATCGAACTGCCGCATGCGTTCTAAGGATAAAAACGGCTATGTAACTACGTGATACTACCTCTGTGAGATTTGTGGCCGGGTGTTTTTCAAAATTCTATTAATTCATAAGGATTGTGTGAACAAGAAAAATTTGTGTATAAAATCTTTATCCCAGACTCCCAGTTCAACACATTTCTTTATCTTTTTTTATATTCATATGAGACACGTCGAACACGAAAAAACAACATAAAACACACACCTGTCTGGGACAATTTTTTTCTGTATATGGATCGATAGGGTAAACGATTCTGAGTAAGTCAAAATAGTAAAAATCTGAAAAAAAAAAACAGTTCAGATAACTGATTTTTATTTATTCAAAGCAGTGACGATATCTGGACGATATGCATACACTGTCTAGTGGTAGATTTTTCCCTAAAACGTCAACCAGGGGGCGTTCAAGTAATACGTAAGCGCTTGAGGGGGGCGGCGGTGGACTTTGCTTTGCTTATTTTTGATGTCATGATGGGTGGCGAGGTCGATATCGTGATTACGTCAGCAGTTATTATTTACTTTTTTACACAAATGTCAACCCACAAATTTGTAAAAAAACAGAATACATTAAAAGAAAAATGCATATAGGTGCCAATGATTACGTAAGCATGGGAGGGGGGCGGGATGAGGTTTACTTACTTTTGCTGACAAGGGGAAGGGAGGGGGGTAAATAATTGTAAAAAATCTGCTACGTAAAGGTACGTAATTTGCGGAATTAAATTGCGGAAGGAAGAACTCACCGATCCGTCAGCCAAAGCCTTCTGTACGTTAGGTAAGTCCGCGGTAGGCACCCAGCACTCCCCGATGAGGCACTTCTTGGTGACGTCCATGTTGAAAAGGTTCAACGTATGGTAGATGGCCTTCATTTTGCGGACCATGATGGACCAGCTGGCCAGCTCCTTGGCCACGCTGGCGAGCACGCGCTGGCGGTGGTCCCGGGTTTGGTTGAGGACCTGAAGAAGGTGACTGGTTAATCTACCACATACATACATAAATTTAAGTTTAACCAGTAACGTAGTTATATAAGATTCTTGTGTTACTAACATTACTAACAATAATATGGACAATATTGTTTTATGTGGTCTGAATTAAATGATTTTTATTTATTTATTTTATTATAAATCCAATGATATCAAAAGTCATGACACGCCTGTCCGAACAATTCGCTTTCTGCGCAATTGGGCATTATGTCTGACACTCTGACAGCTGAACGACACGGCGTCCAGTCACAGACTAAGGCACGGTGGTCTTTTAGGACCACCGCATTGGACGAATTACTCGTGAGCGTTGGGCCTATCTCTACGAAGTAATATATATATTTATGAATAAATCACGTCGTCATCCCTAACGGGGTAGACAATGTATGTATGTGTGTATGTAAACTCCTTATTGTGCAAAATAAACAAGACAAATACAATGACAATGCCTAAGATAACAAGACCCATAGGCCCGGTTTCGCATGATTGTTGGTGTATAGGTAGAAAGAGGAATCAAAATAGTGATGGGTTGCTAGCCGCATCGCCTGTAACATGATTCCTAAAGTTTTCGCCCATTCCCTAGATGGGCTTTTAAGATCTGCGCGGAAAGAGAAGCACAGCTGCTTCTCTTAAACATAGAATACCAGCGTACATTCTATGTTTTTTCTTTGCTCCCAGCCAACGTGGAAGGGCTAACGACCACTAGCTACCACTAAATATTCGTATACTATGCATATTCTATTGCAACCAAGTAAACAAAGTGGTGGCGTCTCTAGTCAACTGTTCTCTACGGCACTATTAAAGACCAGATCATATTTTACAATGAGTTATCATTGCACTCATAATTTTCCTCTTACATGCGTTGTTGAATTTTAGGGTACATCCATTGTCTTACTAGATGCAAAGTTGAAAGTGATAATGTTATAATCATAAGGTCGAATTACTTTAATGCAGGTGGGTAACTTTGACCTTTGGGATAAACTCGGTCCAGATGGCCAAAGTTACCCTCCATTGGCTCGAGTAACCCGACCATGAGCTACACATACGTAGGTGCACAAATACATAATTTTAAATCCTCTCATGGATCCAGAACACAACGGCCTATCGGAAAGATAAGTGAGGATCGTAAAAATGAATCGACTCACCATGTTAAGATCTTCAAGGCGGGTTCGGACGCCTTTAACCATGTCTTGCCTCTCGACGTTGGACGGCGGGCAAGGGTACAGCGATGCGTGGAAACCAGTGCACACCTTCTTGATGCGTGACTTCAGCTGTTCACCTTGGAAGAACGCCACGAACACTGTCTTGTAGATCTCGTTACCCTGTCGAAAAGGGTAAATAAAAGTCAGTATTAAAACTGATGACGGGAGGAATTGGTTCGTAAAGTTCAGAGGATTTAGTTTACCGAAAACCGCTAAACTGATGCTCGATAGCTATCTAGGAATAAACCACCATATTGATTGCTTTTACGACTTGATAAGTGATCCAACTGTCCATCATCAAACCGCTTTACTGATCGTATTGACATTTTGAAAGAATATTCTTTGGTCAATTAATTTTTATCGTATCGTAATATTAAATTTAAACGTACTCTTGCTGACATTTTGTCAAAACGTCCTCAATTTGGTCACGGAACGTCCGTCCATGCCTTCCTCTTCCAACACATCCATTCACACTCGTAAATCTCAAAATCATTAATCTATTTTGTTAACCTTCTTTCGCCAATCCTCTCTACATGATCAAGCCAACCAAGCATACTTTTTCTATCCTAGTCTAGTATAATATGTATATTTCTTTCACGCCAGCACGTTATCACAATATTCTTTGCCTCATCAGTCATTAGATACCAGGATAGCAGCAGTTCCAGTTCTTTTTTCACGCCAGCTCGTTCCCTTATGATTATCACACTGTTCCTTATCAGTTACCAGGATAGCAACAGTTATTAGGCTTACAGTATCTTCTTTCACGCCAGCACGCTCCCTTATTGCACTATTCCCCATCAATACCAAGATAGCAGCAAATGAGGCTAACGCTTACAATATCTTCTTTCACGCCAGCACACTATTCCTCAGGGCTCCTCCAGTAATCATGCGATCGTTTGTTGTCAGCAAAATATCACGATGGGGGAGGGGGTATCCGAGAACACGTCATGTGTTTTTTTACACAGCAGGAAAGTCAAAAAATAACGAAATTACTCAATATCTTTCCTTTATTTCCTGTTTTTTTAAATAACTAACTTAATTCATACTAAGTTCGAAAAATACACGTGATCATGAAACTTAGCGTTATTTGTAATCACCAAATATCACCAGAGGGCAGGGAGGAGGAGGTATGTCAAAAGTAGGCCAAATATGAGCACATGATTTCTGGACGAGCCCTCATCAGGTACCCAGGATAGCAGAAATTATGAGGCTACGCAGTCACTTACGGTGTTAGGATCCTCGAGGGGCTTGTCCAGCTCGGCGCGGCGCAGGAACACGTTGCCGCGCGAGATGCGCCAGAGCATGCGCTCGAACGCCGGCACGCGCTCGCGGTTCACGACGCCGGCGACGAAGCCGAGACGGCCGCGCGCCGCCGCCTGCGTGCCCGTCTCATCCGATATCAGCGACCTGGGACACACATGGTTAAATGATACATAAATACATAGTGTTGTAAAATACTGGAGTTGTAGAGTCCTAATTTTGTAGACTCGACTCACTTAGAGAATTAAGACGTCATGGTAAGCCCCCTGTAATTATCTTCTATCTATGGCTCCATGTTTGCTCACGCTCGACATGGCTCGGGACTCGGTTTCTTCGAGTTCACAGAGTCTTCTATTAAGTGAGTCGAGTCTACAAAATTAGGACTCTACAACTCGAGTCTTTTACAACACTATACATACATAAATCACCTTGACATCCCTTACGGGGTAGACATAGCCTAAGGCAACAAGACCTAAAGGCCACATGATCGTGAGCGAATAGATGGAAAGGGGAAACATAGTGATGGATTGCAAGCCGCATCGCCAGCAATATATTCCTAAGATTTTAGCCTATTCTCTCGATGGGCTTCTACCATCTGCGCGGGAAGAGAAGCAACTGGTACATTCTGTTTTTTCTTTGCTCCCAGACCGGCACAAAAGGTTAAATTATGAAATTCCATAATGGCCAAAATTTACAATTTTAAGATATAATTAATTATATCTTACGTATTGGTGACAACATGACAGTTGCATAATATTTCACTCTTCGGGCCCATTACATATTTATAGCTATTCTTCACTGATAAATCCCAATTTATACGTAACTAAAAACCGTTTCTCCTGAGTCCTGAGTCATCGACGCCCAGTCAAAGCTAATAAGTCTAGAAAACTGATACTTGGACTGAAGGGAATCATACTTAGAACGGAGTTTTGGATTTTTTTTGGCAGTTCTAGAAGGTGAACAAAATCACAAGCGCAAGGGAGTGTCTAGTTTATATTATACTGTTTAAATATCTCACTTTGTCAAGGAATCCATGCCAATCTCCTCCTGGGCGAGGAAGAAGGCTTCAGTCTTTTCCAAAACATGGCGCAACTCCGTCAGCTCAAGGTAGTTCTGTTTCAGGTTCACAGCGTTGTGGGAGAGTTCTAGGATTTCGTTCTCTGTCTTCTCCAAGTGTGCCTGTAAAAAAGAAACATGTGGTTCATATTTATAACTAGGGCGTGCAAAGAGGGTCGCCAGGGACGCCAGGGTCAGTCGCCTTCCCGCTCTCTACTCTGGCGCCCCTCTCGGGCCATTGATTTATACACGCAGTAAATAAACAAGCTAAATGTATGCAAGATTTGTCAGGTAGGCGTGTCATCTGCAGCTTAGTTGGCAATGACGTAGTAGTAAACAAGTCGAACTATTTGTCAGATTTTTTGCCTACATTTTGACTGATAGTTGATTGTGATTTTGGTTGTGTGATTGATTGTCTGTTTGTTGTCCGTCAGACAGAATAAAAAATGTATCAAAATACATCGGGAACTATGTGCAATGCATTGCAATAATACCGGTATAACTATTTAACAGCGTTGCAGTCCAAAAAGCAAACTGAATACAATACAGTTTACACAATGAATGTCTGCCTATCACACATTGAAAACCGGATGTCAGATCGCCTCGGTACCCGAACAGAATAGTAAAAATATAGTCATCATGTTTTGATAAATAATTACAGTCAAAATGCTGTAATCAACTTCTGTTGATAAGCCACTATGGAATGATTTCATATTATTATATTTTTACGCCCTTATTCATAAACGTTCTATAGGCTTCTGCTAACTTAGCAATCGCTTGTCCTTATCTGTGAAAGGTAAATGTCAAAGTGACAGATAAGGACAAACGATCACTAAGTTAGCAGAAGCCTATAGAACGTTTATGAATAAGGGGGTTAGACTCTTATACCTCCAAGGGAGACCATATTAGTCCAGTCGATCGTGGCAAGGCAAAAAATATTAATACGTAGACCAAACTGCGCAACGTGTTTCATTTAAGGTTTCATGAAGTATGTAATTGGTAGATCGCACAGGGTTTTGTTAATAAACAGGAGATCTTGGGTCTTATCAAGTTGGCCACCCCTGATTTAGGCCCACTTGCACAGTCCAGAGTTAAAAAATTAAATCGCTAACTTGGGATTAGATTTACAGTTTCATACATTTTGACACTACTTAGCCCCAGGGTAGCATCTAACACGGGGTTATGTCGCTAACCCTGTTCGTGCAAGTGGCCCTTAGGGTGCAATTAACAAAGTTACCTCAAGGTCGATGATCTCCTTGAGGTTGGGAGCCCGCGGCGACTCCTTCACGTCAGGTACGTGCAACCCATCCTTGTGGACTTCGGACTCGATGTAGCGTAACTCGCGCTTTATCTCATCGCAGCGACGGACTATTTAGGGTTCAATTAACAAAGTTACCTCAAGGTCGATGATCTCCCTGGGGTTGGGAGCCCGCGGCGCCTCCTTCACGTCAGGCACGTGCACCCCATCCTTGTGGACTTCGGTCTCGATGTAGCGTAACTTGCGCTCCATCTCATCGCAGCGACGGACCTCGTTTACGAACTTACGCTGGAACGCGTTCACGTCAGGATTTAGCTGGAAAAAAGTAAATACCGTGTTAAATTAATAAAGCCAGGCCCAATTTAGAGCTGTGTTTTTTTGTGTATGCGCGCGTTTGCTACTCTACTAACGGGTGGACTCTAATCAAAATCAAACGGGTGGACGGATTTGGATAAAAGTTGCCACACTGGATACTTTATAAACATAGATACTTTTACCCCGAAAACATTAGGTAAGTACTAAAAGTTACCGCCGAATAGCAAATAAACGGTTAATCGCAGACGAAGAGGGTAAGTAACCAAATAATACTCGTAGAACATCGTCTTTACTTTTTATTTGGTCTGAGAAATACCCCTAAACCTAAACCTAACCTACCCAACCTAACCTAAACCTAACCTGTAAACCTGTAACTATTTGGCATCGTTAAGTGAAGTTAAACATTTAACGCAGTAGATTATTCACACTAGCGCACGCATACTTTTTGCATAATAAAATAAAATTATCGAGTTAAACTGTGTTGTTAAACCAATGAACACAAAATATTTACCTTGCTACTCCGCTACTTACGTGCAAGTTAACCAACTAACTTTGAGAATGATCCCGTAGAGAGAGAGGATTAATTAAGTTTGTGGGATTTGTGTGCGTTTTGTGTGGTAGTAGTGGTGGGAGGGCTTGCATGCAAAACGTATATATTTCGCACAGGCTTGGTTAACTTGCACGTAAGTAGCGGAGTAGCAAGGTAAATATTTTGTGTTCATTGAAATGGACCTCCGCAAAGTAACGCCTGATTCAATAAAATATGTTAAACCAATATTAAAATTAAATAAACTCGTTATTATATATTAAGAATTTTATTATATTAATTAAATGTCATAAAATTACAACCAATAAATATTTACAAAAAACAAATTAAACTAAGATTAAGTTAAAAACTAAACTTAAACTAACTCGTTATTTAAACTTGGCTTTCAATTCATAAATGCAATTGATATGCATGCAGCAACATTCTAACTCAAGATAATTTCACTGCCATTTTGAACTTCATTACATACATGCATACATACATACCGTCACGCCTCTTTCCCACAGGGGTAGGCAGAGACTACTTTGTTCCACTTGCTACGATCCTGACATACCTCTTTCGCTTCATCTACATTCATCAATCTCTTCATACATGCTCGTCGGTTTCGGGTACTCTTGACCTGGCCTTTTTCCAAAACGTCCCTTGCCTTCCCCTCCCAACGCACCCGAACTTTAGTAACGGAGATTAAATGCTAAAATTATGCATATCTTCGCATTGGACAGAACCTAATACGTTACAGACTAAGGTAACTAGCATTTTAGTTCGTTTCTGCATTTTTTCGCGACGATTCATCCTTTAAGACTTCTTTTTACAGTGCAACAGCTCTAGTGCTTCACTATTGATAAATATGATCTTGATAAAATAGCCTTGAAAATGTCAAAACCGAGATGATTACACATTATCTTATATAGATAAAACGAGCAGATGCTGCTCTCATATGGGAACAAATTTATCAAGGTTACGACACATTTTTGAAAACCTTGGAAGCCAGATCTCGTTTAAAAGAAAACAATAAAATCGATAGCAATTTATTAAGTAAGTACTTACCCCTTATTCATATTCATTAACGCTATATAGGCTTCTGCTAACTTAGCAATCGTTTGTCCTTATCTGTGAACGGTAAATGCCAAAGTGACAGATAAGGACAAACGATTGCTAAGTTAGCAGAAGCCTATAGAGCGTTTATTAATAAGGGGGTTAAACTTTATCCTTTCACGTAGTAAATAAATTAATGGGCTCGGTAGCTATCATTAAATTAATTTATATTGCAAAAATACATGATGATTCCTCCTTTAACTCCTCGTGGAGCATAGGGTCTCGACAGTCTTTCTCCAGACTTCTCTATTCTGAGCCCTCTCTTTGGCGTCGGCACAGGTCATCCCGGCAGCTTTGAGTTCCGCCGTGATGGATCTCTTCCAGGATTCAGTGGGACGACCCTGTTTTCTTCTTACGCCAACGGGGTTCCACTCCAAGGCTACTCTGCTGATGCTCGCCTCAGGACCCCTTAGGCAATGGCCTATCCATCCCCATGTTCTATGGAGGATTTCGAGTGAGATGTGCCTTTGACTCGTTATTTCCCAAAGTGCAAAAATACATAGTCAGTTTTATTATTATTATGTTACCCATGGAATGGATGTTATGTAATTTTTGCTTACAAATTAAAATAAGTGAGTCTATGAAGAACGTGAAGTAGGCATCTATCGATAATTATCAAGAATGGATAGAAAATCACTGAGATATTTTTAATCGCGTTCTACGAAATTATTGTGTTTCCCCAGCTGTCAGTTGACTGTGGAACCAGTCTGGCGCTAAAATGATTTTATAATTAACATTCTAAACAAAATAATAACTGTTTTTGACGATTTGCGAATATTTTATAAGAAGCTGCTCTATTTCTGATATCTAATTTATTTTTAACTTTTTCCTAGTAGTAGTAGTATTTTTTAAGTGTACCTACATCCGTGTAAATACATTTACTTAAATATGTTTAATTTCTGCAAAAAAAAAACTAAGTAATATATTTTTTAACTTCTTTCAAATTCCTACTCGTTAAGCTATTTAGCCACTTCCTTGCGTTGTTTAGTTTTTGTGCCTCGGATGCGTACAAAACATATTTTTCTAAATATTTCAATTACATCCAGTGTATTTTTAAATATGGGATGAAAGAAATATTTTCTCTGACTACACTTTGAGCCAGCATCGCGGTTTAAGATGGTCTGACCTCAAATTACCCATAAGTGGGTCAATCAGCATAATAACGCACAGTAAGTAAATAGGTCTATTGAATAGTCGTCAATCATATTCGAGCATACTGACAAAGTGACTCAATTCTGAACTAAAATAAAAAGAAACAAGGCATCTCCATCATCAAGGCATCTTCATTTTACGACGCGGTTGGCCTAGTTGGTAGTGACCCTGCCTACGAAGCTAGCGTCCTAGGTTCGAATCCTGGTAAGGTCATATACCTATGTATTTGTGTGACGAGCACGAATTATTTGTTCTTGAGTTATGGATGTTTTCTATCTATATAAGTATGTATTTCTCTAAATAAGTATGTATATCGTTGTCTAGTACCCATAACACAAGCCTTACCAGCGCTTACTTTGGGACTAGCTAAATTTGTGTGAATTGTTCCCTAATATTTATTTATTTATTTATCTCCATTGATAACTTATCGTCTATTGTTTTTTATAGCATCACTAGCGGTTGCCCGCGACTTCGTCTGCAAA
The DNA here is from genome assembly GCA_963854515.1 of Pandemis heparana. Lineage (NCBI taxonomy): Eukaryota > Metazoa > Arthropoda > Insecta > Lepidoptera > Tortricidae > Pandemis > Pandemis heparana. Next base: position 5,742,546 of record OY978011.1, on the reverse strand, counting down.
GAATTCGCTAATCGCTATCCTGCGGGAACTACGCTATTTTCAGGGATAAAAAGTAGGCGACAGTGAACAAGAAATATATTAAACGTTAACCAGCTTGCAATGAGCGTTGCATACTCAGAAAAGACAAGTTTCCTTTAAAGTGTCGTAATTGGAATAGAGAAAAAATATGCAAAAAGACGTTACGACATATCCCACCGTCTGGTATATATCAGAGGCTCGTCAAGAGCGTAAAACCGGTCTGTACATGGTTAACCTTCCACACAGCATTCTCTAAAAAGCTTAGAACACGCCGAGCCCAGGGGTCGAACCGATATTCTGCATACTAAATACCGGTATTATTGCGTTCTATTTCGTTGTTTGTTTTATCATTTAATTTTTAATGGGACAGTTTAATAATACGAAGTTTTTACTTAAATACATAATTGAGAGCTACATAAAGTGTATAAAATAATTCAACATATAAGGCAATTTCGGGGGTTTTAGAAAACCGGTTCTAACCCCTGGCCGAGCCATTGAGACTTAGAACGTTTTGTATAGCACTGGCTCGTTCCAGACGATCGGCAAAACGTAAGACGAAAAAAACAAAACACGATCGTCCGAAAGAAACGGCCATGTTTGTGAATGAACTCGAAAAAAAAACGTACTAAAGCGCGTTCAGTATGCTTAGTGTAAGTTTTCGGTCGCAAAATACGTTTCGAACGCGTTTGCGTTAAAATGTCAAATACTATGAGAACAGTTAGTTGCCGTTTCGATCCGCAAGTGGCGCTGCCAATTTTTCCATAGTACCTAATTGAGACGTTTACGCGAACGCGTTCGAGACGTTTTTATATGCGAAAACTTACACTAGAGGCTCTGTCGACTTAGAAATGTATTGGACAATCGTAACTTGTTATGTAAACACACGTTTCTTTATTAAACTTAGCTAGGTTAGGTTAGGTAGGCCTATTGTTACCTTATTACTTATGTATACCTTTTTTCTATTTTGATTATTATATGTGGTGTTCAATAAAGAGTTATTGTATTGTATTGTAAATTATACAGACTCAATAAGGCAGAGTACGTGAACTTTGAGTTTAAACCAACAGAAGGTCACGCTTCAATCTGTCAACTATTTACTAGTTCTGAGAATTACTGTAATTAGGTGTGTGGCATATACCAACCACATGGCACACATGGCGCCGTTTCTCCATGATTGTTTCAAGCACACCAGATAATTGCAATTACTATGTGATTAAGTTCGTTTATTGGTACCTACAGTCCATGCACCTAAAATATGGATTCGCGCAAGGTTGCAAAAATTATGTTCTTTTTTTTTTAATGTGAATAGGAAGGCAAACGAGCAAGTGGGTCACCTGATGGTAAGCGATCACCACTGCCCATAGACACCCGCAACCCCGGAGGGATTGCAGATGCGTTGCCAACCTAGAGGACTTAGATGAAATGCCTCTTGTGCCTGTAATTTCCCCGGCTGTCTTACTCTCCACACCGGAACATAGCACTGCAAGATGGTGGTAGCGATCCGGAAGGACCTTGCACAAGGCCCTACCACCCGCGATGTATACATCAACTTTAACGCCACTACAGTATTTAAGTAGGATAATAATATGTAACACTTCAAGCACCTGCTCAGGTATATGACCTGCCTTCCAAAACAGAAACGTTCTCAATCCGATTATACCTAGGTAGTATATAGTGTACCTATTCTGGAAATTCCGGAAGTCGTATCGATTTTAATGATTGCCGGAATTATCCGATATTCTGAATTATCCGATTTCCGGAATTACCCGAATACACTTATAGATATTTTTTGACAAAATTGGTAAGGCAATTAAAATTTCATTAACATAGGTATATGTTTCTGCTTTAAGGAAAAAGTTATGTACAGCTTGTAACGGTCTACCTACCCTAAACGTATTTAAATAAAATTATTCACATACAAATCTACCTAACTCATACATTAACTACTTACTTACTCTACCTAGCTATTAATCTGTAGTTAATTAAGCGTTCAATGACCTCCGTAAATCTACGACTTAGTGATTCTTAGACCTGTCTTAAAACAATCTAATCCTATCTAAAATAAGTAATAATAGTGGCTGCGTGATTCGTCTAATGGCTGATGGACCTACACTGTGAACGTTGTAATAACCTGAGATTCTTTGCATGAAAAATAAGAATGGAACTTTAACATAAACCTAATGTATACCTAATTAAAACTTAGTTACTTAAATATAACGTAGAGACTTTAGTAAGAGTTTGCTGTATTATAATTCTCTAGGAGTTATTGATAAAAATGGGTCCAAAGACAGAATAAAGATTCTAAGTAGATTTGTAATTGTACTTCAGATGAGATAACCCCCTTATGGGGGGGGAATCGCTACCACCATCCCCTCCGATTCCAACAACTACACCAGCCTATAACTATAAACATCTCCTTAAAGTTGCATATAGTTAGAAAATTAAGCATTAACTTCGATGCTGTTAAAAGATCTTTAGTACAAATACAAAGTCTAACTTTCATTACTTATAGTCAACATTTTTAGACTACTTCTACATTTCATGAACACAGATTGCTCCAATCTTTAGGAAACAATACAAGCACTCTATTTATGAGTCAAATATCCTTATATTTAGGAAAGCAGATAGATCTAGCAAGACAAAGAACAATTTTATTTATTTAATTGTTGAATGGTATAAAAGGTTGGTGTTACCGTCGCTTATCCCGTTTTCTTAGGATAGTTGACGAGCATGGTTTTACTCGGTAAACCTCCTTAAATCTCATTCTTTTTATATTGAATGCTAGTCTTAAAGTAATTTCTTTAATTATAAATATTAAGATTTGATCATTAAATATATGCTTAAAAATGAAGGACCTTTTATAATAATTCACTTCAGATTAGAACTTCATCTGTATTCAATTAATTACTATATTGCTACCTACTATCTACTACCCCATTATCTAACAATAAATTTAAAGTTAAAACCTATTAATCCTATTAAATCCTATTAAATCCTAGCTGCTCTAACATCTACTATACACGTTTCAACAAGCTAGAAAAACCCGGTTTTCACATTTAAATTACTCGCGTTCCCACTCGTATACGATGAATGGGTCCTGATCTAAATTACCCCTAAGTGAGTGAGTCAGTCTCCAAGAACTTAGCCATAAGACTCGTGTGCTTGGTGGTAAAGACAGTTTGGACTGGGTTCGTCGAGTACCACCTGACGAATAATCCGAATGTATATATAAATAGATAAATAAAGGTGACAGAACGATGATGAATTTGAAACACCAGTAGGCATAACAAACCCTTCACAATTCTGGGAGAAGTTAGTCTGTCTCTTCAGGTATAATACAGACCCCACACGTACTCCATATGTGGTTATTTAATTAATTAAAACGTATCGAAGGAAAGCTACCCTGTCAGTTGTGAAACACCGTTAGGTGACCCGGGTATCAATCCTCAAATATCAGCTTCTACTAGCTGAAACTTGATACAGTTCTCAACACTCAACTTCGGGCAAGTTAAAGCATAATTTCCCAAACTAAGACTATCCTAGTATTATAAAACACTAGAATAAGCAAAGCCGGAAAACGACACGTCAACCTTAACAAGTATAAATACTTAACAAACCCAAAAACAAATTAATACGAGAACCGTACAAGTCCGCTGACGCAAGCAAAATGACCCTTATCTACGAATTTCCCCTGCTTTTATAGCTGGTGCTACAATGACGCGACCGTCCTCATCTGCCGCATCAGCCTTACTGGCGTTAACAGCCACATCTGCTATATCCGCTTTAACTGCTACGTCAAAAAACATACAACTCAATAACTATTAATTTTATTTAATTCTTAGATAGCTTATTTAATATTTCTAAGAATATATCCAAACATATCCTTAAATTTAACACTAAAAGATAATTTTCCTTTAATTTATAAACGCGTAATTAAAAAGCTTTAATTTCCTTCAATAAAATTTTTATCGCCATTTTGTATGAAATAAATTCTCCCTTGCTAATTTTAGTTACTCTTTTCTACTGAACTACTAACCAGAATCTGATGAAATTTAGTCAAACGGTTACTTATAACTTAAGGTTTCTTGTGATAAAGGCTAATTCCTTGCATTTTAATCATTAATCTTGTAATAATAGAAAACTTATACTTTCTCATACGTTTGACATAAGCAACTCCGAAATAACTTTATAATCACATAGTAACTTATTTACTACACCAAAGTTGATAAAATTTGAACTGTATACAACTTATGAGTCTAACATCTTATTTCAATAAGCATTTTCCTTGCATTTTGAGTTTTTTCCTAGTAATATTACTATTTCTGCTACATACATTGTTTCTCTACATTTTCGTCAATTTTACTTGCTGAAAATTCCTGAAACTTATACTACATACTTAGTTAATTATTTAAATCATTCCCACGCCTCATTATTCAATAATTAACGAAAAATTAATTTAAATACCAAATATTAATTTACTAGCGACATCTCATATCATAAATTTGAACTACTGAGAACTATGAAGCTAGCTTCATTACCCAAAATAAATTAGCTGGCCTAAAGGCTTCTAGTTGTTAGTGATTTTCCGTAAGATGGCGTTATAATCTATGCTATCTCTCAAAGTATGAAAATATATTCGTGAACTGGCGAGTTCATGATTGAAACAAGCCTGAACCGTTACAATCGTCCCCTCTAATTGTTAAGGTGGGTAATTATATCAAATTAGCTACCGATACAATTAGAACCAACATCATAAAATTCATGAATATATTTTGTTTATCAATATTTGCCTTCGATGTGTAAGTCTGACCCAACTTTATTTGGCCTTCACTATGTTGTGTATTTCCAGTAGTATTATTATATTTTTACTGGCACGAAATACTATTTGACATCAGACATCGAACTCCATTGAAATCCGAATCTGAAGAATATTTGTTTATATAAATCAGATTGTGATGAAAGTAATTGTTATAAAGCTAAACATGTTAACTTTAATTCTTTGAAAACAATGTTTTGTTTTAATATATATATTAACATTAAATCAAGTCACTTTATAATGACATGATATTTTATTATGCACATTATTGCCATTATATAAACTGTTGTATTGACACTATTTCAGGATCAAATAAAATTTTGACAGACTATATTGTGTGGTGTGTTTTTAAACCAGATTTAAATCATTAATTATGCAAGATAAAACCTCTGAAACTTTCAATGAATCATGTAATGAAATAATTTCCATCATTGCCAAACAATTTGCACTCAACAAAAGCGTTCGTTTGTGAGACAAACGTTGCTGTAAGAGCTGTATAAAGAATCTGCTGTCACCGTCAGTGTTTGGCGCAACACAAACCCTTTGAAGTACCTTTCCGTGAATGCATAAAGTTCTTTGTATGTGTTTTTATTCATGGTAGCTACAATGTTAATTCATCATTAAATCTCCATCTAGCTTAGAGTTCCTTTCTCACACAACAATAAACAAAATACTGGTGATTGTGCAGTGTAGGATGAATAATTTGTTCCTACTAGTAGAGTAAATGAACCATTAGATCGCAACATTTAAATTGAACTTGCTAAATCCTAAGCTTGCACTTAGAATTTCTTGCCTAATCCTAAGCATCACCACTAACTGTTCATTTTGTATAGTGTGCTGTATCTTGGGCAACTATCGATAAATGGTTTGCCTTAACTTAAAGTTGATGTAACCTTTAGATCAAGCCCTTTTGACTTTAAAATAAAAATCTTTACTTTGCAAAATACCAATTAAGTACCCTTTCAGTCCTCTTTCATAAGCAAAACTTCATTCATCTACTTGATTAAAACATAGCACTCTTTTTTTTTTTTTTTTTTTTTTTACCTTACAATACCTAAATTATGCACCAACTTCTCCAAGTTTTGCAAACATCTTTTATTAATGAAATCATGTATTTGAATTATTAATTTTTAAAGTTTAATTCAGCACTAAATTTCATCAAAAGTGAATCTACAAAATATTATTTTAATTTATCTTAAATCTACTTCGTATAGACTAATTCTATGATATTAGCTGAAACCCATCGGCAGCCAACGTATAATCACCCTTAATTACGACTTTAATAATTTTATTTGTTCTGTAGGTAAACGTCCCCATACCCTTATTTAAACTTTGCTACTATTAACTAAATTAAGCAAACATTCACTAACTAAAAGCGTAAACTAAACTGTACGTAAGCAATGAAAATAATAAATACCAAAATTCTTCAACTGCATATAACAAAGCAACCCCTCACCAAGAACTTTCAGTTTAACAATTAATATCACTTTAACTCCTCAAATTTTTAAAGTTCCATTCTTTTTTTAAAACTTCAATCATTCACTATATTTCATTATTTAACTACACCACTCAACTAAAATGCAATTTCAAACTTTCCCGTTTACTAAACTAACTATGTATGTTATGATTATGTTTGACAAAAAATGACATTTCGTGCGTTTAGTTCTACACCTTGCAGTCGAACGTTACTTTACGAATGATTTCTCATTTCTAGTAGCTTGTTTTATTTATCAGTTGAGTTCATTAATATTTATCTCAATAAAAATAGAATTATTCTGTTCTCCTTAAACGCTATCATAATTATTTAGTAATCTTTGTCATCATAAATCTTTACAAAGTTAATTCGATATTAATCCGAGAACACAGCATGTTGCCGGAACGAAACGCGCCGATCTACGTTCAGAAATCGATTTTGTGATGAATGTATGACTTGTCAAGAGATTCGTATCATTGTACTTTTCCTTTTTATATAAAAGAAATAATCATTTACTGACTTGAAATCTGGCATTTATATAGAGCTTCGATGGTTACGTAAATACCATCAACATATTAATTTATTTAATATTTTTTTACTCATCTGCAATTTATAAAGCTGCATGGAATTATTTCCTTTGCACTCACATAAAAGTCATTTTGTCAAACTTTAAAAATAAACCTCGTATTCGTGTAAAATTGTTTATGAATCAAGATTCTGAAACGCTTTCACCTTTAAATTGCTAATTATATTCTATGAAGCTGTGAATAAGCCAGCTATGACTTAAAATCTTTCGTTCACCTATTACGGAACAACAATACGCACTCAACAATGCTCACTTAGTGTTGATGAACCGAAACTGCTCTCAACAAATGATACAGGTATTGTACTTTTCGTTATTAAAACCACTACTAATACTTAATCAAACAATCCTCTCTAACAATCTTTTATAATGCCTACTTAACGTTCTATCTCTTTTAATAAACTATAATGCGATTAACTTAATTTTCTTAGTGTCTGAATGTAACTTATAATAAAACTGTTCATCTTTTTCAGTTACTGGTATCTATATTTAAATCTCAAGCTATATGGAAGATCCATAGCTGACCAAGTGATTTAATAACCACTCGAATTGGATATGTAAAAAGATCACTCTCAACTTATACAGAAATGCAGATTCATTCTATATACATGCAATAACTACCTAGGGAAAACATTCGGTAAGTTTTTAGCTATTTATTCTGCATGAATGCTCAAACAATCATAAATACACACTTCTTTAAAATAACTCTCAAATAATTAACTCGCTGAACTATTTTTTTATCTCACTATCAAATTTCCTCATTTAAAACTTTGTACATACTTAATGTAAGAGTAGTAACGCAACAGTCTTTGCCTTACATTAGCGAGCAAATCTGACTTATTTATTAATTTATCCTAATAGTTCTAGTAATCATGTTTCAATAATTCAACTATTATCGGCTAACTATCTCAATATCAATTTACTAGTTTGAACGCTTTCTTAGCTAATTTGTGTTAACTGTATTTACAGATCTGACATCAAGTTATCAATCTTCACAAGCTAAAAGATGTTTGAAGCATTCGCCAAGAATATCACCTCAAAATTAGCCTATTATAGTACTTCACTATAGCATGAACACCGCTGAGACTAACTGAACTTAATTACAAGTGTGAAGCCTTCAAGAATGAAAAATCCAGTTCCTGTTGCAACTACAGTACTTCCATCAGAGTTTCCTCGTAAAACTATTATCTGATAAAACTTGTTTACCGCTATGCATGTTATGCAATCATTTACTCCTAAAGAATCAAATTTAACTTTCTGTTATATTCAACAGTGCTTTTATGACTAAAAATAAAGCTCAATCTTACTAGAACCTAATAAAACTATTTCCTTATTGTTTTATTTATCAAAGTACTCGCTGACATACTTATTTTGTTTTTTTTTTTAATATCTTCTCTTATCTAGGCAAACTACATACATACTTGTTCTTATAGGAGTTATAAACCTTTAAAGACCCGTCCCCAAACCTTTTAAACTCTAAAACAACATTGTCTTCATACTATCTAAGTTTTCCTAAATGATAGCGGCAAATATTTTTAAATACTCTTTTTCTCAACACCGCTTTAAATATAAATTGCTGCTTTACTTATTATTTGTCTTCAAACATTCTCAATGTTTATTCATACTTCATACTTAACCCTCAAAATGCTGACAAACTCAAATAATATATACCTATCTTAATTTCACTAACTCTTTACATAAATGTAACGCTATGAATTTATCTGCTATGCATGTCTGTTTGTATATCTAAGATATCACAGTTCTCAAATGAATAAACTAATTTGAATGGTTTTCTTTTATACAGGTTTCCCAACGATGATTCCTAATTTTCCCTTCCTATATACTAATAAATACTTTAATAATAATATTCCAGTAAAATTCAAACTCTGCATGCTATGTATCTGGATGGCAAATAGGTACATAAATTATTGTGCTATTTATTCTAAACTTCTTGAGTTATTTTTTTTTGAAATTGAAACTTGAGAACTTGGTTCTGCTTAACTAACTCACAATTACTATGAAATAGCTATGGGTTGTCTTCATATTTTACTCTTCCCATCACTCAATCTCTTTACATAAAGTAAATGATAACACATACATAATGTACTACTGAATCTATCATTGTATGCCAATGTTGCTCATTGAAATATTTTCCTTTATAGGTATATTGCAATGCTATCTAGCAGAAAGCTAGTAATTATTCAACTATACTAGGCAAGTACTTCCCACTGTATACTTTAGAGTATGAATTTATTATTTTTACTCGGCACACTTTATTTAATTAGCAAACTTAAATTCCGTCCCCCAAACTCTTAAGTTTAAAATTATCCTTAGTACTCAGTTCAAGTAGATTCAGACTACCTAGTTTTAGCTATTTCTAATTATTATTGTAAATCCTACTTATGCCTTAATTTTAAATAATCTCCCTATTTTATAATGATAATGATTTTCTTTTACAACTACTAATTAATTCCTGATATTAAAACAGACTGACATTTCTTTCTCTATCCGATATAGCGCAATATGAAACGAAACCTTTTTTTGTCTCTCTCTAACTAACCTCAAACAAACACTACGTCAGTGCGTCTTGAATATTAAACATGGCTACTAGCCCGTTTTATGTATTAATCATTTTTGATTGTTTAAAATCCTCAGTTACTTTAAATATAACTCATAAATGACTCTGTGTGAAGTGGAAACCTGAATAATAGTAACATTTACCGCTACTACAATTCAAATGAACAAATTCGTTGTGATTCGAACACAACTTATGAAAACTATTAGTTCAACAGAAAAATGCTTGTTTTACAGATGGAAAATAGAAATCTTTGAGTGTTATCAGTGAAAAGTGCCTGTTATATAGCCAACTATCTACCAATGACTTCTTTTCTATCAGCACACTGTAATGTTTTCATTAATGTAACATTAAAATGTCTCAACAATTTATTGCTTTAACGTTATTTTTCCTATCCTATCCTATTCCTTCTAGCAATGCAAAATATAAATCCAGTTCTTATTTTTCACGTCCATTACACAGACAGCAAAATGTGACTAATTTGTAAACAAATAGTCACGTAATATACCTAAGAATAGCAAGTCAATGACCTAAAAATAGACCTATAATTCAGACTATCCTATCATGTAAATTTGTTGCTCAAGTAAGTATCAAACTTAAATAAATTTAATTATGTAAATCAATAATGAGCACTATACTATACTATACTGAAATGAAACAGTAAATTACCTAGATGCTTTAAGTAATAAAGCCAAGCGAGCATAACATAACCGAATTACATAAACGTCATCTTCAACAACCTACATTACGTCACACTACCGGACACAGGCCTCCTCACAGAATTAGAGAGCTTTGATCACATAATAATAATAAGAAAAACCCGTAGTAAACCCAAAATCTAGAATCCTGGTCACGGCACCAAAATGTAACGGTCTACCTACCCTAAACGTATTTAAATAAAATTATTCACATACAAATCTACCTAACTCATACATTAACTACTTACTTACTCTACCTAGCTATTAATCTGTAGTTAATTAAGCGTTCAATGACCTCCGTAAATCTACGACTTAGTGATTCTTAGACCTGTCTTAAAACAATCTAATCCTATCTAAAATAAGTAATAATAGTGGCTGCGTGATTCGTCTAATGGCTGATGGACCTACACTGTGAACGTTGTAATAACCTGAGATTCTTTGCATGAAAAATAAGAATGGAACTTTAACATAAACCTAATGTATACCTAATTAAAACTTAGTTACTTAAATATAACGTAGAGACTTTAGTAAGAGTTTGCTGTATTATAATTCTCTAGGAGTTATTGATAAAAATGGGTCCAAAGACAGAATAAAGATTCTAAGTAGATTTGTAATTGTACTTCAGATGAGATAACCCCCTTATGGGGGGGGAATCGCTACCACCATCCCCTCCGATTCCAACAACTACACCAGCCTATAACTATAAACATCTCCTTAAAGTTGCATATAGTTAGAAAATTAAGCATTAACTTCGATGCTGTTAAAAGATCTTTAGTACAAATACAAAGTCTAACTTTCATTACTTATAGTCAACATTTTTAGACTACTTCTACATTTCATGAACACAGATTGCTCCAATCTTTAGGAAACAATACAAGCACTCTATTTATGAGTCAAATATCCTTATATTTAGGAAAGCAGATAGATCTAGCAAGACAAAGAACAATTTTATTTATTTAATTGTTGAATGGTATAAAAGGTTGGTGTTACCGTCGCTTATCCCGTTTTCTTAGGATAGTTGACGAGCATGGTTTTACTCGGTAAACCTCCTTAAATCTCATTCTTTTTATATTGAATGCTAGTCTTAAAGTAATTTCTTTAATTATAAATATTAAGATTTGATCATTAAATATATGCTTAAAAATGAAGGACCTTTTATAATAATTCACTTCAGATTAGAACTTCATCTGTATTCAATTAATTACTATATTGCTACCTACTATCTACTACCCCATTATCTAACAATAAATTTAAAGTTAAAACCTATTAATCCTATTAAATCCTATTAAATCCTAGCTGCTCTAACATCTACTATACACGTTTCAACAAGCTAGAAAAACCCGGTTTTCACATTTAAATTACTCGCGTTCCCACTCGTATACGATGAATGGGTCCTGATCTAAATTACCCCTAAGTGAGTGAGTCAGTCTCCAAGAACTTAGCCATAAGACTCGTGTGCTTGGTGGTAAAGACAGTTTGGACTGGGTTCGTCGAGTACCACCTGACGAATAATCCGAATGTATATATAAATAGATAAATAAAGGTGACAGAACGATGATGAATTTGAAACACCAGTAGGCATAACAAACCCTTCACAATTCTGGGAGAAGTTAGTCTGTCTCTTCAGGTATAATACAGACCCCACACGTACTCCATATGTGGTTATTTAATTAATTAAAACGTATCGAAGGAAAGCTACCCTGTCAGTTGTGAAACACCGTTAGGTGACCCGGGTATCAATCCTCAAATATCAGCTTCTACTAGCTGAAACTTGATACAGTTCTCAACACTCAACTTCGGGCAAGTTAAAGCATAATTTCCCAAACTAAGACTATCCTAGTATTATAAAACACTAGAATAAGCAAAGCCGGAAAACGACACGTCAACCTTAACAAGTATAAATACTTAACAAACCCAAAAACAAATTAATACGAGAACCGTACAAGTCCGCTGACGCAAGCAAAATGACCCTTATCTACGAATTTCCCCTGCTTTTATAGCTGGTGCTACAATGACGCGACCGTCCTCATCTGCCGCATCAGCCTTACTGGCGTTAACAGCCACATCTGCTATATCCGCTTTAACTGCTACGTCAAAAAACATACAACTCAATAACTATTAATTTTATTTAATTCTTAGATAGCTTATTTAATATTTCTAAGAATATATCCAAACATATCCTTAAATTTAACACTAAAAGATAATTTTCCTTTAATTTATAAACGCGTAATTAAAAAGCTTTAATTTCCTTCAATAAAATTTTTATCGCCATTTTGTATGAAATAAATTCTCCCTTGCTAATTTTAGTTACTCTTTTCTACTGAACTACTAACCAGAATCTGATGAAATTTAGTCAAACGGTTACTTATAACTTAAGGTTTCTTGTGATAAAGGCTAATTCCTTGCATTTTAATCATTAATCTTGTAATAATAGAAAACTTATACTTTCTCATACGTTTGACATAAGCAACTCCGAAATAACTTTATAATCACATAGTAACTTATTTACTACACCAAAGTTGATAAAATTTGAACTGTATACAACTTATGAGTCTAACATCTTATTTCAATAAGCATTTTCCTTGCATTTTGAGTTTTTTCCTAGTAATATTACTATTTCTGCTACATACATTGTTTCTCTACATTTTCGTCAATTTTACTTGCTGAAAATTCCTGAAACTTATACTACATACTTAGTTAATTATTTAAATCATTCCCACGCCTCATTATTCAATAATTAACGAAAAATTAATTTAAATACCAAATATTAATTTACTAGCGACATCTCATATCATAAATTTGAACTACTGAGAACTATGAAGCTAGCTTCATTACCCAAAATAAATTAGCTGGCCTAAAGGCTTCTAGTTGTTAGTGATTTTCCGTAAGATGGCGTTATAATCTATGCTATCTCTCAAAGTATGAAAATATATTCGTGAACTGGCGAGTTCATGATTGAAACAAGCCTGAACCGTTACAAGCTCTACCCCACAAACCTATATTTGTACTTATATTTTTAGTAACTAAACCTATTGTCATCGAATATAATAAATAACAAGCAAAGAGTTCAAAGAATCCGTAACTTTGTACCGAAGCAGACGGCGGCTACATGCATTTTCCTTTTCTCTTTCCACTACAACGAGACACGAAAGTGTTCATTATACACATTCGTGAGCCAAACCATACAACGACACATATGAATGAGTTCTCAGGTAGTCGAAACATGCACAGGGTGACCTTCGGTAAACCCCCAAAGGCAGACTGGATAACCTTTCGTCAGAATGATTGAGTACTCAGATCATGAGCAGCCTGTGTATGAATGGACGTATATTTTGGTACCAAATTACCTAAATGTGACCTATGATCCTATGCAGAAAATTATTTTAGGAAAGTCCGTTTAGGCTTAGTAGAGAAATAATGTAAACAATATATATATATATATATATTTTTTTAATAGCCTATGATAGTGTCCCACTACTGGGCAAAGGCCTCCCCTTCTTTCTGCCACTCGTTCCTGTCAAATAAAGCTATAAATACTTATCGAAATTTATTTTTGCCCAACTCTAGTGTCGTGGTAATCAAAGTGCAGCAGTGGCCGGAGTTTTCTAGCGGATTATTCTTCAAACCATTTAAACGATATTTCCACCCTATTGGTTATATCCTCGATAGGAAAATAACAGTCTAGAAAGCTTGCTTTCCATTACATTTTTCGTTGAATGTCATTAGTCATCATCAAATCAGCCAAAAGACTTGTACTGCTGGACACAGCCTTTCCGCAAGGATCTCCAAGATGATCGGTTTTGTGCTGTCTTTCTCTTTACTAGATTGTCAGTCTTTCTTGCCCGTTGCCTTCCAAGGGCCTTACCACGACGTCTTAATTCCGACTCAGTTCAGGTTTTAGCTGTAATTTTTAGTATGGATCTGACAGCGAGCGGACCTAAACTGAATCGCATTAAGACGTCATGGTAACCCTCCTGTACGCTGTCACCATTCCAGAAGTTGAATGTATTTCAAACTGTACTTACATCTCTAAACTGCACGGTGCCGGCTTCTCCCAGCTCTGAGACCGAGGTGTACGCCGCCTCGGGCTGTATGAAGAGCTGGCAGAGAGCCATCTCCTCGCTCCGGAACATAGCCCCCATGGTGGTTGCTTACGTTCCTTCTTCTGCAATAAACAAAAACATAACGTTAAAAAAACTGAACCAGTAAACACTGACCCCCTTATTAATAAACGCTCTATAGGCTTCTGCTAACTTAGCAATCGTTTGTTCTTATCTGTCACTTTAACATTTACCTTTCACAGATAAGGACAAACGATTGCTAAGTTAGTAGACGCCTATAGAGCGTTTATGAATAAGGAGGTGAGCATATGCACCAAAAATAGTAACAGTGAAATATCAATCGGTGTTATTTATAAAGTAAAAAGCCTAGTTATGCACTGTTTTACAATATCATGGATGAAGCTGGTAAGACTATCGATTTAGATTTTCATAGAATAGCCACCTAATTAAAATAAAATGGAATCTACAGGCTAAGGTAAATTTAGTCTGAGGTGTTTGTGTTGACGTCACATCTACTATTAGTAGTAACTACCTACCTATACAGGTAGATAGCATGAAATGTTTTATTGAATCATGCGTTACTTTGCGGAGATCCATTTCAATGAACAAAAAATATTTACCTTGCTAGGTACTCCATATATATTTCGCATAGGCTTGGTTATCTTGCACGTGAGTAGCGGAGTAGCAAGTTAAATATGTTTTGTTCATAGCTAGTATGAATTCGTATGATGTAAAATCGTACAAAAACCTTAAAAATACGTACCTACTAAACTACTGTTGTTATGCGTTATACATTATAAATAAGGTATAAAAAACTCAATCCATTGACTGAACACGATAAAGTTATCGCAAATGTAAACGTAGGCACGGTTGTTTAAAGATGCGTCATCTGTAATGCTACTATAGTAGACTTTAGAGGGCATAATTGTTTTTGCTTCGTTTAATAATAAGAGTTTTTGCTAAGAGCGTTTAAATATTTGCATACAATAACCATGAGGATTGAGCAGGTTGTTTGTTTAAATTTTTATTCGTAGTATTAAAATATAATTGAATTGCATTAAAAAATTATTTCGTACGCGCGCTACTTATGCGGTGCCTTGTCTAAGCTTTGACCAATACAATTAGGGTGTCATTACATTAAGTTATTTTTAAACAGCTGTTCGGGATTACTTAGCTACACACCTAGTTTATGAATTTAGAACTAATTCTAAACTATTCTCACTAAACTCCATTAACTATTCGTCACCGCATACCTCGCACATTCAGTAGTACTCGTACTGATGTCAGCGTTTCGTTTATCAATGTGCGTAATTAAAATAACAATTTGTGTTCGCGGCCACAGCAAATCAGAACGGGGGCAACTTAAATTATGTCATGTGCTAATATATATGATGGAAGGTTGACTTTCATTCGCTGAGAGGACACTTGTGCCCGTCGATTGCCTTTTATCGATTAATGCTTAATGTTGAGTTGCAGTTTATTTTCCTTTTACAAACTAGGTGACGGTAATAAGTGTGAGCTTAGTTACCTTATCTAACATTATCTACTGGAGTGTGAAGACAGATTCCGTTGTGGAGTGGCAGTTAAATGCCTTAAGGCCACATGGCATTTGCATAAAAACAAAAGTAATTTGTTACTTGTTAGGTATTTTCATGTAAGGTCAGCATCAGAAGTTGACAAACATTCGAAGAGCTCAAAATGATCTACACACCCCCTTATTAACTTGGCGACAGAGATTTTGACCTCTTCGACTGTGTATCAATCAACTTCTGATGCTGACTGTACTTGTACTAACATAATGATTTACATAAAATTGACTAAGGATGTTTTTCTAAACTTTAAAATTTTACTAATTTGGCCATTTAAATGTTTGAAATTAGTTATTGTCAAAGCTCTAACGTTCAGCTAATTTTTAGCCGTACCTACCGTATTTATTATTATTACTTGTATGTTTACGCATGAGTGAGTATTGTTTCTAGTAATTAATAATCGACTGCGGCGGGACTAGAGTGGTCTTAAATTGCTCGGCTGTCATACGATATCTAGCACATAAATTATGTCTGAGAAATCTTGTCCAATTGAGCCAAGTAATTTGTCGCTAATGGCCATTACAGGAGCTAGTTTTTATCGAATTAAATCCGAGTTATTGGAGATTGTGGGCGCCGACCGTGTCCAATATTCGACACGAGAAGTCGTGCGTGGCGTCGCATACAGTCGCACGCCGCGAAATGCTTCAAAAACAAGCCGCCATCGTAAAACAACAAAACCATGAAACTAGACTCGGCGGTTGTTATGAAAATTGGCATCAAAGATTACGTTGACGTTCTCATTCAGTGAAGCAGGAATTAAATTCGCGGTCGGCCACAAGGCCAACGGTTTTTGTCGACCGGACCCGTTCGGCCGTTACAGTTTTTACTCACTATCTCGAATTAATCTGAACGATTTACACTTTGGAACAATGGGATGACAAGTGATGAAAAAACGATCGATTTCCGAGGCGTTCTTCAGCCGAGTGATGAATCAATTAAGATGCGGGATGCGGGAAAAGACCCAGAAAGTCTAGTGCAAGCCAAGGCCGAGTCTCAATATTGCGAAGTGATAAATCATTTGTATGAATGTCGCGTACGACATTACTTTAAGGACGAACCGAGACCGGACTCACCGATTTAATACATTAGTTTGTAGACACGGATTAGTTAGTTTAATGATTTACTAGTCGCATTGCAATAAAGTGTGTTGCGGTGCCCATAAAATTGTTTTATGTTCCCGCCCGTGTTAACATAACGCCTTGCCAAATGCCAAACGACTTTGTCAATCGTTAGAGGTACATCAAACAAAACCAGAAATGCATGTAAACTTTGAAGATCGTGAAGAAGGGTGCACAACTTCTAAAACAACGATGATAGATAAGTAGCGCTGTTGAGAGAATTTAAAAGGGTCAAAATTGACGTCACTTTAAGACCACCTATAAATTTTTAACGATTCTGTTTTTTAACAAATTTCCTTTACCTTGTTATTTCTGTTTTATGCTTCACAAAATAGCATCAGTACGACATGTCATTAAAGTAGAACAAACACTTCGTTGGTCTAGCAGCAGCTTTGAAGGCAATCTCAGCTACAAGGCTACGGTTAGGTGTTAAAATACAATAGACTAGCACTAATTACGTTAACCGCGATGCTAACTGTCAATACGTAAGTAGTTATCATAATAATAAGCGAGAAGTAAGTCTGAGAAGCAACTGAGAAGCGTTTTTGTGCTAACAATAGGGCAAATCTACCGCTTGTCTCCACTCTCGTTGTACATTAGTGACACTTGTCCCCGTCGTATATGTCACATAACATTACACCTTATTATCATAATTGGTGTAAAACCTATTACGGCGACTCCATAATAACTACGAATTACCTACTCTTAATAAAATTGACTGCCACAAAAAGCAACGTCCGCGTAAGTAAACTAAACGACACGTTTTTTATTTGTATTGGCGTTGATTATTCAAAACAGATTTACTTTAAATAGGTACTTTATTTACTTATTCGTGTGCAAATAAAGGACGTGAAATCGCAATGGGTCTTATTTTAACAGCATGTCTGTATTGGAATTTATAAATGATTAATCGAATGGTAATATAGTCCAAGGCACGTGATGTCAGTGTGTATGAAATGGCAAGTACGTACGAGTAGGCGATCAAGTGTTTTGAAGGTTGCATGCACGGTGAGATACATGCGTGTAAAGGCCACCGTGTGTCGTGCAACCGGGTTTCCGGCCGGAACGGATCACATTTCCTACTATTTGACCTTTCTTTGGAAGTTTCTAGAATCGCGAGAACAACCAGCTCTGCCAAAAGCATCAATGTAGCGGCAGATTAGGTGCGAACTGAAGACCAGCGCTGGTTAAAATTAAAAAAGGCTCGTAACAGACTAGGCTAGTAGCGAGTAATTTTGTAGGCAGAGCTCTTAGCTTGATCTCTGCAGATGATGATAGGATATTTAATTTACCATACTTTCAAGATGCCTGGACCGCAGACACGCTTAGATCTAGAAGTCTGTACCTACCTAACCACAAAGTTAAAAATGGACCTTGGATTGGAGAATGTCATTGATCCAAATAGCCAGCGACAACCTTACTAGGTATGGCAGCGGAGCACTAATATAGCCAAAAACAAAAGAAAAGCACGTAGGGCCACAGGTTATTGTAAGAATAGGAAACCGGCCAAGTGCAAGTCGGACTCGCACACCGAGGATTCCGTAGGAATTCGCCAAGTGAATATAAAATCCAGTGTAAGCAGAGCCCTGCACCTAGTAAGATGCAGGCAGTGTTACATGAAAATGTTCTGTTTTTAATTTTTGTTGTTTCAGAGGCAACTGCTATTGCGGTTCTTGAGATACAGTTCAGTGACAAACAGATAGATGGACAGAGGAGTCTTAGTAATAGGGTCCTGTCTTTACCCTTTGTGTACGGAACCTTAAAAAGCAAAACTATGTGCAAGCCCACAAGCTTCATTTCAATAGTCATTCAACACGCTCTAGTCTAAAATTACAATGAGCCGTCAATTTTATTGCAGGCAAAACAAATCCATTGTAATTTGCTTAAGTCATCAAAATACCGCGAATGGTAGTCGTTTGAAACGCTATCAAGTCATAACTATAAAAAAACCTTTCGTCATTAAGGAAGAACGAGGCAACTGTTTTTTTTTTACAAATGCAATCCTTGTCCTAGATGTTTTAACTAGTGCGTAAGGAGTGTAATCAAATGACTATACATTAGTCAATTCAATGTATACACATGTAAACCGTTATCGTTATAAGCTTTTATTTAACTTGCAATGCATGTACGAGTATATAATATGCATGTAAAAGTAAAAGCATAGAGCTAATAATAAAGAGGATTTGTTATCTGTTCTGTGAGTAAAAGTATGTTTCCGCCTGGAATCTTGCGACTCAATTTTGAAGCAGATATCTTCAACCAATTGAGCTGAAATTTTGCATACTTCAGTAAGTCGGATGACAATATAATCCGGTAGTGGAGTTCTGGTGACCCAGCCAGGATCGTCTCCGCAGGAGGGAACTCTTCAACGGTTGGTTCGATTGACTTGAAATTTGGTACACATGTAGGACAGTCAGTAAAAAAAGCTTGTATTAAGATATTACTTCTATGATATTTTTATTCGAGGATCAATTAACAATTAAAAGTAACCCCGAGGGCTCAAGTACAAACCTGTATTTCGCTTGTTACTAATCGTTCCTCTATATATGAAGCAAAAAAGACTCAAAAGGCTGACTATAGGTTCGGGCTGACTTGGTGCCTTTACCCTACCTACTTAGAAAAATTCCCCGACATCCAACCTGCATTAACCATAAACTGTTCCCTGTTCCATTTTGATCAAGGTGTTGTTTTTGTTTAACAGATATTTCGACACGGCTATCACTTTATTATCAAGTTTTCTGATATAAACAATCGGAATGGATGAGGTAAACTGATTTAAATTTAGTAAGCGGCCAGATCTCCTATTTCCGTCGGCAGCAGGTACGATCGCATGCTATAAATTACGTTCGCCCAAGTAAGTATTAACTGCCATTAAAACACTTCCCGGAAGACAGACCAGAGATATAATATCACAGTCTTCCAGTAGCTTGTTCCCAGACATAATTATAGGCAAGCCAGGAGCTAGGTATGTGGTTACTTTTTGCCAATAAATGCAGGAGACACCAGGGGCCTTACCATGACGTCTTAATGCGACTCGATTCAGTTTAGGTTCGCACGCTGTCAGATCCTTACTAAAATGACAGCTAAAACCTGAACTGAGTCTGAATTGAATCGCATTAACACGTCATGGTAAGGCCCCAGGAAATAAAATTCCTTGACTGTTAAATACATGCTCGTAGTCGAGATTATCCTCGAAATCTTCGAGATATTTGCAACGAGATTCAGCTAATCTTCTGTATGCAAACATGCAATGTGTTATCAGCGGTGGTTTGTTCGCTTCTATGTCTTTCTTTCATAAAGTAAACAAACATGGAAGAAAGTATGCTCTGTTAAAACGAATGATGAAAGAAGCTCTCTTCTTGAAAAGGTCATTATTTTTTAGTACCATCATAATATAAACCAAGGTTATCGACACCGACTTTATCTGTTGCCTTGCCTTCAACAACGACCATAGTCATGGAAACCACTTGGGCGTTTTTTTAATTTATTAATTGTTTCTTGATTGTGGAACGGGAATGTTACGTCGAAATTTATTTGTTGATCGTGATGTCGCTAAAATTATGTACCTATACCTAGGTAAGTACCTCTAGAAAAGGTACGTATAGGTACGATATCTATAGGGACATTAATAATGTAAAACGAAGAACTGAGGCTTTCAGTCCTAACGCAATATTTCCCATCCAAAACAAAGACCACATACTGTTCAACATGCTTTAGTTCAGTGATCGTTTACAGCATACCGTATTTTTTGTTCGCGAAACATGTTTTAATGTTCGTTGCAGAACCGGCTTCGTTGCTGGCATATTGACGGTAATCAAAACCAGCAGATACTTCTCGTCCCAGGAATTTATAATCTTGTGAAATATACTCACGAGCAAATATAACGGGTCACTATTCATAACTTTCTATGGGAAGCGACCCGATATTTTTGCTCGTCGGTGTATTACTTTATCCTTGAAAGCCGAAACAAATGCCAAAGGCTATCGGTATGCAATTAATATAATGAGTTATACTTGCACATAACACAAAATTGCCCGCCTGTGTGTTTAATTATTTTAATAATCACTAAGGTTAATCCAATCCAACTTCATTTGTTATTTGTTTAAAGTTTGCTTGAAATAAAACGATTCAACATATAACACTAAGTTCGAAGATAAATTAACGATGACTCTATCTACTTAGCATAGAAGGTCATAGGGTAGTGGAACCAAAAGATGAACAACACCCAGAAGTTGAACGTTTGGCCTAAAAACCGTAATAATTAAATCGTGGCACATTTGAGACGCTTGGGAATATTTTTTCATAATGCGACAACACTTCACCGAGGTGAAAAATATAATTCCATGTCAATTGCGTCACGCATGCGAACGTGAACGGTCGCCGCGTCTCGGCTTCCCGGCAAAAGTGCCGGTTATATGGAATCCTTCTTAAGATAAGACCCTCACATTTTAAGCTTTTAATTGCATATAAAATTGAATAATGCATTGATTAACATTTTTATGCTTGGTATGTATTCATGACTATGTCTCTAATATTTACGTAAATAAATAACTTTGTTTTTTATATTATTTAATGATAAAATCGCTGTTCAAGTAATGGTTCCAAAATCAGAGGTATGAGCTAATAGTTGAACGGTCTTCAACTATTGGGCAAAGTGGTATTTTTTCAAATGCATTTATAAAATCTCATAAAAATGATAGACACACCGTTTATGACTCAAATTAATTGTATACCTATCGCAGATTTTTTAACTAAAAGTTGAACAAATTATTTTGTTCCTAAGGCAAAGATTTTTGATATTATTGTTGTATGGGAATCGCTACTGTTCAACTATTATTTCATGCCCAAAACTTGAACCAAGAAATGTTACTAGTTCAACTTTTGGTTTCTATTTCAGTACATGAACATTGAATTGATTTAATTGGTTCATCTTATAGATTTCTTGCCCAAAACTTGAACTAACAACTTTTTTTCGTTCATGTTTGGGGTAGGGTATCTAAGTGAACATTGTTATTTTTTATTTTTTTTCATTTGTTTCAGAAATACACATAACTACACGTATATTCGTGTATATTTGTTTAGTGGGCAATGTTCAATTACGGGAAAAGTTGACGACCTATCCACTATTACTTTACTATCAATATATTAGTTCATCTTTTGGGGTCAATTCGTTCATAAATAGGGCACATCGTTCAACTTTGGGGCAATTTGCCTTATTTTGGCAAAAAATTTTTTTTTTGTATACATCCGTTTGTAATATAAGGGTTTGAAGTCGTGAAATGCAAAGTCGACTATGTGCTTAGCGTTACAGAAAAAAATCACTATCATACATGGCTTACAACACTTCGAAAAAAGGGTTCAAAGGAGAGGTAGTCGCTTAATCGTTCAATTTTTGGTGACTTTACCCTAACTATTATATTGCGTTTTTGTTCACCATCCAGTCCATATTAACTCCTATAAATGGTTATCATTTCTTCCTCTCTCTAGTAATAGCTTGCACGTATGGCATAAATTCCACTGGATTCCTTATGCTGTCGGCAACTGACGACATTAAATTGTAATTTATAGTACCTACTATAAAACTGGTGGAGTTTTAAGAGGGTGCCTCCGTGCTGAGCTCGCAAACGTCGCATTTTTGGTGATTTTTTGCGATTATTTCACAGAAATTAAATGAAAGTATCAAATATCCGTCTGTAGTGCACTTCGTTTTTAGTGTATTTATGTGTCTAATGCAATAATTGATCGTGATGGACTTTTATTTTCTTATTAAACGAGATATAGTATTTTATCCCTTTAATACGAAAATAAAAATCCATCACCATTAATCATTGCATTGAACTAAAAACAAAGTGCACTACAGACGGATATTTGATACTTTCATTCAATTTCTGTGAAATAATCGCAAAAAATCACCAAAAATGCGACGTTGCGAGCTCAGCACGGATGCACCCTCTTAAACTCTGTTATTTGTTGTATTGTATGTGTTACGTAACCATTAATTGAGTAAGTATACGGCGTATTGAATTAAGCATCGACGGTGGCCATTGTCCTAATAGCATGCATGTCGAGACTACTTCAAAAGATTTTACGTCTGCCTGAGAATCACATTTTTTTATTTATAAGCCTCTTATTCCGAATTCGCTACAATTTCAGTAAGTACATGTTGTTGTTGTTGTTATTGTCGTTTATTTTTATTTTACTAAATTGTCGCGTAATTCGGCGTGCCTCATGGCATAGGCCTCCTCCGTGTATTGGAGGGTTTGGGCTATAGTTCCCACGCGCGCCCAGTGCGGATTGGGAACTTAACACACACCATTAAATTTCTTCGCAGATGTGTGCAGGTTTCCTCACGATGTTTTCCTTCACCGAAAAGCTCATGGCAAATTACAAATGTAATTTTCGCACATAAATTCCGAAAAACTCAGAGGTGCGAACCCGGGATTTGAACCCACGACGCTCTGCTTGAGAGGCCACAGGTCAAACCACTAGGCTACCACGGCTTTTTGAATCACATAAGTGACATGATTTCATTTATAGATACATACGTATGTATATACGTCGTCTTTATCTCTAACGAGGTAGACAGAGCCTAAGAGAACAAAACCTAAAGGCCACGTTGAGCATGATTGTGGGCATATAGATGGAAAGAGGAATGATGAAAACAACATGTTTTCAGAATGAAAACAGTCGCCTATAAGATTCTTAAGATTTTCGCCCATTCCCTCGATGGGCTTTTACCATCTGCACGGGAAAAGATACAACTGGTATATTCTGTTTTTTCTTTGCCCTCAGGCCAGCATGCAACCTTCATTTAGATAGTTTTTTTAATGGCTATAGTGCATAGCACATCTAGTTCTCAACGTGTACATAACGGAACTACGCTATCGACCACAAATATAAGGTTATGAAGTTTTTATCGTCATTATATTTATTTTATACTAAGTATAAATAGCGGTCCCATCTTCCAAGTTACATTCGCCAGAAAAAACGTAAGATAAAAAGTTTTATCTCTATTATCAAAAAACCAACAGATTATTTTAAGAGGCACTTCAAGCCATGCTTAGACATGTAATAAGATGAATTGGAAACAGTCAACCTTTATCTTAACTGGTGATATTTTATCTGTGGCTGGTCGGAGGCGTCGGAGCACGTGACGGTTGCATAATGACGTAAAACACTGTCAACACTTAATGAGTCTCACGAAAGCAATTAAACACCTTCTTAACACAAATCCAAGGATATTACAAACCGTAATACTGAAAAAACAAGATTTGTTTAGGTACTCACATAATTTTAAAAATAGTTGCACATGTTCCGAGCCTTTTCTTGGCCTTAATTATAAAGTTTGCTCGGCGTTCATTGATAATGTAATGACACCAAAAGACAGGAAACATATTGAGCTAGTTTTAACGAAAATGCACTAATCTTGAGTAGACACTATCTAGAAATTAGGGTGCGACCACACCGCCGCTTAAAAAACGGCGACGTTACGGAATCGCAACAAAATGTATGAGGAAACGGTGAGAAAACGTGACGCATACGGCACGTCACTGCGTAATGCGTATACGCGGCGGTTTGGTCGCACCCTCAAACGCGTACTCTCGTGTTAAGTAAAAAGCATTAGCGATTGATTCCAGCTACTACTATATACTACTATCTGAGTTAAGTTGAGACAATTGTGTGTGACAATGATAGGTGAGTCGACTAATCCGTTCTTTAAAATAGACACGAGTATTACTACGGGGCTTACGAGCTATCCAAGCCAATCGACAAGATGCTTCACGCTATCAGAAAAACAGAAGGCTTAAGCAAGACTACAGGGATGCTTGATTCTTGATAAAACAATCACGCAAACAATGGGTCGAGTGGCCGGTCGATAAAGATCCGTGCTAACCGAGTGATGATAATAACGATCAACATCACCGAGTTAATGATGTATAATCAGAGTTGGATTAATTCCAAGGAAGCTATAGCAGCTGCCATGAAATTGATTCGCTTCACCAACGAGTACTGAAAGGGACTAATTAGCATATTCTACAAGATGAAGCAGATTAGGTAGGTACAATTGTAATGTTGTTGTACCTACCGGGTCTCTCAGATTTTTTTTTTCGTTTATATTTTTGATTCAAAATTTAGTACCGGCCTTGACGCGGTTCATTCTGAACATCGATGTATGGAAACAATAAATGGAAATCATTTGCTGGGCTATTTATCAAACTAAAGCAACCACTATTTTATAAAACTACAAGTTACAATTTACAAGCGAAAGTCTCTATCTAACACATAGGGTCAAAAAGAGACTTCCGCTCGAAAATTGTAACTTACGTAGCTTTATATAATACCCCCCTGAAATATTTCGGTACAATTTTTGGAGACCCTGTATTGATATCATCTCATCCCTATCTCAATATTCTGAATTATTTGGAACAGCGCTAAAAACCTTTTCTCATCATCTGTCGTCTCTAATTTGAGTCATTTCATCAACATAATCGTAAATTTACATAATCATTCATGTTTTTTTCGGACTTCCTTTCACGTCAAGTTTAAAACTAATATAGTAATAGGTATTAGTCTCCATTATTTTCTTACTCAAAACTCCTTTGAGTTTAGGTCCATCATATTATCTAATCAATAACAGAACATTTTTAGGATAAATATTTATATGATGCCTCTTTGACTAAAGCAGTTTGAACTCGTGACCATATACCTAGGTAGCAGTCTTTTGTTTGGATATTGTCTTCGCATGACTACACCCCCCCTTTCCTAAGGTATGGCATTAATGGATCCCCTTTAGTTTTTTACCTAGGCACAGTTTGTATAGTCATCGGTGCGTGACGAATGACTAAAGGTCGTCATGGTCAGTGTGATCTGTTTGCGCACCCCTTTTCATGATGTTAATACATATAACCATTTCCTATTCGTCAAGCTCTCTGGTAAAACACAAAAAAAATAATATCGTGAGTATAACTTAGCAACTAAATGGTTGAAACATTAGAGGTCTGGACAACCTATTAAGAAGATAGACGGGCTTCTCCCGAAGTAACATTATAGAAAACCCATAAAACATCCTGTTTTACACGTTAAGCTATAATTAACTAGACATATTCCCAGCTTGAAGGAACCAACCGGTTAACGGAGGCAGTATTTCAACGCATTCCTACTCGGAAATCAACTCAGCGAAATTGTATGCGCCCCGAACAAAAAACATTAGATGCTAAATCAACAACATGCGTCTCTGATTGCAACCGTGAACATAGTTCTGCACATAAAATATTAACAGCTAGATAAGTTATACAGCGCTTTAAAGTTACGAAACAATTTATAACAAATAAAAAGTCAACACAACTTAGTCAAGGGACTCGTAAAATTTAAGCGTTAACAATTGAACCATCTAGCGGCTCTCAAATGTGTATTGAAGCTCGCGTTTCAATTAAATCTAGTTTGTTACTTACGGCGTGATAAATTGACAAATACACTTAGTTTAATATTGTGAACGCACCGGATGTATTGAGACGCTTATAGCGCGGTGGTCGCGCGGGAACTGAGCTCGATTCGGCTTCGATGTTGGTGCCGCCGGCATGTGACCGCCAACTTCACAATGTGTGACCATTAAGCCCAGCTTACACATAGAAAAATCTTGCTTATAGCATTACATTGCGGCGCTCGTTCGATCACTCGAAACTCATTCGTTTCACGGCTCCGAAATGTATTATGCGCACCATTTGATGTGAACTAGGCTTTACTTCAGTTTGTTCACGTGTTCACACGAAATTTGTAAATTAACCAGAAATTACTTAACTCGAGTCAATGTTTAAAACTGGACATTAACTTTTTCAAGTGTAAAGTATCAATTAAAGAAATGGTCTAACATTCAAACTTTGTTTTGCACGGCGTCTAGATTAGCATAATATAGTCGGAAGATGTTAAACTTAATCGAACTGGGGATTAAAACAATTTCCTTTTCGTAAACATTAAAGAAAAAATAAACTAAAAAACCGGTATTACTTTCGTGTTAATCGCCTATTTTTTAAGTCCTGCAGCAGAATCTATCATCTTTCGAATATCTACAATTATTGCACTATTAGTTATATCCTGTCGTGGAGGGTAATACAATACAACCAGGGAAATAACTAACACAAGTGGCAATCCATCTTAGCCCCTAGGCAGCGCATCAGCAACCCCTGGCGTTGCGGCTGTCCATAAGCAGCAGTCATCATCATCATGATCACTTGTTAGCAGCCGGCCTTGCTCGTTTGCCCCAAACAATTATATAAAAAAGTTTAAAATATGTGACAGTAAAAAACTTACATGAAAAATCCTCTCCGCTCAGAAACAACAGTCGTGCCGCAGTTTCCACCCGCGACTCGACATCAGATGATAAGGAAATCAAGAGTGATCTCGTGATCGCGCCGCGCGGTTGGCAGCACTGCGCCCGCGCAGCCTCCGCGCATCGCTGTGCAAATCTCCTTCCCGATGTACACTGCTGCTTCCATACAAACGCGCTCGTAATTCTACGGAGCATAGAAAGCAATGTAAACGATACACGACGAAATATCGTGATCTATTTGAAAAATTGGAAACGATTTTTCGGTAGTTATTAATATGTTTTTAAAACATGCGTGAAAATGGACTTTAACTTACTTATACATAACTAGCGGCCCGCCCCGGCTTCGCACGGGTAGGTATTTAAAAATATGTAACACTAAATTAAAAATCTAAAAACCACTATTCGAATAATACCACTGCAAGGAAACTGACATTAAAATGGAAAAAAAACACATCCAAATCAGTCCATCTGCTTGAGAGCTACGTTGCCTCAGACAAGTACGTAAGTACACACTAACACACAGACATCGACGTCAAACTTGTAAGACCCTTCTTTTTGCGTCGGGGGTTAACTTAAAAACTTTATTAATTACAATTTTTAACACACACGTAACACACACACACACACATACACCCTTCTCTTTGCGACAGGTTATATTTTAGAGTTCCGTACCACTAAAGGAAAAATTAACCCTTATAAGATCACTCCGTTGTCCTTCTGCATGTCTGTCTGTCTGTCCATCAAGACCCTTTTTCTAAAGGACGCGTAAAGATATAAAATAGAAAATGGATGCCAAATACTAACATTTGCTCCTTTGGAGACTGGTAGAAAAATGAACCCTCTGAGACAACTTAATCAAATAAATCTATCAATCTGATTTTTTACTGTCTGTCTTGCATATCTCTTCCCGCGCAGATGGTAAAAGCCCATCGAGGGAATCGGCGAACA
This sequence comes from Pandemis heparana, assembly GCA_963854515.1. Classification (NCBI taxonomy): domain Eukaryota; kingdom Metazoa; phylum Arthropoda; class Insecta; order Lepidoptera; family Tortricidae; genus Pandemis; species Pandemis heparana. Next base: position 5,714,339 of record OY978011.1, on the reverse strand, counting down.
TCGTAGGAATCATGTTGAAGCGTACGAAAAATGCCTAATGGGTTTATGAGCAGGGAATCTAACTATAATGAGACAAACACCAACAAAACTGAACCACTCTTTTACTGCTCTCTTCAAGACTGACAAACTGACAAAAAAAAGTATATAAAAACATAAACAATATAAATAATGATAAAGAGTTCGCAACACATGTTATAGGCGATGCAGCTCAACTCATCACTATTTTGATTCCTTTCCCCTTTCCACCTATACTCCCACAATCATGCTAAACGTGGTCTTTAAGTCTCGTCAACTTAGACTCTGTCTACCCCGTAAGGTATAAAGATGTTATTTATGTATGTCACAGACAGACATACATAAAGACTGTCTATATTCGTAACCAATATAAAATGACCTCACACTGTCTACACTGTGCTTAGAGGCAGGGCTCTGCTCTTTTTTCATGAACCTGTATAGACGGGGGTTTCTAATTATCATTGGTATAGACATAATATTGGAATTGATACCAAATATCTGAGGTCTGCGGTCCATTGGGGCTGTGAAGAAATGAATCTTAACTGAGTCAACTTAAACAAAAGATACAGTCAGAAGAAGTCTGTCTATGTAAGTAACCAATTTGATATAACATAACCTCGAACTACATACATTTTGCTTAGGAGCAGGGCTCTGCTAACACAGGATTTATATTAACTTGGAAAATTTGTACGGAACCCTCGGTGCGCGAGTCCGATTCGCATTTGACCGCTTTTATTTTTATTTTGTAGCAGCAAAATAAATCGTTTTCAGGAGCTCCGACCTGCGATAGGCCAAAATACAGTTGGCCATGAGTAAAATAATCGTAGGTGAATCCTAACTAATCGAAGATGGACTTGTTAATAATTAACGCAAAAGATGTTTTTGCCGGAAATTTAAACCGTTTAAATGGGATTGACAGATCAGTTGGGATCATCGGTATCATCGGTATATGAGCTGGTTGGCCGGCTGCTGTGGCGGTGAAAATGGTCGCTACAGTTCAATTGTCCTTCAATTCTTACGTGCTTACATTTTTGTAATACATTTTTAACGGGTCTCTATCGTTTGCCCGAATTTCATATGCCATAAATGTATTGTTTGCCATAATGATCATTTGCCATAACCCTATTTTCTCTTTATTTGTTAATTATTCAGGATTGTTATGAAACAAACCTAACCTAACCTATAGAGTTCTAAAAGATTGCCATTACAATGCTCCTGAAAAAATTACAGTTTCAGAGAAAAAAAGGGTTATGGCAAATGATCATTATGGCAAACATTACATTATGGCATATGAAATTCGGGCAAAAGAGGGGCTCCGATTTTTAACACGTGATATCTTTCGAATGGCATGTCCAAATTTAATAATTCAAAAAGTAATATAAAGGTTTTGAAGCAGTCTTGACTATGACTTAATTTATTTCGACAAGGATGAATACTAAGGTATGCCTTTTCTAGAGGCGGCATTACAATTAAATTTTTAAAATAAAAAATCGCATATTGTGACGTAACTACAATAGTTGGACATATGCAGTCGCGACATTTTTTTGTAGATAATTGTGTGTTCTGCAAAGTCGTAGAACATTATTTAGTTCTATCATCGATAGTTTTCGCAGCGCACGCGATATAAGGAATTTTTTAGGTAATTTTTTTACACTTTGGGTTAGATTATTGGAGTTTTAGTAAGGATCCCTGAATTTTTTGAAAATATAATATAGCCTATGTTCATCACGGATAATGTAGGATTCTAACGGTGAAATAATTTTTCAAATCGGTCCAGTATGCTTAGTGTAAGTTTTCGGTCACAGAACACGTCACGCGGTCGTTGCGTTAAAATGTCAAATACTATGGGAACAGTTTGTTGCCGTTTCGATCCGCAAGTGGCGCTGCCAATTTTTCCATAGTAAGTAATTGAGACGTTTACGTGAACGCGTTCGAGACGTTTGTTCGTGTGAAAACTTACACTAGAGGCTCTGTAGTTTCGGAACCTATTCGATGCAAACAAACAATCAAACTAACAATCAAATCTTTCCTCTTTATAATATTAGTATAGATTTCGGAGCCTATTCGATGCAAACAAACAATCAAACAAACAATCAAATCTTTCCTCTTTATAATATTAGTATAGATTTACATCCACGGTTGTTGTACACATAGCTGGGCATTAACTTGTTAATCCGTTAATCGTTAATTAACGAAGTTAACTCTTTGATTAACGGATTAACTTTTAAGTTAACTTTTAAAAATGTTAACGGACACGTTAACTTCCGTTATTATGCAGAAGTCCGTTAATCGTTAATCCTTTGCCTAGTATTTACCGCACGGCACCGCGGCACGGCGCGAAAAACAGATTCAGACAAGTATGAAACGACAAGTGCCGGGCGGCGCGTGGCAGCGAGTGAAATGAAAACAAAACTAAACTAAAACTAGGTACATTTTGCCGGTGCGTGCGAGTGAGAAAACTGCGAAGAGATTTGTTTCGTTTGATCATTTCATTACTTAGCGCAGAACCTAAACCAACAGGTTTTATAAGTTCACTAACGTAACGATATAAAAATGCAATTTTACATATATTAACGGATTAACGGTTAACGTTAACTTGCGTTAATTCTTCCTAAATATAACGCTTTAACGTTTAACGAAGCTAACTTTTTTTTATAGCGGATTAACGATTAACGAAGTTAACTATATTTGATTAACGGTGCCCAGCTATGGTTGTACAGTCACTTCTTTATTTAGTTGTAGCCGATTCAATGAAATAAATAATGAGAATAAGTCGACTTTTCACTCATTTTAACATTAGCCAAGTTCTTTAATGACCTAAGTACCTATCTGGGGCCCGATTTTTATAGGGACAACACTCGAAAGTTGTGAAAAATTGTGGGGAATTTATAGCACTTTCTATGAGTGTGCTCCTAAAAATCGGGCCCCTAATCTTTTCTTGATTCATAAAATATAAATATCAAACCACTGGATAAAAATGTATTAAGTATATTGTCTCTAGCACGTCTCATGTTCTTGGCAAATACACTAAACCAGTGTTTCCCAATCTGTGGTCCACGGACCCCTAGGGGTCCGCGTGTATATGTATGGGGGTCCGCGGTGTCATCTCTGGACCACATATAAATGCTAATAAGTCTCGTAATTTTGTATCTGTAATAACTAAAATAAATACCTAATCCGATTTTTTTGATGTTCATTTTAGTAAGGGGGTCCGTGAAAACTGTGCTTGATTTCCTAGGGGTCCGTGGCTGAAAAAGGTTGGGAAACGCTGCACTAAACTTTAGAGAACAAAGAACATGGCACCAAATCAATAAATTACTAATTTACTACTTACTCAAATTATAACATTATTTTTACCTGAATATATTACATGGCTATACATCTACGAATATATATATCTACGAACACGGTAAAATTTAAAATTACAATAACAAACTTTATAATAACTTTATTTGATATACTTAACAGAGAACAAAAATTTACAACATATTAAGTAGGTACCTAATTGTACTTCTACAATATTTGGTAAACAAAATTCTAACCGCAAAACGTCTCATTTTTGTTATTTTTTAACTATTTCATCGCAAATAAAGGAACTGGAGATAAAATATCAGCAAAATTATGTACAAAATATTGCCTCAGGTTTATTAGATAACATAATACACCTTATTCTTTACAAAAATTTGCACATTGAGGTTAGAATTTTGTTTACCAAATAGGACAGGTAAGAATGAAAATACCTTACGTATATATACCACCAACCTTATAACCACCATTTATTCCAATTTGAAACTTATGGGTCAGCAAGAAAGTTGCTATTGCACTGTGCACCATGTCTTATGGTAAAACTAAGGAATAAATTTGATTACTAACAGAAAAAGCAACAACCTAATTTTTATAAGTAACATTGCGGTTTAAGATAGGTAGTTACATAATTATAAGGAAAATTAAAAATAAAACTAAATAGTAACTAGGTAACCATTTCCATAAATTCTACTTAATTTTACCCGTATCTAAAGTAACAACCAAAACTTTTCTATCATTTTATTCACATCTTTATGATGTAACAAATCTGTGGAAATGTATATATAATGTATAAGTACGTATTTATTGGTATATCCAGCCAAACATGTTAAGAATCCAGACCCCATAACTACATAACAAATCATAGGTAAGTTCTACGTCTAAAATGCCAAGTATTTTTAAGCTTCATTTGTTTCCTTGCTTTATAGTACGCTCGCTAGAAATAGTACATTGTGTATTAAGGGCGGTAAGTAAGGAATTACGACCGAGGCTCTTGTAGAAGCCCGATGTCGAAGACTGAAGGCTTTTTGAGTTGAGGTTCGTAATTCCGTTCGCGCGATCTTGGTTACGCTCCGAACGCGAATGGGGCGTTGCGGCCAAGTTAACCTGTATGTGTGATGAAAAAATACTTACGATGAAGCATTCGTGCGTGTTGTCAAAATCTCGTCTGGAAAGTAATCGCTGGCCTCGGAAGACAATCATACGACCAATTCACTCACAGACTACACGGAACCAGTATGCTTAGTGTAGGTTTTCAGTCACGAAATACGCCTTAATCGCGTTTGCGTTAAAATGTCAAATACTATGAGAACAGTTTGTTGCAGTTTCGATCCGCAAGTGGCGCTGCCAATTTTTCCATAGTAATTGAGACGTTTACGTGAACGCGTTCGAGACGCTTTTATATGCGAAAACTTAACACTTTTCAGGTGTTTTGCTATTCGGAGTTCCGACCAACCGATGGCAAAACGCAGAAGACATCTGATGCCACGCAATGTCTCTGAGCGAACAGGTCAAATTAAGATTGTCCGCCACCCAGTGATTACTTCACGATGGAGTTTCAGGAGAATCCACCAATAGAAAAGCAGCGCTGAGTGAAGCAAGGTGAATAAAGTAATCCCATTGGTGGATTTATTTCGCGCACAACGCTCATATTCGCTCATCTCTGTTGGATCTAGTCTTACACACGTAGGTACAATCGGTTTCTTAACTTAGGTTCCTATCCTGTTTTGTATAACAATGCATGAAGAAGTGGATAGTTATATGTATTAGGGAACTAACCGTACTATAATGAAATATAATAAGTAAGTTTTCTTCTAACTCCACTTTCAAATAGTACGGTGTAGTTACCAGTGGCGTGGCGTCCATAGAACTCGATTCCCACTGGCTTGCCTATTTTAAGGCAGTTTATTTTTTTATTTTATTTTATTTTATTTGGGGCATCAACAGCAATACAGTATAATTATAATGAGACTTAGGTACTAAACAAAAAGCCAATGACAGATGACCACAGAAATACAGTTAAGCGAAGCATACTTAAAACTAACACAGACACAACATATTTCATTTATCATGAAATCAAGCCAAAACTAAGCCTAAACCAAACTTACTAGTGAGTGAGTCCACAGAGTGAAGCATTGTGCACGAGTGCGCGTGTAGAGTGTGTGTGTGTGTGTGTGTGTGTGTGTGTGTGTGTGTGTATGTGTGTATGTATGTGTACTTGTTTTACTCCAAAGTCGATTCACCTATTTATTTTAAAATAATTTTGCTAATTTATTTAACCACCTCTGATCCTCCCAATAACAATAATACAACTCCACAATCTAACAATTTTTAGTCAAGAATATTCGAATACGATTTTTTAGTGTCGCTTTGCTACAATCAAAGAGGTCAATACTATGGAAACGTTTGTTGTACTCCCTAAGGACACGGACAAGAGGTGCATTTTGAGCGTACCTTGTGCGAACCAGGGGAACGCTGAACAGGAAACGATTCGTGTGACGGGTTCGGTAAGTAGGTGTAAAGAACTTTACCTCGGAGAGCAGCGTAGGACTATCTATACGCCCTGACAAAATGTCGTGCAGCACAGAAACATCCAATAGCAAACGCCGATCCTCGAGACTTAACATAGAGTGCCGAGTACACGATAAATCGTAGGACACATCACCTCCCCTAGCACGGTAATTCAAATGTCGCAAAAAACGCCGTTGTATTTTCTCAATTTGGTCCTTGTACTTCGCGAAATGGGGAGACCAGACGAAGCTGGCATACTCCAGTAAACTTCGAACATAAGCGTAGTATACAACCTTGACGCATTTGATGTCATTGAAGTCCCGGCAGACACGAAATACAAAGCCCAGGTTTTTATAAGCTCGGTTTGTAATATTGTCAATGTGATATTCGAACGTTAACTTAGCATCTAGGGTGACTCCTAAGTCACGTATCACTTCAACACGTTGCATTGGCTCTCCAGCTATATAATATTGATGAACAGTCGGCTGAGAACTACGTGTGAAAGTAATTTGCACGCATTTACTTATATTAACATTAATACGGTTAACAGTATAATAATCAGATAATCGACTCAGGTCATTTTGTAATCTTTCACAATCATCGGGACTAGTCACATCCATAAAAACTTTTTTGTCGTCAGCGTACATTAAAAATTGAGAGCTATGGAACACAGTATAAATATCATACAAATAAGCATTGTAAAATAACGGTCCCAGATGCGATCCCTGTGGAACGCCTGACGGTATGTCAATAAAATCAGATCTGCAACCGCCAAGGACGACCGCCTGACGCCTGTTGGCAACATAAGAGGAAACCCACCGAAACACATTACCACGAAGACCCAGCCAGTGAAGTTTACGAAGTAGAATTACATGATCAACGCGATCGAATGCCTTTTCGAAATCTGTATATATTACATCAACTTGCTTTCCCCTCTCCATACTCCGGAGGGTGAAGTTTAAAAATTCTGTAAGGTTCGATATAGTGGAACGGCCTTTCAAAAAACCATGCTGTTGAGGTGGAATTCCTTTATTAAGTATATTATAAATGTTATTAAGAATATATTTTTCAAATATTTTACCAAACTGATTTAGAATTGAAATAGGTCTATAATTACTAATTATAGTTTTAGACCCTTTTTTATAGATTGGTACGATTAGAGCCTCTTTCCATTTCCGGGGAAATATACCATCTTTTAAAGAGCGTTTGAATAATAATGTAAGTGGAATGGTTAAGCTCGGTGCACACTCTCTAATAAAGAATGCAGGAATACCGTCACTGCCTGCTCCACCATTTGGGTCTAATTGTAATAAAAGTTTATCAACTTGTTGTGAACAGACATCAATTGAGGATATAATTTCACCGCTATTGCAGAAGGGTGGAGCAAGGGGGTTGTCAATATATTTATCTGCTGGTTTGCAAAACACGGAACCAAAGAAGTCGCTAAATTTTTCACAGATTTCTTGGTTATTATCAACTACTTCATCTTGATACACAAACGATTTTGGATAAGTAGAGCCACCTCGACGAGCCTTAATAAATGACCACAGTTGTTTAGGGTTATATTTAATGTTCTCCTGAACACTGTTAACGTACTCAGTCCAGCACTCCTCTTGGATCTTTTTTTGTCTCTTGCGTAGGAGTGAGAACTCGTCGTAATCCAGTGGATTTCCAAACCTCTTCCATTTTTTATGTACTTTTTCTTTCTCTTTGATAATCTTCACTAGACTCGCCTTAAACCAGACTGGATAGCGTTCCTTGCGGTTACGCCGATCCAACGGAACATACTTAGTGATAACCTCGTTAAGGGCTTCATAAAATTTCGTCAGGGCCTCGTCCAAGGAGTCCGCAGCAAGGTAATTCTGCCAATCCACTCCTTTCAGATATTCATTAATGTTATTATAATCACCCTTACGAAATCTAAGCTTAGGTTTTGAGCTTTCTGTTAAAGGAGCCAAAAAAATGTCATTAACTGAAATTTCAAGCGAGGGATGATATACGTCTTCTTTGACTAAAGGAAAATGTGATTTTGTTACTTCTAGATTAAAATTAGCAAACATCAGGTCTAAAACATTGTTACTACAATTTTTTATAAAATTATATTGCTCAAGGTTAGAAATATTCATGCTCTCAATTAATTTCAAGGCTGAATTTTGCAACTCGACTGTGCCACGTCGCTCAAACACCGGACCAGAGCCACCATTCCACTGAATGTGGGGAAGGTTAAAGTCACCTGCAATGAAAATATTGGCATTAATTGCTTCAGATACGATTGTTTCAAACAACCAAGCCAGAGAAAAAATATGAGTTGGCAAAGAAGGGCCAGGAGGGGCAGCAGTTGGGCAATTTATTGTGCAGAATTAGAGGAAAAGGCTAGTTAAGTTCCCTTCGGCTTGCCTTCTGATATACTTGACGCCACGCCACTGGTAGTTACCTAAACCTCTGATTGTGTATAACTAGAGGCTCAAACAGTGGCATAAGTAAAACGTCAGGGGCCCGCGGCAAATTCATCAGATGGGGCTCTTCGTCACTATCACTATAAAGAAGTGCATCATCTTCCCTTCTGTGCTCAAGGCCAAGCCAGTTCGAGGCCCCATAGAGCTGGGGGGCCCTGGCATTTTGCCAGCCCTTCCACCCTATAGTTACGCCACTGGGATCAAAATGCTGAAAATACTAAAATAGTCTCAATTACTTAAGTACATAGTATATTTGGCAATAGCACAGGTTCTTCAACGGAGTTTGTTCATCTTCATAATATGTATAATCTTCAGTCTCTGCATTTTACTCGTGATTTTGGACCTACTCTTACGTATGATAATCTGCATTAACCTGAAATGAAATGAAAGATTAGCAAACAGCAATAGAATCGCCATCGCATATAGATAACATGCATGTTGCTGATTGATGAATCTGATATGACATTATGTATTTATTTTACCTATTATTGTTTAATGATTATTGCCTTAATAAACAATTTAATTTTTTTTTGGGTTTCGTACCCAAAGGGTAAAAACAGGAACAGGACCCTATTACCAACAGCCAACTATCCGTTCGTCAGTCTGTAGGTCCATCACCGGGCTGTATCTCATGAACCGTGATAGCTAGACACTTGACATTTTCACAGATGATGTATTTCTGTTGCCGCTATAACAACACATACTAAAAATAGAACATTTTTGTGTTTGACTGTCTATATAACTAACCTCACACTGCCTACAATTAGCTTAAGAGTATGGCCGTGCTTGGCCGGTTTTTCATATTCACCAGGTTGTTGCAGCGTAAGGGTGCGACCAAATCGCCGCGTGTACGCAGTGACGTGTCATATGCGTCACGTCTTCTCACCGTTTCTTCATACATTTTATTGCGATTCCGTAACGTCACCGTTTTTTAAGCGGCGGTGTGGTAGCACCCTAATACTGCTATATTTCACTTACTTTGTAAACTGGGAACTCTCATGGACCAAAGGAGGGTGTGGCTGCATTTGACTTTTACGATTTCAGAATCGGTGAACGTGTTAGACGTGCTGACCAATTCACCAAACTTCAACGTGTGATTGTCTAAAAGCAAACACAAATAGTACACAATATAATTATACAATAGCTCTTGCAATTTACGATGGCGAGTGAGCTTCATTTGTGGTAAACATATCGCGCTTACGTATCAGTGTGCGTGGTTTACGAAGCTATTTACTAGCGAGATTTTTGAAGTGAAAGGTTCTTTAGCGGCGCTGAGCACTTTTTGGGATGGGTAAAATATGTTAAACTCGCGTCAGGCGTAAGACGGAGGGAGAGTTTAAGTACCAGGACATCAGTTCCTCTAAGAGCCTATTTTGAAATACAAATGAATCGCGTTCGATTTTTGAAGTGTTCTTTTGTTGAGTCGTGGAGCAAAAGTACTAGGGCATCAGCACATTGTTAGAGGTCTGTCAATATAGATAATACGAACGTTTTTTTTAATAAGCGGCCAGTACGGTACGCTTCTTGAGCGTCATGGAAGTTACAACATTAAAATCTAATCTAAGCTGCTGTTTCCACTTCTGCCGGCGCTCCCGGAGTGCTACCCGTCGCTTTTTTTCTTTATTTTTTTTACCATACCCATTTTCTCACGCACACTTTACCACGCATATTATAAATTCTCGTAAAAGCTTACCTAAATCCCATTTAAGTCCGCTAGAACTAACATTTGTGCAAGGTTCCCCTATAGGCACCAAGGAACACCAAGCCCTCGCGTGCTTTCTGGATTCCTCTGGTATTTCTATCAAGTGGTCGCCAGGATGAAGCAACCATGATATGGCGTCGTCCGACATGATATAAACATTGGTGTTAGGGTTCAGCAGTGCCTTCGCTTTGACGTGGAACAGGGTTTCTACGTTGGCAAATATCTGGTCCATTCTTCGTGACGATTGTGCTATTGAGATCACGTGATCCACCTTGAACAAAGGTTTATTCGGGTATCTAATAAATACTAGACTGCAGAGCATGAGAAAAAGTATTGTAATACCATTTACGGCCGTGAAACACTCTTTGCTAAGTTCCTGATACTTAAATCAAGTGTCATGTACTATTTTCTGTGTATTTCTGTATTATTAAATATTTATGTGCAATAAAGAGTTTACATACATACATACATAATATAGCCATTTTATTTATTCCGAATTCGCTGGAACTGGATGAAATTTGGAACTTAGATTATAGTGTTGAATAACACATATGCTACTTTTTATCCCGCAAAATTGTTCCCACGGGACAGCGATAAACGAATTCTTTGCAGACAGTCGCGAGCAACAGCTAGTTTCAGAATAATTGTAAGACATATAATTCAAAATTATTATGTCCATGTACCTGTTCTCCATGGAAAGTGTAAAATAAGGGGACATGATTCACTTAAGGTAGCTTGTAAATGTCGTGACCGTTTAATTTCGGCTCGTCTACGCAAGGCGATAATGCGGCAAGGTCACGCATCGTAAACGGTCGTACCTATTCGCATATTTATACATACAATTACATACATAACTTTACTTTGCTATCTCCGCGAGATAGCGATTTCTCTATAGTGGTCAAACTTCACTAATGTAATCATGAACAACTTGACGCTTCTTGCCGCGAGCCAATCCGCCCAAAACCATTTTTTGTCTGAATACTTATACACTGATGATATCATGCTAAACGTGGTCTTTAGGTCTTGCTTGTTACTCTAAGCTCTGTCTACCCCGTAAGTAACTGTAAATACGTGATTTATGTATGTACTAGCTGTTGCCAGCGACTTCGTCTGCAAAGAATTCGCTTATCGCTATCCCGCGGGAACTACGCAATTATCCGGGATAAAAAGTAGCCTATGTGTTATTCCAGACATTTCTCTATCTATGTGCCGAATTTCATCCAGATCCGTTGGGCCGTTCTGGCGTGATTGAGTAACAAACAAACATCCATCCATCCATACTTTCGCATTTATAATATTAGTTAGATGCGCCTGCCGCCCGCCCTCTCTCCCTTTCCCTTTGTCGCCTACCCCGCGCCCCTGTACCGCGCGGACGAAGACTCAGTTAAGCGGTCGGTCTTTAACGACCAGTTGTTACCGGTAACTTCCCCAATAATTGTATGTTTCCCTTATTGTCTGTTAACTAACAACAATGAACTCACATTTACGTTGGTCTCCTGGCAATATGTGTTCAGTTCCATTAAGGCTTTTGTGAAGTCGGTGTAAAGTTGATCTGGCGTGTGAACCACCTGAAACAATAACAACATGGAACATTAGATATGTATAATTTTAAAATAATTAGGTACCTTCACGTACTGCATATATGAAGTCGATTAAAAATAAAGACGCTCCACGCAGCCTGTATTTATGTACAGTCAAGGGCATATATAGTATGTTAACTACCAAGACGTCAAAAACATTCTATAGGTAAGCACACCTTTATGTCACAAAAAAATAAGATCTGTGATACATGTATGGACCAGTGTTGTTATGGATATCCATATCCGTAACCGAAACTATCGGATATCCGAAATAAAAATATATCCGTAACCGTAACCGAATCCGAAATAAAAGTTTTGGAGTTTCGGATAGGGCGAAGTCTAACTAAATATCGTACGAATTAACTGTGCACTCCGCTGGAATGCGACACCTCTCCCGCTACCCAATGACGGCACAGCTCGAGGTGCACAGCAGTGTTGTTACGGATATCCATATCCGTAACCGAAACTATCGGATAATCCGAAATAATTTAATATCCATAACCATAACCGAAACCGATATTATATTTTACCAATATCCATATCCATATCCGGATCCGAAATTATATATCCATAACATCCCTGGTATGGACGACAAAGGGGACCGATAGAGTTGCGGACAGTAGTGCGCCTGCCGCCCGCACCTCTCTCGACCCCCTTCGTCGCCTACCCCGCGACCCTGCGCCGCGCTGGCAAGGACTCAGTAAAGGGGTCGGTCTATAAGTAAGTTAACATAGTAATTCATAATGTGCACAACTTTGTTATTTTCTGATAATAATAAGTTGAATGAATCAGGTCATTGAAAAGTCATCAGTAAAATATTTGTTTTATGATTATAAATAATATTGGCTGTTTTTTACTGGCAATCTTTAAGTACTGAATCTAAAAAAAACATTGGCTGTGTTTTATGATGAAATTTGTGATCATTAATTAAAAATTGACATAAGGATTGACGTTGTAAAGATAATTTTCTTATCCAACTAGCTTAAACAATAAAATGCGGAAAAAGTTAAATGTTTCACCTTGCAACTTTTCTGTTTTTTATATTTCTCCAAAGTGTCTTTTTTGATTGAATCAAAATCTCCGGTCACAAGTTCTGGCGATTTCATATTTTTACGCTTCATACATGACAAACTTTGTACATAGGCTTCCAATTTATTTGTCCCGCCGTCTACTGTAATTCTTATAGCAGCTGGAAACAAATGAAAAATCTAAATGAATGCAACATTTATTATACAGTGTTAGGCTGAGACAATTCAGCATGTGGTTTCTGAGCATCCTGTAAAAGTTCATTATCATCACCAGCATACGTCCCACCGCTGGGCACAGGCCTTCTCTCAGAATGAGAGGGTTCGGGCTGTTCCCACCCGGGCCCAGTGCGGATTGGAAACTTCACACACACCATTGAATAATAAAAAAAAACACTTTTAAAAGTTTATCAAGAAATTTTTATCGAGGTTGACAAATATTTGAACTTGTCTCACCACTAACTGATATCATTCTTATTAATTTTATAACACATCTTAAACTTGCAATAAGCATAACTGCAAAATATTTCTTTAGTCTGGTCATATTAGCAAGGCAATCTTACTATAATATTATAAATGCGAAAGTTTGTGACAATGTGACGATGTGAGTGTGTATGTTTGTTCCTTCTTCACACTAAAACGACTGGACTGATTTTGATAAAATTTGGAACAAAGATAGTTGGTACCCTAGATTAAAACATAGGCTACTTTTTATCCCGAAAAATAGCATAGTTCCCGAGAGATAGCTATAAACACGTCAATTGCTAATTCTACGCAGACGAAGTCGCGGGCAGAAGCTAGTAATGAATATAATATGCTAACAATTGGTTTAAAGTTATAAATATAAATAACTTGTGATAAGTGCACCGTCAGTGAACAGTTTTAAAAATAGACTAGACATTCATTTAAAAACTCAAAGAACACAAGTGCAGTGATATACACGCATCAGCTCAAAAAGCTGCTAGTGTATTATTTTAAATAATAATAATAATAATAAAATAGCAATTTTTTTTATATGCCAAGGAACACAAGCAAGCAAGTGGGTCACCTGATGGCATTGAGCATCACCAACCATGGACACCCGCAGCACTAGAGGATTACAGATGCCATAGGATAGAATATCTCTTGTGCCAGTAATGTCACCAGTTAAGCACTGCTAAGTTTCATACCAAGGTTTTTATTAACATTAGATTGCTTATTACCTTAATGAGTTTGTGAAATACCCATAGAGTTAATGGTTTTTGTGCCAACTGCAAATTTGATATGATAATTGGATGGATGATTGTATTGCAAGAACAATATTTATCGATTCCCATGTTTTTGTAATGTCCAAAATAAAAATTGTATGATCTATAATTGTTTATTAATAATTTGGTAGAAATCCCTTAAATAGATTAAGTTTGTCTCTATAGGTCCTGCTCCTGTTTGTTCATAGGGTTTCTTTATTATTTTTGTGCTTACACTTAAGTTTGTGGAAGCTTAGCTGACTTACCATTGTTCCAGAAATCATTGAAAAACCGTTGACTCTGAGTGATGGGTGTATTTAACATCAATACAGCATAACTTACAGGCAAGTCCCTCTTATATATATACTGACTTACGTCCCATTTCCAGCACTGCACTGGTATGCAATCGGAATTGCATTGATTGTGCTGCGAACAAAAATAATTAAAGCTAATTGGTTATGGGAGAGACAATCACATAGATAGATGTGAGATTTAATAAAAACGAGAAACATAAATGCTGTGGCTGATACATACCTACTTAATATCTTATCGGGAGGGATGAAAAACAAAAGATATCTACCATGTATGTGCGTGTATTAAAACGCAAAGACAAACTAAATTTCCCTATAAAATAAATATAAACTATGAAAACCATGGTCAGATTACTTACGATATTATTGACCGTTAAACTCTTGAGAGCCATAGCACAATAATAATGTATGTTACGATACGAACGACTACGCGAGACTAGAATGAACTGTTGCAACATTGAATTTCTCAAACGTGCGAAGGTTATTAAGATTGATAATTGTTCACCTTGGAATGTATCGATTTTTAAGTACTTTTGATAACATAATCAAATTCGTTAGCGAGCTTTTGTCCCTTTACATGAGCAAGTCAATCAGTGTCAGTAGGTAGGCCCAAACGGCCCAAAGGCCGGTATTGTTTTGACGTTACGTACGTTATTGTCAATGTCAATTTTGACACAGATGACTGTCATGTCATGACATAGGTCGTGACTGACACGCCTGATTGCTGATAACTTGAAGCTATTTATATACGGCCGTCCCATTATAAATACGTGACTAAATTCTTGGCAATTATTTATAAAAAGTATAAGAATACTACTCTTCAATCTTCCAGATGCATATATTGCGAAGTAATGAGGCTTATTGGAAAGCCAATGAACTGATTGATATATATATATATATATATATATATATATCAGCTTTAGCTGTATGAGCTTCAACCCTTAGTCTTAATTGCGTAAAAGAAAAGAAACAAACCAAACCAATGACATGTAGGGATGCCCGATATGTTGCCTTATATCGATATATCGTATCGTAATGTATTGCAATTATCGAATATAAATATTATTACAAAATCCAATATTTAAACTTTACAAATAGTAATTTGGACAATAGTTGTGGGTCTAGTCTATTGTGGATATAGCGTATTATTTGAGGAAGAAAATAAACGCTCAAAAGGTACTGATGTTGCAAAACTACAGATAAATATTTGAGGGCTAAAGCAGTAAGATTTGGCCAAGTAGTCGATATTTTTGATCCGATATTGCTACGAAGCGATACGATATAGGTAAATATTGCATTGACGTGTATCGATATAAAACATAGTGATATTGCCTTCCGTTGTATCGATACATTAAAAAATCGATGCGTATTGGGCATCGCTAATGACATGCCAATGACGGAATGACGGAAATGGTTAAGAAAAGAAAGAGCTGTCAAATCTGTTGAAAGCTACAAATTGTTGTAGGTACTTTGTCTTGTTTGTAAGCTACTAAATTGGACTTGTTTTGTTAATTTTAACCCTAAATTGATCACTTACATCCAATATGAATAGACTATTTGGCAGAAGTAAGCCTAAAGCTCCGGGACCGAGTATCACAGACTGCATCAGCAGTGTAAGTACACAGTTGTTACAACTATTGCCTTGTAATTGGACTACGATGATTCATGGTTGATCTAAACTTAGTGTTTGTTCCTATTATAATGCACGATGCTATATAATATTACAATCTGATCATTTTTATGGAAATATGTATTGATTTTCCTAAAAATGTTCAGTTGTATTACTACCTGCATGATGCAATAGGTATTTTAAGTAATTACCACTAAAAATGTTTTATTTGCGTGATGAATTCTGTTGTCTGACTATAATTATGTCTTGTCTATGTTTAGGTGGATGCTCGGGCTGATGGCATAGAACAGAAGGTACAGAAATTGGAAACCGAGTTAAGGAAATACAAAGACCAAATGGCCAAGATGAGGGAGGGGCCGGCCAAGAACTCAGTCAAGCAGAAAGCTATGCGAGTTCTGAAACAGAAAAAACAGTAAGTATGGCTCGTCGCACTTGTTACTTCAATGAAATATTTTTAATTATACTTAACTAGCTTTTGCCCGCGACTTCCTCTGCATTGAATTATGCATATAAACCTTCCTCTTAAATCATTATCTATTAAAAAAAACTGTATCAAAGTCCATTGCATTGCATAGTTTTAAAGATATAAGCACAGGAACAGATAGACAGCGGAAAGCGACTGTTTAATTTTATACTATGTAGTGATAGATAACGCAACAAATATTTACAAAAAAAATGAGTTCTAATCGAGCTTGTATTAATAAATTAAATTATTATTAAATGTAAAAAATACTTGTTCAAAATCTTATGTTCTTACCAGTATTCTTTTTATCATAATTTAGGTATTTTATTTCTTTTCTAGATACGAGCAGCAACTTGATAATCTTCGCAATCAATCATTCAACATGGAGCAAGCGAACTACGCCACACAGACACTCAAGGACACACAGGCCACCGTTGCGGCAATGAAAGATGGCGTCACTCAAATGAAGAAAGAATTTAAGAAGATCAACATTGACTCAATTGAGGTAAGAATGAGAATGAGTCAGAATTAAATCCAAACAAAAATGGCTTCATTGATATAATCTACAATTTCACCAGTACAAATAAAGAACAATCTTGTTTGATTTACATATGCTAGCCTGAACTGACATATCCTAATCATTCAGATATTAGACAACTGCTAGCAAATTCACAAATAATTTAGTTAAATATTGTTGCCCAAGGTGCATTGGCTCAAATATTACTCTTACCTATTAAGGGCTGAAACCATTACAATCAAGCTCTCAAGGAGGGTGTTCAAATTGCACCTGCAAATGGTCTTTTCCCTTTAACGACTGAAATAGAAAATAATTCCGTTTACCAGATTTATTCTGCATTAAGAAAAACTTCTTTTCAAGTCGTGCTACTCTATGTATGCTATCTGAGTTAATAATTAGCAGCAACTTTGTGATGGCCAAGCGAGATTCCTTTCATAATAAACTACAGTACAGGTTGATGCACGAGACTTGGCACGAATGGATTGAATGAGTGAATGAAGTATTTATGTGTTAGTTACCTATTTGAATACACCACACACGTATGAAAGCGACAGGCTTAAGTCATTTCCATACAAAAATTTCTAAGTGACATTAGTTTCGTTCAATCCATTTGTGCCAACTCTTGTGAATCGACCTTGCTCCTAATCCTGTGTCCAGCAAAGCAATTTTAATAGACTACAGTCTGGCAGATAAATCACTGCAGCCAGATGACACTTCCAAATGTCATTTTACGAAATATTGATACTACATTTATTTCACTAGTGCTCGACTAAGGTCACGTAATGAATGATTTGATTATTGAATGAACGAAATATTTTATGAACGTCATATTCTTAGTTTAGCATATTTTAAATTAAGCGCGATACTTTTGAGGGGTTCAAGGTTCATATTACTGAACAAAAACGACTTTTCCATTTCCACTCCGCACAGAAGCGGGACACAGTCTGTTTGACGTAGCAAACCTGCCTCATGTATTAAAAGAAAAGGAAAAAATGTGTGGTCTTGACCACATAGTAGATAAAATGTGTGATGACTTTGTAATACACATAAATAGTGACAGCAGCAGTGAAAATGATTCGGAATAATTTAAGTTTTTAAGTAAAGTACAGAGGTAGAAAAAAAAAATATAATTGTTGTTTTATTTATGGCAAAATGGGAATGAGTTGAAAACTGGTCACTGATTTGACATGCTTCCGCACATTTCCAAATTGCGCTCTTACACTACTACTAACTAGAAAACATACATATAACCTTATTGAACACATCATTTTATTAAAATACGCTTTGAAAATTCTCTATTTCAACATAAATGACGCAATTTAATTTCATTACATAGTTCATTCTTTCATTCACTCACTAAGTCACATCACTATTTAATATTCGCCATAAACTGACAACACTGAAAGTGTCATCTGGCTGCAGTGGTTTATCTGCCAGACCAGTGGTGGGCAAACTTTTTTCATGGCGGGCCAGAAAATTACAGATATTTCAGAGGAGGGCCAAAATTATACCAAAATGCAATTTTTTTGACACATGACGCATGAACTACGTGGCTAGTCCAGCTGGCTCCTTTGCCTTTGCATCTATTATTCTATTTTATACAGCAGGACCGTCTAAATATCATCATCCTGTGCCACAACACTCCATTTTGAAGGAACGCCGGCGGGCCGCATTGAATTCCTTTGCGGGCCGGAGCTGGCCCGCGGGCCGTAGTTTGCCCATCACTGTGCCAGACTATAGAGACAACATAAAGTTGCGTGAAACTATTAGCGTATACTTTTGTCCTAATCCACTTTGATTTAAATTACATTTGTATAACGGATATTTAAAAATTCCAGGATGTGAACGATGAGCTTGCTGACATGCTGGAACAAGCTGATGAGGTGCAGGAGACGTTAGGCCGCCAGTACGGAATGCCAGAGATAGATGATGATGAGCTTGCTGCTGAGTTGGATGCACTAGGTAAGGATATATCTACACTAGCCGTTGCCTGCGATTTCGTCTGCAAAGAATTCGTTTATCGCTATCCCGCGGAAATTATCCGGGATAAAAAGTAGCTTACATGCTATTCCAGACTTTTCTCTATCTATGTGCCGAATTTCATGCAGATTCGTAGGGCCGTTCTGGCATGATTGAGTAACAAACAAACATCCATCCATCGATCCATACTTTCACATTTATAATATTAGTTAGATTAGATGCGACGGCATGTCCAGCCAAGGTCAAAGTAAAAGGAAATGGTGATGCAGTCGTGTGTACCTTCAGAAAAATTGATTCCTGACCCACTGTGGAACGCTCTCACAGTAAATGTCATAGTGACGTTACATTGAATTGACGAAGAAATTAAGTGACGTTTACTGTGAGAACGTTCTATGGTGAGAGCAGGCATCAAATAGTTCGACTCGTACATACAATGTGTTACAAAATACCCTTTAAAATATTAAAACCAAAAATATTGCCAAGCCTAGTTAACTGTCATCTCAGGAAACAATACTGGGGTTCTTAAATATTGTAAATGGACTGGTTATAAGGTCACATTTAACCTCTTTTCGGCTTTACGGGTAGTTTTGTACAGTCGCCATCAGATATATCGTAGCGGGCGAGGTCCTTAAATAATTCGGAGCAGCCTTAAATTTCAATAAATTCGTTACACTAAGGTTAATAACATCAGAACACGCAATTAGTCATAAATAAAGTAGCAGCGACTTTTCAATAAAATCGTGACGTCACAGATCGTCAAAGGTATCGATGCAGACAGGCTGACCATAAAGATCGGAACATTTTTTGAAAATATACCTTAACTTTGTGACAAACAGTTTAAATTACAGTGTGTTTATAATGAAATTAGTTTTACAAAATAGAACTACATGCTTTGACTTATAACAGCAGAAGAAGAGAAATTTTATTCGTAAAAAAAGTATTTGGCAATTTAGTGGCCAGTAACAATTTACACATTATACAACAAAAAAGGTTTTATGTTACTAACACAGTGAATTATGCATGCAGACGCGTACACTATATAGGTGACATATATTTCAATATGGCATGACGTTTGAGCCTTATTTGTATTTTGTTTGAAATTCGAATCTATTATTATATACGTAAGGTTTATTTTCTACATATGTTCCGATATTTGTGGTCAGCCTGACTGTTTCGATACCTTTGACGATATGTGCTTCCTGATATTTTTAGCTCATTGAACGTCCCGAATTTATTGAAAAGTCGCTAATCTTATATTTATGACGGATTGCGTGTTCCGATGTTATTAACCATATCTAGTGTAACGAATTTATTGAAATTTAATGCTGCTCCGAAATATTTGAGGACCTCGCCCGCTACGATATATCTGATGGCGACTGTAACATCCTGTATATTTATACTAACCATATCAAGCTACTTTTCACCCCATCACAAATCTAAACATATTTAATTGTAGACTGCACTAAACTCAAACGCCCTTATTTCTAAACGCTCTATAGGCTTCTGCCACAGAATAAGTAATAGTACTAAAGTACAGAAGGCTCACTCTCTGGAGCCGATTAAATAAATAAAAACTTTTGCCGCGAACGAATAAAGCACAATCTAGTTCGCTCCTGTTATATTTACCTATAGCGATAATAGCCCACAGCCCTTCATCACATTTCCCGCAAAGCATTCATGCCAAAAAAAACCGTGTTACTACGCGAGAGTGCTTCTTTTAGTTTAACCGTTTCAATCATGGCCGTTCACGACGTCACCGCGTGCATAATTAAGGTTGTGACTTACGAATTACAATATTTTTTGTACTGTAGCGGGTAGAACGGAGTGAAGCGAGTGAAAGACGATAAGTATTATTGACTGACTGACTACCTAATTCGGAAGCGCGAGAAATCGAGAATCAACGCGTGCGAACTAAGCAGCGCGCGGTGACCCACAGATTAACCGGCCTGGGCCAGCCGCCGCGCGTACTTGTAGTTTTATACCTACAGTGCGGAGTGGACCCGGCCTGCTTCTGCTAACTTAGCAATTGTTGGTTCTTATCTGTGAAAGGTAAATGTCAAAGTGACAGATAAGGACAAACGATTACTTAGCAGAAGCCTATAGAGCATTTATGAATAAGGGGGAAAGATTGTAGGGGTAAACCTGAGCCTCACGGAATAATTGCCATAGCGTAAGTGACAACTATTGAGATAACCTGGCTGTCAACATAGAATAATTATGTGGTGCTGTGTGCGACAGGCCTTTGCCTCGTAGATACGTTAATTTGCAGACCCCGACCCGACCTGTCAGTTATTTAGTGGGCGACGGGACTCTAGTGGTTAAACCTCGCTTAAACTTTGTCCCCGCGCAGCACAATTGACAACATTTCATATTTCTGAGCCTATAATTTTAATGGTTCTCTGTATTTTGTTTGAAATGATGAACATGCTGGCAGTTAAATTTTTTCGCTAGGGCTTGTATTTAATTTATAATTAATTTATTAATTTGTGCTTATTCTAAAAGGGCGTAACTCCGGTACTATCACAGAATACACACTTATCCCTTTGTCTTTTCTCGATAGAAAAAAAAACTGACGTTAATTTCAAATTGTCATGTCAGGCCCTATTCTCCAATATTCAATTTTCGAGGTTCGCTTCGTGCTGTTCCGCTCATACTAATAGTCATTATCTTGAGAGTGAGAGAGAAGGTATGCAACGAACTTCGAAAATAGAATTTCAGAGTTGCCCCCCCTTGTACTTTGAAGTTGTCAAAAATACAAAATTATGATCGCTTATTTTTTCTCGCGAAAAAAGCAAAGGCGTTTCACCTATCCTGTGGTAGTTTGGGTAAAATTAGGACATATTTTTATTACTTTTTAATTTTTTATAATAAGCGATATTAAAATTATATAAACATATTGCAGTGATCAGGAGGCAAAATACTTTCGAACCATTTTCAGGTGTTATAAAAATGAAATGTTGTCAATTAAATATAGCTACAGGTATAGTGCAAAATGATATTCCATGACATTTCGTTAAATTTTATCTGATTTTCAACTTTAGTGACATAAAAGTAAAAAAATAAGTCAAAAAGTCAAAAGTTTATTTTGCAAATAGGCCGCCAAGGGCACTTTTACATGTCTTTTTTTGAATCTACCAGCGCATTCGGAAAGACCATCATTGCCAAGAAGAATGCGCCGCAAGAAACTTGGCACAAAGTCATTTTTTCAAAATAAAATAGATTTACAATAGTACTTAAATTCTACTTAACTTACCTATAATACAATTAATACATTTTATAAAAGGGATGTAGAAGGTCCCTAAGTTAAGTCCATACCTTAAATTACATTGGTCTATAGTAGAGATGTATAAAGTCTCTACTGGTCAAAGCGAAACAAAATATGCGATAATGATAAGAAAGAGAAAGTAAATGGTGAATAAAAATAATTTAAGTTCAGTGGAGGTGTAAAACGCCTCCACCGTCAAATAAGTTAATTGGATATATCTCCAATGTCGATGAGAAATAGAGTATATATATATATATATATATTAAAAATCCAGTAACACAAGCGAAAACTCGTCGATATGTGCATCCTTGCCATCCTAACCTACGGTGCGCAAACATGGTCTTTAACCGAAAATCAAAAGTCCAGGCCTAAGGTTTGCCAAAGAGCAATGGAGCGCAGCATATTGGGGGTGAAAAGGACAGATAGAATCCGAAACACCACGCTGCGCTCAAAATCACGTATAGCTGACGTCGGGGAAAAGACTGCTAGGCTCAAATAGGACTGGGCTGGACATGTCTGCCGCATGCATCCACAGAGGTGGGCCCACTCAGTCACTTGGTGGGTGCCAGAGAATGGCCAACGACGACGAGGCAGACCAAGAAGGCGATGGCGGGACGATTTAGATGCGTATATGGGGGAATGGCCTGACATTGCGCCGGACCGAGAGTTGTGGAGGTCGAGAGGAGAGGCCTTTGCCCAGCAGTGGGACACTTCCATAGGCTATTAAATGAATGAATGATGATTAAAATTATGAAATATGCATTTCATGTCAAGTAAATAACCGATAAGCTTTTGGATTCCGAAGGCAAGCTTACGTCTGCCGCCCCCAATGTTGGCTCACACGCGCTTGTCAGAAAGGAAGCGGAGAACAAGTACTTAATGCAATGATTGAAATTTTAATTAACTACTTAGCACAAAAGGTTGATCTGTTTAAGGTATGCAATGTGTAAGATGTTTAGGTAAATCTAATTGAGGGTAAATTTAAAGGAGACGATACAGCAGCTATTAATATTATAAACATTTATTTAAGTTAAGTACTTACAGGTTGTCTTGAATAGCCCGGACACGAATAATAGAACACTTTGTACTACATAAGTATAATTAGGTATATACTACAGTACAGAATTAAGTTAAAGTTTTAAAGTGGAGGTAGGAATAGGAAGCCAATCTATTGCAAACAAGCAGCCTTACAGCGTTGCGTTTCCAAGCAAGAATGAGCCAGCCCGGCGCGGCCATCATTATTTATGCTAACCCCCACCTCCATTTCAAACTACATACCAGTTTCCTGTTAACACATTTTAATACTTAAAACTTGAAATAATATTGTTATTCTAGATTAAATATCCAAATAAGCAAATTAAATTTATGTACATTTTTATATATTATGCCACTTTAGTCTAACACGCTCATGTCATACTCTGAAAGCAGAGCGGTGCCGAGGGCATGTATCACTTCCGTCCCCACAAGCTCACTATGGGGACGTTTTAGGAACTTCGACGTTGCTAGCCTGTAACTAGACAGTAAATGAAAAAATAAAACAACAAAAGAAAACGGAAATCTATAAGCCTAACAATATACCTACCTAATACCTAACTTAGCACACATACACATACGACATAGCAATATTTATGTCCTTGTAAATAATTAATAATAATAAAAATAAAAATATTACTAAATTAAAAAAAATACAAACTAATTAAAACAGGTAGGTACAATATTTAAATTGATAGATCCTAATATTGATAATGACTATATAATCTTTAATCTTAATAAAGATTTTAAGATTAAAGATTATATAGTCATTAAAGTCATCATGTTATTAAAGTCGTGTATACAATGCAGCTGCCAGATCAAATTGTTTTATAAATAAGAACCTTATTCCAATGTCGCTTAAGTTGAAAACCGCAGGGGGGATTAAACGAAATGTCATGGAAAATCATTTCGCACTACATCTGTACCTAGGTTACTTAGGGATAATGTGTATAGCATTCTAATGGTGGAAGAATTTCTGAAATTGGTCCGGTAGCTTTTGAGTTTATCTAACCAATATTATAAATGCGAAAGTATGGATGAATGGATGGATGGATGGATGTTTGTTTGTTACTCAATCACGCCAGAACGGCCCAAAGGATCTGGATGAAATTCGGTACATAGATAGAGAAAAGTCTGGAATAGCAAATAGTCTAGCTAGCTAGCTAGTTTGTTATAAACGTACAAAAAATACAAATCTCCTTTTTTATTATATCAGTGTACATGAAGATTATCGATCAGATACCTATCGACTTTGATACGTATGTAATCCGTTTATTTCGCAATGTTTGAATCACCATTGTTTTATGTTGAAAAATATTATTCACCATACACACTGTACATTTTTTTACTTCAAATCTTCTCCAACAGGCGACGAGATAGCCCTAGACGACGACGCCTCCTACCTCGACGATGTTGTGAAGGCCCCAGCGGCTCCCGACAAGGAGCCTGGCGCGGACAGCCTGCGCAACAAAGATGGCGTACCGGTCGACGAGTTCGGTCTACCGCAGGTGCCTAGCGCTGTGCAAACTACTCGCTAGACTAGTATGAAGGCAGGTTGGAAATTTAAAAGGTCTGTGGGGAGGGAACTTTGATTAAAGTAAAATAGAAGATTGGTGACGATATAGCGAGTGAGGTTTGTACTTTTTCAGTGAATAATAAAATTGTATCATTTATAAAACATAGGGTAGGTGCCCCGATTTTGGTCATGGGCCGGTTTTGGCCATTTTCAACTTTAAATTGAGACAACTTTATATTTACCTATACTATTTAAAAGGTATTGTGGTAAACCTTTATTCTGTCTAAAATCATAAAGTATGTCCATCACGCAGGCGTGCCATCCAAATGTCACTCGGATTGCGATTGCGACTAAGTCAGTTAGACGACGGGAGACCTAATGGGGTCCTTGCTCTAAAAATCATCTACCTTCCGCTATTTTACTTTATCCGATATGTATATAAATCTATAGACAATTTAACTATCTAACTATTCCCCATTTAATTCATATATGAACTGCGATGTTTCTCTCTCCACATTCTGCCGGTTTTGGAATCAAGCTGTAGTAAGTATATAAATATTTATAAGCTTCCACTTTCTTTCGAACCATGTTCTTTGTAAAATTTAATACACTCACATTATACGAGCCGGAATGGTTTTGTAGGGGTCAGTTTGTATTATCTATTTGACTTTTATCTGAATTATGAATTAATATTATGGCCTTCATTTGAAACCCAATACAGGTTGATCTTTTCTGGCATTTATTATACAGCATGGTTCGATGTGAATTTCAAAGCAAATGTCATATACTTAATGTAATTTTATTGGCACAGTGCGATTAACAACTTAACTTTAGCTCATAGCTCTATTGTATAAAATAATGTTAAATTTTGTTGCTGTATGTCTGATTTTATATAAATTGTAATCTATTTTAAATAAATTTAAGTTGTTTAATATAATTGATGATGATTTTCAATTACTATGCATTCCTATGCTTTGTGCTATTTACTACAAACACTAGTATAGGTATACGAGTAAAGTATAATATGGTTTGCTGCCATGCAGTAAGCTAAGCGATAAAAAAAAACCGGCCAAGTGCGAGTCGGACTCGCGCACGAAGGGTTCAGTACCAGAAAAAATGGTAAAAAAATACTTTGGTTGTATGGAAGCCCCCCATAAATATTTTTTTTATTTTTTTTTGGTTTTGTTATTATTGTGGCAATAAAAATATAACATCTGTGAAAATTTTAACCTCCTTGATGTTACGGTTCATGAGATACAGCAAAAAACGCCAACAACTACTCTGTTGTATCGGAGCCCCCCTTAATTATTATTATTATTTTGCTTTTAGTATTTGCTGTTGTAGCCACATCACAAAAAAAATTGCACAAATCTGTGCAAATTTGAACTGTCTAGCTATTACGGTTCTTGAGATCTAGCTCGGCGAGTGGTAGCCATGAAAAAGGGCTAAAATATCACGTTTTTTGTATGGGAGCTCCCCTTAATTATTATTATTATTTTCTTTTTAGTATTTTTTGTTATAGCGGCAACAGAAATACACAATCTGTGAAAATTTCAACTGTCTAGCTATTACGGTTCTTGAGATACAGCCTGGTGACAAACGGACGGACAGCGAAGTCTTAGTAATAGGGTCCCGTTTTTACCCTTTGGGTACGGAACCCTGAAAACATACACCGTCCATGCAAGAGGGTCACACTATCAAAAAAAAAAGTTTTCTTGCGTAACACTTGTAAAATTACCATTTATAACATTCAGAAAATTTTATAGTAGAATAACCTAAAAGAAAATAACTTAATTCTGGAAAAATGGGATGCTTTAAAATAAAATTGGTTATAAAGGATTTTTGGGAAAATAAAAGGATTACAATAAAACCAGAAAATATTTAGAAGGCAAAACAACCTTTAATAATAATAATTTACGGACATTATATTACACAGTCAACTCTAAAATACTGTTATGTTCATTTCATACGTACAATTAATAAGGCATTAGGTAAATACTGCATACAATCACAGTAATAGGTAACGAGCGTCGGATAGGTACCCATTCGAATCGCGACACGAAATATATCTAGGTATCTCGACCAATAAATAATACTTAAGTCCTCAATATTTACATCCTAGGTGCTATGTACAACTTCGAAGTTTGATCTCGATTCGCAACAGTCTAACTATGCTAGAGACACTTTAGTCCAGGGCTTCTTGGCCTGTCTTTGGCAAGAAGAAGCAGAGGAACGCAGCCACTGTGAACAAACAAAATGTATTAATGTCAAGAATGCATAAAAAGTCGCTGTCAATAGAAATTCCGAACAATGTAAATAAACTATTTAATGAAATATCCATATTCTAGCACTTGTTTATTGTTTTAATCGTTCAGAATAATGATGTGATAAGTTTAATAACACACGGATTTAGCAGTACTTGATGAGGGAAAATGAAAATTAAAGACATTTTAAATACCTACGAGGCTTGAAATAGAAATAGAAATATTTATTGCATAAACTGTGGGTGTACATAGTTTGTTTACAATGTTTGCAATTTCAATTGACTGGCAGTTTAATAAATTTTGGCATGTGCAGTTTTTGAAATGCAAGAATACTGGCTGCTGCACGGCTAGCACAAATGTGCGCGACACAGCTGCTGCAGCTAGTCCGGTCTTGAGCTAGTCGTGCTGGGAGCGCTTTTCTAATTGTACAAAAGAACATTAGCTACCAGTGGCGTAGCGTCCATAGAACTCGATTCCCACTGGCTTGCCTACTTTAAGGCATTTGGGCAATTTATTGTGCAGAATTAGAGGAAAAGGCTAGTTAAGTTCCCTTCGGCTTGCCTTCTGATATACCTGACGCCACGCCACTGTTAGCTACTATAACTTTTAGTTACTGGATACAAAAAATAATAATATTGACAAGTCTTTATGAGATCTTTTATTAATTCTAAATGATGGCAAGGCCTATACATCTTAACTATAAATACTTACTGAAGAGAAGGAATGCGAAGAGGGCGATAGGCACGACGCAGTTGATGTCGATGAGGTACCCGAAGGACAAGTTGCCGATCAGCCCGCCGCCTCGGCCCGCCGTGAGAGATAGCGCGGCAGCCATTACCCTGGTGCACATAATCACGTTAATAACGTTCTTTTTTTAATGCAATTTTTTTTTTATGTGAATAGGAAGGCAAACGAGCAAGTGGGTCACCTGATGGTAAGCGATCACCACTGCCCATAGACACCGGCAACCCCGGAGGGATTGCAGATGCGTTGCCAACCTAGAGGGCTAAGATGAAATGCCTCTTGTGCCCGTAATTTCCCCGGCTGTCTTACTCTCCACACCGGAACACAGCAGTGCAGGCAGGATTAGGGAGTAAGATGGTGGTAGCTATCCGGACGGACCTTGCACAAGGCCCTACCACCCGCAAAAGGCATGCGTTTGATCAAAATCACGCCTGATGGTTATCATAGATAATGTTGGAATAACCTCAATGATTGTAATGTCTTTCACTCAATTGTCAAGGGGAACATTTTGACAATAAATACCCAGTTTCTGGCACCCGGCAATTATTGTAATTACAATGCTGGGTAGTTTATCTACCCTACAAAACATAAAAAATTGGTTACCTACAGCCTAGGTATCCGATTGTTAAACCCCAGAGTATCGTCAATTGTCATTGTTATAATGAACTATTCGTAGTTTTTGGCGCCTCTACTACCTCTATCTATATATCTACTGCTGATACTGAATCTCGGAATTCAGAAGCTTTTTGAAAAGTCTAATGTGCCAAAAAGAAAGTTAGAAAGATGTTGGCAACTTACAAAACACAGCAATTTTTTATTTATTCCAATCTTCATTTTGGGCCATTATCCGCTAACAAGAAATGTTAATACCCACAATTTTACTGCCAAATTTACAAGACATAATAGTGCTAATTTTTTTCCACAAAATTGCTATTATTAAAAATTTTTTGTTTGTGATAAAATATATGTTGATTTCTTACCTAAGGTTCGTAGGGAATAAGTCTACGAGCACGCAAAAGACGAGCGAGATGGCGAGCGAGGTAAGCGCTTCAAAGATGCAGGATAGCACCAAGTTCTGAGTTGAGTTCTGTACGTAGTACATGCCCACTGTGACGATGCCGGCCACGGTCAAACTGAAGACTGAAAGACACAAGCAAGGTTAACAATGAAGTAACAGCTCTCTTTCACTCTTTATAGCCAGTTTTATGTTTATTTATTTATTTTCGGAGAACCAACACCTATATACATTACAGAGTAGATTCCTTCTATAGTAACAATGAAGCCAATTATAGGATCTCACAACTAGAATGTTGATTTTTAATCCCTACCTGTATGGTTTAATGCATTCACTGCCACCGACGACGCATATATGCGTTTTCTTTCGCTCGGTGCCGCCTGTCACAATTTTACAGGCAACTGAACACACATGTGCGTCAGCGGCACCTGAAGAAGTCTCAGGTTTGGCAGAGCAATTTATTATGTATGTGAGTTTGGTACACTAGCATAATTGGAAACTAGCGTAAGAAACTACCAGGTCTCAGCGTCCCTCAGACCTCACACAGGCTCTTGGGCCTTCTATACGACAAAGCACCATTTTATAGGTATCTCGTCTCATCTGACAAGTTAACTTCGTCTACTTACTCAAGAAGAATTTAGCTCCAAGTTTGTGGACACACAGAGGCAGCCACAGCGACGTGGGTATACAGGCAAGGCCGACGATCAGGGTGTGCATGTAGACGCTCCCGTCGATGGTCTTCAGGCAGTCGAAGGGATCATCAACCGCGTCGTCGACAACAATGCCAGAGACGTCGCACACAGAGGCGGACACGTTGGGGAAACGGGTTTCGAACTCCTCGTAGCGGTTGAACAATTCGGGGAACCAGACCATGAGGGTGTAGTAACTGTAATGAATAATGACGTTTAATTATAAGGTATTTGATTTGATCTACTGCAGTAATATCTGAAAAATACTTCAAAAGAAGCCTTCAGAGCTCGCTTATTCAGGCTTTTACAAAATCAATGAACCACGTCTTAGCACATGCTTTAGATACTATCTGATCAGGTGAGGAGGAAGACGATAGATGGACTGTGAAGAACCAAATATATTTAAAAAACAGAAGTTCATAGATATTTTAGGCTAAAGACAATGGCATGGATTAAACTGACAATATTATCGTGATACTTGGGTGTCAATATGTCTTGGGTGGACATGTTCAGTAGTTCGTATGATAGGTATAATAGCGTCAAATAACTCTTTTGTTGATGGAAAGTATGTAATTGGGAAAATGTATTACCTATAGTGATTTTTCTTTATTTTATCTTTTATTTTTTTAGTAGTGAGCCCTGATATTGTTTAGGTTGCTATGCATAAGATTATTTTGGTTCGGGTTTTGGGTACATTGTTACTGCCCATTGTTTCTGATCCATTGCCACATCTACCATAAAATCTAAGTGGGAATTGTTTTAGGGTATAGGCTAAGTTTCCTGCATTATGTTCTTAATAGTTTATTTTTTAAATTGTGTCTGTATCTGTTTTTTTTCCCAATAAAGAAAATAAAAATAAATATAAAATATAGGATCGTGGATTTCAAAATAACCGAATTCGCTGCGATACGCTAATATTGACCGTCTTATCTATGCCATTAGGTGAAATTTCGTCTACTTACGCCGTGGTTAAACCGAACTGGATGAGGCAGGTAATTACGGTGTATTTGAGATAGGGAGGCTTGCATAGCGCTTTAGTTTGAACCCAGATCTCGCTGAAGAGTCGCTTCAGGTCCTTGGGTTTGCGCATGCTGAGGCTTCGGACGGATTTCTGGGAGTGCTGGGATGCCACCGATATGGTTCGCACTTTCTCCTTGAGGCTCTTGATCTGTGAGGGAACAGCCATAAAGTTAATGATTCGTTGTATTTGTAAATACATTTTTTTGAAAATTTTAACTGCAAAAATCATTGAACAACCTGGTGTACAGTCAAGGGCATAGCATATGTACGTTCCCAAGACGTCAAAAATATCTACACACCTTTATGCCATAAACAATTTGACAATGGCTGTATCGATATTTATGCTCTCGACTGTACCTATCTAGGTTTAGAACAGGTATAATAGTTATAGGGTTCCCGATGGCATGCATCGATAATAGATCATTGTAGTCCGCTATGGGATAGCTAGTGCTTTTCTTGTCGAGACTACGCATTGGGTCACGGTGTTAAGTATAAATAGTTCGGTATCGGTTCTAGTACTTAGAACTTTTCGTGATAATTACAACAGAATTAGGAACGACTAGCTTTTGCCCGCGACTTCGTACGCGTCTGACATTAATTCAAGTAAGTAATAATACAAAAGAAATATGTAATTTTTAAAAACAACTCCGAAGTTGAATGCACTTATTTCTGTCCCGCGGGAATTTCGCATTTTCCCGGAGAACATGTTTGAGTGTTACAACCATCTACAGGTGTGCCGAATTTGAAGAGTCTAGTTATTAGTTACTGAGAAATATATAAGCCTCATTTATTCCCTATCCCGTGGGAATTTCAAAAAATCCCTTCTTAGTGCTTCCCTGGGATACTCAAGATTTACGTCTGCCAAATTTCAAGTTCCAAGGTCCAGTGGTTTAGACTAGGGATGTGACATTCTACGTGAAAAATCGATTTTTAATTAATCGATTATTTTTTTCGCATTAAAAATCGATTAATAAATAATCGATTTTTCTTAAAAAAATAATCGATTTTTATATTAATCGATTTTTTAATGAATTTTAAAATAAACGCTATAAATATTTTATTTATCATGGTTTTATTAATTAAAATTGTTTCAAAAGCACAGAAGGGCTGCCATCGTAGACGCACAGATGGCGTTAATGCATATCATCTCCATGGAGATAGTATTCTTTGATAGTTCGCGGTCCGGAATATAAAAGACCAGACTTAATTTCGGGGGTGGTAGATAAAAAATCGACTATGCTTGATTTTTGACTATAAAAAAAAATCGATTATTAATCGATTATTTGTAATAAAAAAATCGCGAATAAAAATCGATTTTTACATTTGGAAAAATCGATTTTTAATCGATTATTTCCATAATCGATTATTTTTTCACATCTCTAGTTTAGACTGTGCGTTGTCTGTCAGTCAGTCAGTCACGGTACTGTTTTATAGGTATAGATTAGAAACTCACGGGATAGTTATCGGGGTCATCGCCTGTGTTCTGTTTGTAGACGCTCTTGAGGCAAGCCAGCGCATCGTCGTAGTCTCCGCACTCCATCATGAACTTGGGACTCTCAGGGAAGGTCAGGAGCCAGAAGCCAAGCAACAGGGAAGGCACGCCGCAAGCCGCGACGAACCAGTTCCATGAGTCGTATGAGAAAGATCCGCTTTCGATGCGGATACCGGTGATAGGGATGATGCCCCATGCGATCACTGGAAATGGGTAGGTTGAATTAGCGTCGTCTTTTCGGGGTTATGTCCTGGGATAAAGATGAACGAGGGGATAGTATTGGAATAAGCCGTTAATATCACACGTAGTTTGTGCATTCTCGAAAGTGAACTTGATAGGTTTGCTATTGAGTTATATTAGGCACTTCGATACTCCGAGGGAATCAAATAGTTGGATTTTTAACGTTGGATTGTTAAAATAGTTCAAAATGATTCGTTTTATTTTCTGTTTCAACGGAAGGTTTATCAGTCGGTCGTTTTGAATAGTTAACTGCTCCCAACTTTCCGGACTCCCCCAAGTAAACCAAGTAAGTACCTATCTTATTCATTTGAATTTTAGGCAACATACATTAAGGCCTTTGCGTCTGTTACAGACGAATTATGCCGTATCGTCTGGGAGTCAACGCTTCCTTTGGCTATATATACATCTTTTTTTTATATAAGAGGGGGCAAACGAGCAGACGGATCACCTGATGGAGAGAGACTAATACCACAGTACATATAAGCACAAGCAGTAGGGAATCTACGAACAAATCGGTCGAAACGAACGCACACATAGACACGCGCTTTTACACGGCACCTAAGGGGATCTCGCGGTGCCGTCAGTCGCGCGTGGCGCAATGAGACGAGCGGCCGTGTTCGTTTTAAACATCATGCCAAGAGCGTATTGCGCAGTGTACGGCTGCTTGAACTCGGCTTCTTCAAAACCGGAGCTTTCGTTTTTTAAACACCCTGCTGATGTTGAAAGGTAAGAATAATACTATGTGATTATGAAATAAAATGTATAAGTAACTATATTATTTTTATAACGAGAAATGTCAGATTTCACTTCTCCGACAAATGCTTTTTCTGTTAAATAAAACGTTTGGCTGTTTAGATGACAAATAAGTAGTTGCCGTATATTATAGACCGTGTTTTTGGTGAAAAAAAAATCTACGGACTTTCATTGTTATCATCTTGCATCTATATAGTATATGTACTAATATATTATAGAAAACTACACTGGAAGGATAACTTGTCAAATACCTATTGGTAGGGCAAGGGTATTTATTTCATTTGGTGTAAATCGGCTGTCCGCGACAATATCACCATCCAAATGATGATGGATGTTTACCGTGTGTAAAAGTATCTTGTAATAAGGAATGATTTCTAACGGCCGCCTCTTTTAAATTTTTGATATATAAAGTAATGTGAAAGTTATTTCGTTCAAAAGGGCCAAAATGTCATTACCAAGGTGTGTCCGCTTTCCAATTTTCGGTAAAACTTCTGCAAAAAGTTCCATTTAACTGGCGTTTACGGCTGAAGCTACTATTTCCCTAAAAAGTTTCATAGTTATATCATACAATATTGATTGCACAAATTAAAACGCATCATATAAAACGGAACAGTAACATCGTACATTTGGGTTCCTGTTTAACTCGTCATCACCGTGGCACAACGTAACGCGACATATAGCTCTGCACTGAACAGCTCTGCACAACCCCCGCCGCTCCCCCCGCGTGCCTACTGTCACCATTCAGAAGGCAGAGTGAGCCCACGTCGCGCAAAGCAATATTAAGAATTTATTTATTTTTTACAAAGTCGTACCGTGGTTTTTGTCACAATAATATTGACATTCCCGTTGGTCTCATTCCTCGGTAAGTACATGAATTATTTATATTTATCATATTTTATCGTATAGCCTAACCGATTGATTATGACGTAATCAGTAAAACATTTTGGAATATCTAATATGGTACATGCTAAACTGAAAATAGCTGCATTTTGTCATTACCAAGGTGGTCATTACCACTGATTACCGTGGACTTTTTACCCACGGAAAGGACGATTATTCCATGGTAATGACTTTCTGCACTTAATTCTGTAAAGACGTTGGCTTTTATATATTTTTCCATTTCATATCTGTCCACTTTTTCTGTTAATTCATTTGATTCTGTATTTTTGCTAATATTTATCACGTTTTTATCTGTTTCAGTGGAAGAAGTAAATAAATATGCCAAGTAAAAAAGGAGATAGTAAACAAGAATTGCTAATAAAAAAAACGGAAAAGTAGCTAAAAAAAGACGCGAAAAAATTAAATCTAACACTGAGCTGTATACCTAGAAAAGGAAAAAAACGTTATGCTCAAAGAAAAGAGGCATGAAAAAACTTCTATCAATAAATGAATTTAAAAAATGCAACGTCTGCTAGCTAAGCAAGAATAAAAAATTTAAAAGATGTCTTGCAATAACAATGTGTTCCTTTATATTGTGTTATTATTATTTAAGTGATTTGTTAGAAAATATAATGGTGTGCGGAATAATTTTCCTTTGTGAATAATTATTGTACTTAGACACATTAAGTAATAATGACGGTCTTTCCAAATGTGCTGGTACATTCAAAAAAAGACATGTAAAAGAGCCCTTGGTGGCCTATTTGCAAAATAAACTTTTGACTTTTGAAGAGAAAGAAAACAATTTTTTTGAAAAAAGATTATTTTCTACTTCAAAGAATTTCAAATGTGTGAGCAAAACTATATGAAGCTACTAAAAAAATCATTATGTTACTCATATTTGGTATTTTATTATTTATTTGTTTAATATTTACATTCTTTTATTTAATAACCAAATTGATTAAATACTTCGGTACTTTGAAATACGTCAAAATCTGTTTAAATTAATTAGAGATAGGAACATTTGTCATTACCATGTGCTATCGTCATTACCAAGCATGCAAAATGTCATTAC
Source organism: Pandemis heparana (assembly GCA_963854515.1). Taxonomy (NCBI): domain Eukaryota; kingdom Metazoa; phylum Arthropoda; class Insecta; order Lepidoptera; family Tortricidae; genus Pandemis; species Pandemis heparana. The sequence continues at coordinate 5,679,639 of OY978011.1, read as the reverse complement.
CATGACGCTTAAAACATTGCGGGTCCAAATCTTCAATTTTTGGGCTCCTAAAAGATGGCCTTTATTTTTTTTATAACCCATGTATCACAAACTGTCAATTAAGATTAAGTTTGTGATTGAAAACAATTTTATTTTTATTTTTTTAACAAAGTGCCCAATTTACACCAAATGAAATAAATACCCGCAAACCTTGGTTAAAAAAACTATTCAATTTAACAAAAATTAAATCGACAACCCTAACGCTTTATTGGAGCGTAGGTACTTATTTCAAAAAGTAGGCCTATCTTCCCTACTGCTTTAGCTTATATATATACTGTGCTAATACGAGCGAGAGCCACATACTCTGCCACATGCATAACTAGAGAAGTGTGCGGAGGTTGTTACTGAGCTGCCTTCATGTCGCTTTTGTCTCTTGTAGGCAACATAGGGTAACTAGATAAATGGAGCAACTGAAACGCTCGTGATCAGTGAAAAGGTAGCGACTTAATCACACAAGAATAATTTCTAATTCAATTGATGTAACAACTTTTGTTCTTTGTTTCTGTATTGTTTTGTACCTACTGATTTGTGGTGTTCAATAAAGAGTATTTGTATTGTATTGTTTGTTACAACTTACAAGGAAGTAAGATGACTCCTAGAGTCCAGAACATTTCCATCCAGCAGAGAATCTTCTCTCTGTATTTAGTTTGCTGGAACTCTCCAAGGTACGGAAAGCAGATACCCATGGCGCCGGCGACCCTGAAATGATGTAGGTACATTTTAGAGGTTTACTGTCGTTTGTTTCTTCTTCATTTGTTTGTCGCATTGTTTGCAATTAAGGCACTGTCTGCGATATTATTTACGATTAGTAATGACTGTGGGAAACCGTTCAAGCCGTGAATAGAGGTATGTATGTGAGCGTGAACGCAGTTAATCGAATCGTCATTGTTCTGGGGAAACTGTCAAACGTGATATTTTTTCCTAGTGCACTAGATAGGAGATAGGTACCTGTGATTGCACATCTTTGTTAATCTGTTGCGGCGGTCACGTGTATCAATCAACTCAAGGAATCAATTGTCTGTTATGGTTATGTTATACAAAGTTGGTACAATAATTAGGTACGCATTGGACGACAAGTTTTTAAAACAACCATAAAAAATGTTGAGTTTATTAAAAAATATTTTTTTTCATTATAATTTAAGAATTTGCTTCATAAAATGTCTCATCTGTACGTAACTACACAAACGAGTCCCATCTCCACAACAATTTTAGTACGAATCAATTTTGAACTTACGCAAAGCCGTTAATGAATCGGCAAGCCATGAAGATGGGTAAGATCTGCACGAAGGAGGAGACGATGCCGCAGAAGCCGTCCAGCAGCAGAGTGGAGACCAGCACAATCTTGCGGCCCTTCGTGTCGGCGAGGCAGCCCCAGAAGTAGGAGCCGATCACCATGCCTGGAGTGTGTGTGATATTAGAACCAAAAAGTTTCAAGAGTATTATAGCCTATAGCCTACAGAAAATGAGGTAAGCAGAAGGTCGGTATATTTTTTATAACAATAGTACTTCTAGTTTCTGTAATGTAATTGACAGTTGCTGTGTTCGGAATAAACATGAATGAAAATAGTTATTTGTTATGCAAGGCTGCAAAGTTTTTGTTTGGCGCGAGTGCCTGTATTGAAACCCGAGCAAGCGAAGGATTCTATGATTGAACCACGAGCGAAGCGAGTGGTTCAAAAGAAGAATCCCGAGTGTCACGAGGGTTTCAAGGCACGAGGCACTAAACAAACTTTGCTGCCGAGCGAAACACACAATTTTTCACCTCACTACAGCGAGAAAAATAGTGGATGGAAGAATTTCAAATTTCTAATTACTTGAGTATATGAGTGGGTGGTGAGGTGGTGGTAGTCGTGGTGGTCGTGGTGGAAGGTTGGTCAGCGCGGCGTTCGAATTTCAAAAACCTTTTCCACCCAAGAGGGGAAAAAGCACTTTTCCACGCAGATTTTTAAGGAGAAAGACAGCCCTTTCGAGCAAGTGAGGTGAAAATAATATTGTTAACATCGAGAGCAAGTGCAAAAGCTGCATCGAGCATCACTGTCCAAATTACTCGCCCTCATCCCCAATAATGTATTTTTCATTCATGTTTATTCGAAACGCGGTAACTGTCAAATATATTAAACGACTAGAAGCACTGAACAGAACGTTGCACTTATATCATCATTTTTGGGTTTGTCTAAAATCCCAAAATTCTCCCAAAAAAATTACCTAATCCAAAATTCCCATTTAATTTGTACAAAGTACACGAATTATCAGGGCGTGCTTTGCTGTCTCGCGCATTGCACATTTTACATTTCGGAACCAACATTAATTTACACCCTACTAGGCGAGGCATTTTAATTGCTTTTCTTTGTTTCGCCTTACACTCAAACTTGATTGATTCGGTGATTAAATGCAAAAGGGACACATTTCATAATCAGATTCATTTTGAAGCCTTATTGAACGACTTTTGTTTTTAGATGTAATAGCGAATGATTTTGGAATGCGTCCCTTTTGCATTCAACGAACGAAATGTTGTTATCTCTGAATATCCGCGGGGATTGCAGCTTTGCAAGCAAGGCGTACAAGCAATTGTCCCGAGCATAGTGTTTTAAGGGAATTTAGTTGCGGGCTGCGGGGCCAACGAGTTATAATTGATCAATGGAGCGCCGCTAAGTAATGTTCTCGCACGATATATCCTCCAAGTGTTATTAAATATGGTTGCATGAGTTTACTTGCCAATTTTCTTGGTCTGAAATAACCGTAACTAAATAACGCTGCTATTTCATTTAACATAATCTAACTACATTATAAAGTATAGTCAACAGTTCAATGCACTTTAAATTAATTTGTAAACAACAACAATTTATTAAAGCTTGAACAGAATAGGCAACATTTGTCGTTGTTACACGTAATACAATTAATTATTTCCTTTTTGCCATTGTCTTATTTCAACAACAAGTTAAGGAATTAATAAGACAGCTTACATTATAGCAGCCTTTACAAAATAACATTAGACTTCAAGTGCTCAATGATTGAATTATTTGTTCTGTTGTCTTCGCAAATAGGATAGTACCTAATTGAAAACTGGCTTATCTTATTTCAAGTATTTGATTTGTGTAAATTCACTTTACGAATCGGGATTCTTTGAATTCTGAACTTATACAACTAGACTAGATAGATTATGGTAGGAACTGTTCATATAATAGGTATGGTTACCAACTAAAATTGTTCATTGATACAGAGGCGAATCCAGGATTGTCGTGTGGAAAGTTAATCCCGTGGTAGGTTTTATGAACATAACTCAGATGTTTTTGGAAGGGTCTTGGGCCTCTTAAACTCCCTGTATCCGCTACTGTCGTCATTGTTACTTGTTGGTCTCTACGTCAGTCCCATATTCAAGCCTACATAATTCTACAAAAAGTTATTCGCATAACCTATTTAAAGCATTCATCCCGTTCAAAAAAGTTTACTTAACTGATTAGAAGGGGGTATACCTACAGGTATGATTTATGTGGATGAAGCGAAAGAGGTATGTCAGGATCGTAGCAAGTGGAACAAAGTAGTCTCTGCCTACCCCTGTGACGATATGTGACGAGGCGTGACGATATGTATGTATGTATGTATGATTTATGTCCGTGATAAAGCTCTAGCCTTTAAGCCTGTAGCGACCGCTGTGGGCATGGCCTTCAAATATAAAACAAAAGACGGTACTTACCCAACATGGGGGCGGCAGTTAGCCAACCCTTGTCGGCTGAGGTCATGCGGAAGTCGCATGTCGCGGCCGGCAGTACGAACGACACGATCGTGATGCCGATGGCCGTGTTAGCGTAGATTAGCCCGGTGATGGCCAGGAGGCAGAAATGGAAGCGGCCGAAGCCTGTGGAACAAGAATTGTGTAAGTATCTAAGCTTGTTATGGCATACTCGTATTGTCTATAATACGCTTGGAATAGCAATCGCTTTCTCCAATTCTTATTAAGTTTGAAATGAGGGTAGAATGAGGTGAAAGCGATTTGGAGCGCTCGCACCTCGCACGTTAGACAATCTCCCGATTCTTATTCTTCAGTCAAAACCAATCACATCATTTATTATAGTATATACATATATATACAATGGCATGTTAATAAAGGCTATTATTATTATAATTAACCCCGGAGTCAGCTTTGGGGAAGCTTAACAAGCGTTAATTAATAAGGCCCCTTATTCATTAACGCTCGTTAACGTCTGGTAACTTAACATTCATGTCTTTATCTGTCATTTTGGCCCTTGCCTTTTCCAGGCTCAGATCATCATCATCATCATCATCATCATAATCATCATCATCAGCATCATCATTATAATCATCTCCAGCCTATATACGTCCCACTGGCTGGACACAGGACTCCTCTCAGAATGAGAGGGCTTGGGCTAACAGTTCCCACGCGGACCCGTGCTGATTGGTAACTTACAGAGTAGGTAAAGTAGGTGCCTAAGGGAAACGTATACACATACCACCGTAGAATCCTATCGCAATAAGGTGATGTATCACTGAGTTTGAGTGACGGCTGCCTGTCAATTGCGACAGGGTTCTATGGTGGTTACGTGAATACATTTCCTTTAAAAAGTTTTGACATTTCTAAAACAAAATGGATACCTACAGTTTATGTTCTATATTCTCGTTGTAATTATTAGAGCTCTAGTGCCCTAAATAGGGTAAAGCACATTTACCCCTCGTCAATGTAAACACTAACATTATTATTGCGTCTTAATTGGGATTGTTCATTTTTTTTAACCCCCCCTTTTTATATATTTTTTAGAAAATATGGAGCACTTTAAGAAACTAATTTGAATATTTTGTCATTTCATGGCTTAATTTAATTAATATAATTGCTTAAAAAAATCAGATACGACTTTTCGTAAATTATATACGGCCGGCTGAAATAGGTAATTTTCCCACAATACTTTGGAAATTAAAAAAAAATAGTTGTCATAACTGTTGTGACTGTCATCTCAATGTCAAATATACTGTTTACCTTTGGTTTACCTACAAGCTTATTGTATGTTGCGTTAAATCCTGATCATGGTTATAATGAGTTGAAAATTTATGAATGTGGAAGTATGTGGCATTGTGTTTTGGTAGGTACCTACTTACATCGAAATGATCCTCGCAAGAATATTGTGTACTTATAAACTTTGAAGTATTCAACATTTACTTCACGACACCACTTTTCTCTTAAATCTTCTCGGATCCGTGCGAACTATTATTTTGGATCTGTTTTTAGTCATTATTTCAGGTTGGAACGAAGCATTTCTGTAATTTCCATTATTTCGTTTTAAATCGACAGACAATTTTAAGTTTTCAGCAAAACAATATTTACTTTACTGACATTGGGTGACACTGATAACTAGTTGACATATAAATTTAATAGACAAACTAGATATTTGCCGATTTATTTTTTGGAACTACCAACAGCCGCTCGGTAAGATCGAATAAAGGTGAAATAATTTTTTGGCAAAATATCCGTAATCCTTGAGTATTTTTGAACGCTAGTAAGATAAAACAGTTCGCAAGCCCCATACTTCGAAATGGTTTTCAAATCAGGGCATGTTGTAAAAAAATGAACAATCCCAATTGGTTGTGAATTTAATGTAATGAAACACCTAGTCTGCGCCTAAAGCGAACTATGTAAATTATAATTCAAGAGAGGAAAGCATGAGCTATTCTAATACGTTAAACGAGGAATTCTGGTTTCTACTACCTAGTTATAATACCTTTAAGTAAGGCAGATACCTATAACCATGTCCAAGATAGCGACTTAATATAGCGTTTTCTCGGTCGCACTTTTGTATGCAAATGAAATGGCTAAAGGGAGGTCGGTAAGCATAAAGAATTTCGTCTCAATGCTAGGGCAGGCTTACATGACAGTAAGTAGGTATGAAATGAGATGAAATGAAATGAAATGAAATTTCTTTATTTGCATAACATTATGTCCATTTAGATGTTCAAAATAAAAATAAAAATAAATTTATTAATTTTTTTTTTTTTTTTTTTTATTATAAATAAATTTTTTCGTTTATTCATGTCAAAACTCAACATTAAAAATGAAAAGTAAAATGTAGAAGGAGGACAGCACAAGGAGTCTGTGGCCATAGCTGGGCACCGTTAATTAAATAGTTAACTTCGTTAATCGTTAATCCGCTACAAAAAAAGTTAGCTTCGTTAAACGTTAAAGCGTTACATTTCGGAAGAATTAACGCAAGTTAACGTTAATCGTTAATCCGTTAATATATGTAAAATTGCATTTTTATATCGTTGCGTTAGTGAACTTATAAAACCTGTTGGTTTAGGTTCTGCGCTAAGTAATGAAATGATCAAACGAAACAATATCTAGTTTTAGTTTAATTTTGTTTTTATTTCACTCGGCACTCGGCACTTGTCGTTTCATAATTGTCTGAACCTGTTTTTCGCGACGCGCCGCGGTGCCGTGCGGTAAATAGTAGGCATAGGATTAACGATTAACGGACTTCTGCATATTAACGGAAGTTAACGTGTCCGTTAACATTTTTAAAAGTTAACTTAAAAGTTAATCCGTTAATCAAAATGTTAACTTCGTTAATAAAATTAACGATTAACGGATTAACGAGTTAATGCCCAGCTATGTCTGTGGCAGATGTTGACTGAACTTTGGCCGCCATGTAAACCTATCCGACGCATATTTGTGACTCATATCGCTAATCAATCGCGTGCTTTCTAACTTTTCTAGTACCTACCATCACGTCAGGGAAATGGTTAAGGTCCGACCACACCGCCGCGTATACGCAGTGACGTGTCGTAGGCGTCACGTTTTCTCACCGTGTCTTCATACATTTTGTTGCGATTCCGTAACGTCACCGTTTTTTAAGCGGCGGCCGTGTGGTCGCACCTTTATAGGTACTAACCTGTATACATTTACATTGACTTACCTCGAAGACACTTTGAAAGACATGGAAGTAATATTGACACTTGAGATCACATTTATAAAGCAAAGCTAATTTAGTCCACATTTTTTTCCAGAAAGGTGTAAAAAGGAACTGCAAACGCGTTGACATTTTATTGCCAAGGGACCCGGTTTTTGAAAGTCCATCGTTATTCGAAAGTTGCCTTTTACCATTGGAAAATGCAAAAAAATACTGAATTCAAATTAGGCTCTAAATCTTGTTAACTAGGTACTTAGTTGAATTTCATTTGAGCCGTAGTTTGACTTTCGTAATAGGTACACAATTTTTGACCGGCCTTGATGGGATTTCTAAAATCGGTCCTCTGGCCCCAATTTCAAAAATGTCACGGCCTAAAGGTGACACTGACTTTTTGATTTTACACAGGGAAACTTAAGTCGTGAACAAAAAAATTGTGTTTCATGCTCAGTTAGTGCTGGACAATAAATAATGCATTGACCCATTTGTTGAAATTTGACGAATAAAATTTGCGGTTGCCATACATCGACTTAGTGATTAAATTTGAATAGTGTACGGAAACCGCAAATTTTCTCAGACTATTTTCAACCAATGAGCCAATGCATTATGTTGTAGAATTGTTGTACCTACCTATTTAGTAACCTGTCGACTAACTATCGCGTTCGTAAAATAGATGCCTGGCGGCGGAAGGAAATTAGACATGATTGATTGAAATTCAAGAGAAATTAAACAATTTACGTAGATTAAAATAAAAAAGCTTAAACTTAAAACACATCTAAATAAAGCCCCGTTACGAGTAGGTATTCATAATATAATAAGCTTTTGTCAAGCTTTTCTGTTGATTGTTCTTACATCATTGTCACTCATTCCGACATAGGAGGTATAATATAAGTACCTACCTATAATGTACCTACCTAACTATTTTGTCTTGTAAGATTTGACCCACCCAAACATAGGTAGGTAGGTACTTACCTAGTTCACATTCACACGGCAAGTTAAATAAAAAAATATAATACTGAATATGCACTGTTCGACTAACTAATTAACTAGTAGTAGGTACAGAGTAAATATTTATAAAGATTTTGTCTTACCTGTCGCTGAGATGGCTGCCTCGAAGTCGGCGCCATGCTCTAAGAAGTCTAGACCTGTAAGACAAATAAACAATCACTATTACGCTTCGGTGTTCATACCACGATTAAGTTCATATTTTGCACAAATTAACATTCTCATAGCAACAGCATAGAAACTTATCTACTAATATGGGTCTGTCAACGTATGTAATCACTGTAAACACTGTCTCCGCGTTCATTTTCTATTGTAAACTTCACGTTCATATTTCGCGAAGTGTACCCGTACTAATAGCAACGATTGCTGAACTGGTTAAAAACAATACAAATGCCGCGGAACGCTTTGTTACTAATAATCAAATGTTTGTTGTTACTTCATCCGCAAATAACTAAATAATTGGCACGACTCTTCGCGTTTTATTACTCGATAAGTATTCACTGAGACGACTAATTAGAAATTGCGAACTGATTCACACCTTAGTGTGATGGTGTAGGAATGACAATTGATTGTGTTGACTTAAGTCGCGTTTTAGCGCGTTTCGGGTAGGACGGAATTTTATGTGAGTACAAAGTAAATATACACACACCTACACAATACATTATACCACACCTTACGCGGGGTAGACCGACCCTAAGGTAACAAGACCTTAAGGCCACGTTTCTGGGCGTAAAGGGAGAAAGGGGAATCAAAATAGAGATGGGCTGCTATCACATGATTCCTACGATTTTGGCCGATTCCCTCGATGGGCTTTTACCATCTGCGCGGGAAGAGAAGCAACCGGTACATTCTATGTTTTTTCTTTGCTCCCACACCAACACCAATATGGAAGTTGAAAGTAAATATCCTTGGGAGTTTGTAAGGTAACTCTTGGCTTATTACTCAACTCGTACTCAATAAGGGCACGTAAGGGGCCCCACATATGATACGATCCGTTATTACGAGTCGACGTTTCAGTTGTGAGATCTGTGTAATCAGAAGTGGACGATATTCATTCACTTCCTAGGTATTTAGATATCGATCAGTACGAACGACGTTTTGTATCGACGTATCGCGCCGTACCTATAAAGTCCTAGGGAACTCTCTCGGCTCATACCTAAGTAGGACTCTACACAGTAAGTAAATATGTAGTCTCTGGGATATTTTGATTCGTAACTTCTAAAGCGTCTGTCGATAGAGTGAGAGATAGGGTCTGCAAGTGTACGTCACAGTATGTCATATCTAACGCGGAATCATTTTGAAGTGCTTAGATAGATTCCCAAGGTAAAACAAGTACATAGCCGCTTAGTGGGATCACAGAGAGATCACTAACTCAGAGATCACAAGTCGCCGAAATGCATCGCCAAAAGCGTATTTGTGTTTCAAACAGTTGCCGATAGGGAAGTTTTAACTATCTTTTAGTGGTTGCGATGCGATAGTGTCATTCATTGAGTGTTGGATAAGGGCTTATCTATCAGGTGTGGCTACCTAAACTCGTCCCAGCATCATCTTGAGTGTATGATGTCACTATAATCACATCTTTTGACACTCAGTTGGTAAGCTTTCGGTTAAGTACGTAGGTACCTACTCGCTAACATTCCTGTATAATATTGATGCTGATACGACTGATTAACTATTAGGGGTGAGCTTTATTGCATTGTTATCATAATGTCATTAATACAAGATAAAAAAAAGGTTAATCAAAAGCAAAAAGGCATTGGCTTTGCAAATAAAAATTGGCCATTTCAAAAATATAATTTCACTAAATAAGTACCTCTACATAGTATAAAACAAAGTCGCTTTCCTCTTTCTGTTTGTTCTATCCCTATTGTATGCTTAGATCTTTAAACCTACGCAACGGATTTTAATGCGGTTTTTTTAAATAGATAGAGTGATTCAAGAGGAAGGTTTATATGTATAATTCTACGCAGACGAAGCCGGAGGCCGAAGCTAGTATCGGATAAAAAAGACGTCTATTCAACATCTTTTTAATTAAAACGCCACTTCATTATTGAAAGCTGCTGCAGCTGCAAGACTGACTGAAATTATGACGCCTTTAGCCAATTTCACCGAATTTATTAACTCACTCATGGCGTTCCTTCGTTTAAATCAAGAGTCAAAAGTTTATTTTGCAAATAGGCCGCCAAGGGCTCTTTTACCTACATGTCTTTTTTTGAATCTACCAGCGCATTCGGAAAGACCATCATTGCCAAGAAGAATGCGCCGCAAGAAACTTAATGGACACTTAAATATCTAAACTTGTCAGTTACGAGTAAAACGAAACTAGGTTATCTCGATCCACCAAAGTTATTAAAAATAAAGTCAACTCAAACACGAATAAATTTAATTAAATTAAATGTGTACACTTATGTCGCTTCAGCTACTTTAAACGTTCACGATGTTTATCTTATCTCTGGGAAAATAAACGGTAGCGTTTACAATGAGTATGATTAATCAATTTTGTAATTAATGCAAGGGTTTCTGTGTAGTAAATTAATCAGTAAGTGACATGTCTAAACATGCGTTTATCAGTGACAAGTGTGCAGGCAAATATGGTTGACGTGACAATGACACGGTCGCTCTGGCATTGTAAGGCTTTCAATTAAGGTTAATGTTACGAAATATTGCACTAGGTAGGCTGAAGGGCTATTTAGTTACAATGGCTAAGCTATGAAACCTATGGAGATCAGTGTATAGTCTAGTGATTTTCATTTTAGATTTTTTTTAAGATTAAGTGAGTTTACCAAAATGAGTTTATTGAAAAATTATGTAAGAATAATTTTTTTATGTTATAAAGTTATGACAACGAGGTCTCGAATCGAAGATCGAAAGATCAGAATTGGTCACAATTTTACTTTTCCGATGAGGAATTAACCATTAGAGTGGAAAGTTTACAAAATTTATATGATTAGGTACAGATAATAGCCAGCACTCTGTGGCGATTGCTGCACTCCCAGCCCAAGGTCAATCAGGATCAGGACACTAGTTTAACAAGCAGATGTTTAGCACAATCGATACCTATCGATCGAATCGATAGAGTGATCCATGAGGAAGGTTTAGTTACAGTCAACTGGGGTGACTTTATAAAGTAGTTTTAATGACAAAACCATTTTTTTTTTTATTGCGTTTACTGCTTCCAATCAATGTCTTCGTCGATCGCCTTTGCGTCTACATGCCAAACATTCACCGGATATGGATAATATCGATTTTGTATCAATTTTAAAAAGATCAAAATAGCCCAAAAATTACCTATATGTGTTGACGTATATAGTTTGTTAAGGTTTGTGGTAAATTGGTTGAAATATAACGACAATTTGTGCAGAGAAGTGTTAACATCTACATCGTACCCGAGCGAAGCTTCGGGGATGGGCCACTGTACTAAATAACTAGGAAAATCGTTTAGAAAGTAGAGTCATCGATCGAGATATCTTCATCATCTTCTTCTGCTCAGTGAGTGGCTCACGGTTAGGCATACGTCTCTCCAATATTATCCATTTATTTATCCGTTTCTGTTTGCCAGACTGGTCCCGCCGTCTCCTTAATGTCATCGGACCATCGGGCTGGTGGTCTGCCCACACTTCTACTGTCCAGCAGTGGCGTGGCGTCAAGTATATCAGAAGGCAAGCCGAAGAGAACTTAACTAGCCTTTTCCTCTAATTCTGCACAATAAATTGCCCAACTGCCTTAAAATAGGCAAGCCAGTGGGAATCGAGTTCTATGGACGCCACGCCACTGCTGTCCAGCAAGGGTCTCCACTCCAGGACACCTAACTTAACTAACTTGAGATAAAACTCCCGTTTCTAAGCGGGACCCGTCTGGCAGAGTGGCAGTTCACACTCTCACCGCCGGTAAGCTCTAAAAGCCATCAAAGACTATCGGCAACAGTTTATTCGAAAAAAAACCTAACTACCGCATTATCATTATATGCCTGCTTGGCTTGATTTTTCAGGAAGGTTTCTTTAGGAAAGTTACGAACTTACGAAGTTACTCGAGCGTTGTCGGCCCTTTAAGAAAAGAGTAGGTCCGTTTTTGAGATCTCTAAAATTGTACCGGTACCTCGTTATCGTCTTCATTTGGTATTTTATGCTAGTTACATTATCAAACTGTTTTCCAAAAATACATACTAATCACGTCTTTATCGCTTACGGGGTAGACAGAGCCTAAGCTAACAAGACAGACGTATGAAATTTTATTCAAGAGGTTTTTCTTCACAAAGAGGCTTTATAAGATTATAATAAATAAATATAGATAATTGTAAGAATTGTCTGAAATAAATTATTATTATTATTATAATACCTAAATTTTAATGTTAAATCGTGCTTATCGACAACACTGCATCCGCAAAACTTTTAGGCGACGCTGGTCTCGACACTAAGCACGGGTGGCGATATTAGGTATAGGCAAGTCTCATCTATAAAGTGATGACAATTTGTCTTGATACTCCGCTACCACAAGCAGCTGGCGGAAGTAGCAAGGTGGTAGCTGAGTAGCAAGGTAAAGGTCTTTCGTTTATTAAAATGGACCTCCGCAAATTAATGCCTGAATGAATAAATAAACAAGACACCTGTCTCCTTGTAATGCCTACGAGCGAAAGGGTCAAGCTATGATTGTCTTCCGAGCGCGACCACTAAACTTCACGGGCTAGATTCGTTTGGAGAACCACATGAGGACTGGTTCTGAATAAGCCGGCCCTCAAGCCTTTTTCTAGTTAAATTAGATAATGAGTACTTGTAAGTACTTGTATGTTGTCACATAGATAAGAGTTTGGTCATCTAACGAAGTATGTAGTTAGTTATATCGTTATCGAAGTTTGTGTCTACCTAACACCTCAGCGTAATGCTGAGCCAGCGCCCGTTTCACTTTTGCGAAGTCACACAGACATTGCTGCTCTATTTTCATTTCTGTGTTTTATCTTTCATTTTTGTACAATTGTGTGTAGGTATGCTCTATTTGTGTGTCTTTCAAAAGAGAATAAATGTCTTCTTTCTTTCTTTCTTTATATTTGTTTCTCTAAGGTTTATTGTTCAAAGTGGATTGATTAACATTATGTTAGGCGTTACGAATCAAGATTTTTTAGTAAAGTAGGTACGAGTTATTTTCATTTCTTTTCCGTGTAGCCAGAAAGGAATATTGTTGTAATCCGCGGTTATGTTTTTTTGGTTCAGTTGCTATTGGTACATTTCAGTTACAATGTTAAGTTCGCCGCATGGACCAAGCAAACTTTAACAGCGACCGTAAAGCGTCCACTTCACTACTTGTAGAAGTTCCTACGTACGAAGAAGTACGAGATACGATAGGTACTCTAAGTTATCCGAACCTCTCCACACTTTCATCCTAGCTAAACTTAGACAACTTAGCGAAAATTGTAGTACAAGTTTAACAAAGTAAAGGCGACATCAGTTGACATGATACGGATCGACCTACGGGACATGCCTTTATTATCAGTTTACCGTCTATTATAATAGTAATTTTAAAGAGGTTTGTCGGCCAAATTCGCTTAAAACCGATGTACCCGCTGATGAAGACGGATCAAATAATTTGACAATTGAATTATGAACGCAAAATACTATAGAGGTAGGTACATACCTACTTATTGTAGATTTTTTATTTGTTGTTTCTGATAAAACAGACTCAGGTAATGTACGAGTAGTTTTCGAAAAACATTTTACAAAAATTAGTCAGACATGAAATTTTCCTATTGAAATTAAGTATTCACTCATGCTGACGCGATTCTGATGAGCTTGCAAGCTAACAAAGTGTTGACTGACAAGACCAGACTCACACTTCAGAAGTCATAATGCCCGCTACAGGTGTCAATTTGTTGGCGACTGGACATGTAGATTCAAGTAGCTTACAATTTTATAGAACAAAAACGGACTTTGAGCGACAACCGCAAAATCTCCGTTCAAAGATACGCGCTAATCCGTTGAACTTGACTTGACTCACAGGCAACCTTGCTGCCCAACTGTATAAATCACTGAATGGGTGAAATTTTAAATAACAAACCGTGTGTGAAGTTACTATTGTTATGTCACTCTTGGTGCGTACTGTTGTTTTGAACGCAATATCTACCGTCTTTATTGAATTTCAAAGGATTATTTTTACCAAATTTCAAACTGGGTATCTTCCGAAGATTGGTTTTAACCAGTTATGTCAGTGTTTGACGTTAATGTTTCTATGTGTAAGTTTAGGGTAGGGTAGTTTCACAGTACTTTCAGGGTAGTCTCACTTCATTATGTTTGTAAACATTTTATTATAATGGTTAGTCTCGTTAAATCATCAATATATTTAAAGAAATAGATAGTTACAGAAATTTGGTTGCTTAATTATACATTAATAATTATGCGTGTACTCATAAGAACAGTAAGTAATTCCTTTTCATTGATTTTAAATGTTTTATCTCTTCCTTAATTTATTGAATTAGTTAATTAAATTAACGAATGAAGCTTACCCATTTTGATCACACGAATTCACTGTTCACTTTATTAAGTCCGATATGAGATCACGTAATCGAGATATATTCGGCACTACCGTTGTTTCATCGTCACCCTATGCTGCATAAGGTGCGTACGCGCCGGGGTTCTGCCTCGAGTTATGCCTCGAGATTGTGCCTCGAGTTTTTGCCTCAAGGATGCCGCGTGCAGTCTGTTCAGACTGTCCTATGCGAATGCCGCTCGAACCGCCGCTACCGTCCAAGATTCCTACCGCACGTGATAACGATAAGACTCGATCGCTCATCTCGCGTTATCTCGACTGTGACCATCGATCAGCCCGATGGCTTCTAGGCTGACATTGTAGTCAAGCCTGCTTTTTCGGAGTTACGTAACTGTGACGTCACAGGTGCACCAGGTTTTCACGGTTACGTTTGGAGGTTTATCTCATATTGCTAATCAAGTAATCTTAACGAGCGCGCCTTTAGACATTGACATCGGGGTATACAGCCTCGGTTCCAACAAATTTTGATAAAAGTGTGTCAGAAAGGAATCTTTAGGTAATGTTGGTGAGACTTCGGTGTCCAGGGCTGTCTCTCTCTAAATCACAGTACCCACTTTCCCCGGCAACAACTATAAACATGGACTTGCTTGTTCGCACTTAAAATAATGCCAAGTTTTTAAGTTTATTCTATTCGACGTTCCGTACAACAAAACGGTATCGCTGAGCATCTGTTAATAACAGACGAGCGCTCCAATTACAATAAAACGAAACGAGTAATAGCCACTCGCTGGAATAATTAAATCTAGGTTTTATTACCAAACTTTGACACTACTAAACTGAGCTTAACATTAAGGTGCGACCACACCGCCGCTTAAAAAACGGTGACGTTACGTAATCGCAACAAAATGTATGAAGAAACTGTGAGAAAACGTGACGCATACGACACGTCACTGCGTATACGCGACGGATTGGTCGCACCCTTAAACATTAGTTTTCCCATCAAGCGGCCTTGATTCAAACAATGTCACCTCATCAACTGTCACCGCGACATGAAGGATATACGTAGCTGTACAAAAGAACAATGCTGACATATAAGAGCCTCACTACAGCTGTCAGCTGTTATGAGGCAGCAAGATTGTTATTTTTCCAGCGGGGAGCTACGACAGCTCCCCCGGGAACCCCACGATTCTCGAGTAATAAACTTCCACTTTATGAAAAACAATTTAAAACTAATTGGTACCCAATTGTCTTAAAAATCCTTCCAGTCTCGACGAACCGCGCTTTACGTAACAAGACGTTCTTTTTTTTTGCTATAAACAATAGCACTTGAAGTGAAGCTTTTAGCCAGTTCTTGTTTAATATAGCTTAGCGAACGGCGTCTTAATGTTGAACTATCAGTATCTCAGGTCCCGTTTGTTCTCACATATCGTTTAACGGCTACCTAGGTACGTCAAAATAAATGTATGTATAAACTCTTTACTGTGCAAAATAAACATAAAACAAATACAATTGACAAACACTGAGATACATGCACAAAGACGCACTTATCCCTTTTTTTATGTGTATACATAGATACGTGTGTAAAATAATTCTAAGAATTGTCAGCCACCGCAGCGCACTGTGCATTCTCGTACCCACCATCATTGCTAAAGAAAATATCATAGTTGAAACACTACGTAGAATCTGTTGCTATCTACGAGTATTAGGTAGGTATGGGTCTGTATGATTTCAGTTTTCGATGCAACCCTGCATCATAAGTTATCTTGGATTGTTATATCAGCAATATTGTCGATCTGAAGCATGAATACGCGTCAAGTAGCACTTCAGTAATTCAGTAATCAGTCTATTGTTGTCACAACGGACCGCGCCTGAGATATCGAAGTCCACTAAGTTTCTGCCTTTTGTCTTTCGAACTTGTTTTTTTTTTTCGTTGTTCCTTTTTTTGGTGTTAAAATTCTGTAATATACGTACAGATAAAGCCCATCAAGGGACCGGACGTCAATTTTAGCAATCATGTTATAGGCGATGCGGCTAGCAACCCATCACTATTTTGATTGCCCTTTCCATCTATACGCCCACAATCAGGCTACACGTGGCCTTTAGGTCTTGGTACCTAGGCTCTGTCTATCCCGCAAGAGATAAATACGTGATCAATATGACTGTGTGTACAAGCAAAAACACGACACGCCGCGGCCAGCGAAATTGTATCCATCTTCTTCTCCAGATGCCTACGCAGAGTTGAGATAAAATTTTGCTCGCGTCGACCTGCCTTAATAAATACTTACAGACTTATAATATCTCGGTATTGTTGATTGAAGATATGAGTACCTTCATTAACATACATATATAGGTAGTTGTGATTATGTAGGTAAGGGTGAAGCAACCCGTATAACTCATACTATAAATAGAGAGTTGCTCCACGAATGAACCTTTACGTATTAATTAAATTTATAAGCTGGACATTTTGTAAAATTCGATTTGTTCAGAAAATGCAATTCTGGCCAAATTAGACAAATGTACACACACTACACATACGAAGGTAACAAGACCTACAGGCCACGTTTACCAAGATTGTAGGCGTGTAGGTGGAAAATTGAATTAAATGGTTAAATGGTTAAATATAAATATCTAGTAAATCATGAACGATTAGTTTGACCAAAACGGGAGAAACCGGTAGTTTATAACTTTCACAACCTTGTGGTAATCACTGCATTGAACTCTAGTGATATTTTTATGCTTTACTATTGGATTGATAGATTACTTAGTTCCTGTTTATATGTGTGTTTAGTAAGCGAATAAACAAACATAAATTATTAAATAAATACTTATTCGTTGCTTACTTTTAAAAGCCACAAAAGGATATAATAATTTCGATTCTGGTTTCAGATGACTACAGAATTATGCATTGTTTCTCGGTTCTTTTTAATAATAATAATAATATTTATTTAATTCAAGCAACTACATGACTCATCATACATTATTGGGTTAGTAGGTACATGGCTTATTGTCTAAGTGTTAGTCTTATTATATAAATACATTTAAAAGAAAAAAATTCTACAAGTATTCATTACCAGGCGTTTTTGCATTTTTCTACGTCGTATAATTTTCAGTGTCGTTTAGAAATTTCATACTATTAGTCTATGTAGACTTATGAAGGCTTACAATAGACTCTGACTTATGCCGTGCTACCACAACTTAGAGTCGTTGAACATGTCAGTTAATAGAGCAGTATGCGTGTATTACAGGCATGTCTATGATACATACATACATACCGTTACGCCTCTTTCCCACAGGGGTAGGCAGAGACTACTTTGTTCCACTTGCCACGATCCTGACATACCTCTTTCGCTTCATCTACATTCATCAATCTCTTCATACATGCTCGTCGGTTTCGGGTACTCTTGACCTGACCTTTTTCCAAAACGTCCCCATGTCAATATACTTATGTCTATGATGATGATGTCTTTGATGTTTTACCTGCTATGGGTGGTGTAGGGGTATAGCACGCGTCACGGAATGACGAGGACCCGGGTTCGATTCCCGGCCATAGCTTTACTTTTCGGATTTTTCTATGTGTTCTAATTTTCAGTGTCGCTTAGAAATTTTATGATGTTTTAATTTTTTGTGGTTAAGCTTAAGTTTAACTTGAAACCAAAAATCTGTGCAAGGCCAACACAGTTAAAACTGTTTGCGAACGTATCGATCGATTCTGTTTCGTCAATGGTCTAACCATAATATTTACCATGTTTCTATACTTCTGTTTAGTACAGAAATAGCGTGTAAGAACAAATTAGCCATGCGGATAGTGTGCGTACACGTATTATCGTCACACAATATGTGAGACGTGAGCTAAGTGAACTATGAACGCCCAAATTCGCTACAAACCGTTGTTACATAGCAATATGGTAATGACACAACGACGACGCGTATAGCCCACAAAACACAGACGGCAGGAGCAGAGCCTTTAGCGTTAATTTAGACGCAAAAACCGCCTGCAGCGCAATCACGTAAACGCGTCATTAATCTGGGAAAATTGGCAGTCCTAACGGCAACCCAGCTTATCTCATAGTACCTATTTTACATATATATATACCAATTTACCACCCGCTACGCGACCGGAAATTTCTACTTCCTGGCCAGGGGAAAGACGTAAAATTGTGTACACACCTTGGGCGGCGATAAAGAAAGCCTCAGGTTGCATATTTATTGCCCTCGCCTTTGGCTTGTGCAACAAATTCCTGCGATCTGAGACATTTTTTATTTCACCACCCTCGGAGGTGTAATATACAAAGACACCGCAACGCGAACGATTCGATACGTTTGTTGCGGCAAAAAACTTACACTAATCGGTTAAAATCTTAAAACTAAGCAAAATCACAAATTGGTACAGTCACCAGCATAAATAAGTGATCATTTTTGTACCTTGGCACTTTCAGTCGTTACATGATTTCGTATGGCTTTTCAAACATGAATTTAAAGTGACAAGGTACAAAAGTGATCACTTATTTATGCTGGCGACTGTACTATGTAACTAAAGTAACTAATACAATTTCCATCCATGCTTACCTAATAGGTTTATAACGAGGTCTTAAAATTATTATGGAATATGCCACGTGACAGGCCTAGCCTAGTGTGGAACCATCAGTAAGCTCTCTTTTTGTAAACATTCTTCTTTTGAATAAACTTTTTTTTTATATATTTTTAGCTGGTTGGTTGGGTAAGCTTGATCAAACACTCCTAGGTTTTCTATCGCAGACAAAGGGCACCTATACACCGGTATTAAGATATTATGTACTATAGTATAGCGTAACTATACTAGTATAGTATCGTAATCCCGCGATATGGGCGCTCCTCCGATTACGTAGCAGAGCTACGAAACGTGTGCGTGGTCGCCGCATGCGCATGGTCAAGTACAGTCACCAGCATAAATAAGTGATCATTTTTGTACCTTGTCGCTTTCAGTCGTTGCATGATTTCGTATGGTTTTTCAAACATGACTTTAAAGTGATAAGGTACAAAATTGATCACTTATTTATGCTGGTGACTGTACACATCCACCATCTCGCATGACTGCTATTTTCGCACGGCTATTAGCTGTGATAGTTAGCTGTGTTGAACTCGTTTTAACTAGAAAAATAAAGTCAATACGGAAACGTTGTTTCTATGAACCAATATCAAGGTTAAGTGATGCTGATCTTTTGTGCGGAAGAATTGTAACGGCACGTTACAAATCCGTGCCGTTAGCAAAATATATTAATAATACACCGACGAGCAAAATTAACGGGTCAATTTAGATACAAAGTTCTATGAAAAGCGACCCGATAATTTTGCCTTTGAGTATATGTATAAAAAGTCTTATAAATCCTACTAATATTATAAATGCGAAAGTTTGTGAGGATGGATGGATGGATGGATGGATGTGACGATGTGAGTGTGTATGTTTGTTCCTTCTTCACGCTGAAACGACTGAACGGATTTGGATGATATTTGGAACAGAGATAGCTGGTACCCTAGATTGAAACATAGGTTACTTTTTATCCCGGAAAATTGCATAGTTCCCGCGGGATAGCGATAAACATGTCAATTGCTAATTTTACGCGGACGAGGTCGCGGGCAGAAGCTAATAAATAAATAAATATGTTACAATCTTTTAAAGTTGGTATTCCCAGCGGTTACGAGTTATGAAAGGAATGCCTTGTCACAACTGTGTTTTATTTTGTAACGTGGAACCTTAATTGTCATTGCAGTTGCCATATTGACATAGAGGTACCGTACAAAGCCCTCACATTATGCCTTTGCATTAAATAGGTATGCTAATAAAATTATTGTGACATTGTATATGACAAGGTTCCATAGAGGTTGATGTTTTCGCCGGCTGGGAGCAGATTTCGATGATTATAGTATGTTCGGTGTAATACCCGTTTCATATACAATTTTAATAATAATAATAATAATAATCATTTATTGCAGATAAAAAATCCATAGTTTGTTAGTTACAATGTCTTATTATTATGTTAGTAAGCACATACACACACACATGTTTATTCACTTCAGTAATTTTAATTTAGTCATTTTCGTTTTTTTAGATACCTAGATAGAAAAACGAATCCTTTAAGGATGGAAGGATTTATAAATTACTTCACACATTTTTTTTAATTAACTTGTAGACCTCTCTTCTTACAACACTTTTTGCGTATACATATAAATTTATGCCATTCACTAAGAAAATCGCAATGATTTTGCTAATGTGCCACAATTGTCACAAATCACAAAAACATTGTGACTTAATTGAACACAATTTGTAGGTACTGAAAGGAAAATGTTATTAAGTCCAGGGTATAATATTAAAATTGGCAAATACATCGCGACCCTTACCCGTCCTGCCACGAAAACATAATTTTGTATTCGTAGCGTCACTTTCCCCGGCCTTAAAGGTCGATTACGATATCTAATGAAATTCACCGCCCAAACCTTTTGAACAAACGTCTCCACCGCAAGGCTGAATCAAGGTTATTGACAGAACGCAATTTTATAATAAAACTTTGTTTTCATCTGCTACAAAATTTTACCAGAGTTTTTCGTTCGAAACTGTCAACGCATTTGGAAAGACCATCATTGCCAAATAACGTGGAATGTACCAGTAGCTTCTCTGCCCGCGTAGATTTTAAGAGCCCATCGAGGGAATTGGGCGAATTTTTTAGGAATCTTGACGTTGTTGGGGTTGTATGTTTCAGGAGCGACAATCGCACACTGAAAAACTAAATGTTTTAGCTTTGAAGGCTGCGGGTACCACAAACCCGATTGTGGAGATCCTGGGGGAAGGCCTATGTTAGCAGTTTGTTCATAACATGATTTTCCTTATAACAGAAGAATAACGATATTTTTTCATAAAAAGTTTATTAAGGCAGTTAGTGGCCAGTATCATTTTAAGGTCGATAGAACAACAAAAAAATGTTCCTACACTGTAGACGTCTTCCAGCTGATGTGAGGACGATGATTTTGAGATATTGGCAACCTAAATTATTATTTTATCGCAAGGAATGATATCGAATCCTAAGCATACATAAAGCGTTACATGTTATGTAACAAGAAAACACGTTGCGGACTCTTGAGGTTTCGCGGTCGCGGCAGTTCGCGCCTGGAATCGACAATTCGATTTGAGGAAATAAATCGGAAAATGTTAGACCTCGACCTCTTTGCGTGTTACGAAATAAAAGACTTATGGGCCTCATAGCGATCAACAACTTGTTGTTTAAGGAAAAAGCCGGTCAAGTGCTGGCCGGACTCTCGCACTGAGGGTTCTGTACAATTTAAAAACTGTAATGTAACTAGGTACCTTCAATTTGTTTGTTTGGCCACAAGCAAAAGTAACTTCGTTTTTCATTGAAATCTTACAGTACTGTAGATAAAAAGTGACAAACAACGGGTACGTATTAAAATACATACAGTTTAAAATGTATAATGGGTTATAATACATAATGGTTCAATATGTATAATGCGATTTTCTCAGAAAATTGCAAATTAACAGAATTTTTATAAACTAAACCTAACCTAACCTAAACCAACGTATAGATTACGCTATCAAAAAAGTTCATCTAGCTAATAGTTATACAGAAAATGTCATTCTATATTTTGAACCATTATGTATTTTAACACATTATACATTTTAAACTTCACATATATTCTGATCCGCTCCCCAAATAACTATTTATTTCATTTGAAATGGAAATCAGAATGTTTTGTCTTTACTCGTTTTGTGACCCCTTATTTCAGAATTATAATACTCGTATGTCATGCCAATTACCCTTAGGTTCTAGTGGTTTTGTTTCGCACGATTTTTGTTTAAACACCACACACTTTCAGAAGGTCTAGGTATTTTTTGATAGCATGAATTTAAGTACCTACTTTTTGCAGTTTGAAGAGACCAATATAATAATTCACGTTTTGTTATTATGATTGAGGGTCACGGTAGTTTCAAGTTGAAAAGAGGCCAATATGTTTTATATTATTTTCAAACTTCACGCATTCTTGAGACTAAGGGTTTTGACGTACAGGCAGATGGACGGAAAACGAAGTGAACCTATCGGTTTCTTGTTTCCTTTCGATGTACGGTACCCTAAAAACAGAATTCGCCGAATTTGAACACAGATTAGCAACAAAGTAATAAAATTGCAGAGATGTGGTTTTGAATTTCGATGTTTCGTAACTTGCAACATGAAACTACTCCTAGGCCATTTGCCACCACAGTTTGGTCAATATCTAATCTATCTAATCAGCCCACATCCACCCACTGCTGAGTAAAGGCCTCTTCATCTTCACGCCAATTTGCCCGGTCCTGTGCCAGTCTCATCCACAGTTTTCCAGCTGAATTCCAGATGTCATCTGACCAACGGGCTGGTGGTCTGCCCACTGACCTTCGACCCA
Source organism: Pandemis heparana (assembly GCA_963854515.1). Classification (NCBI taxonomy): domain Eukaryota; kingdom Metazoa; phylum Arthropoda; class Insecta; order Lepidoptera; family Tortricidae; genus Pandemis; species Pandemis heparana. Next base: position 5,656,786 of record OY978011.1, on the reverse strand, counting down.
GTCTTGGCCACCACTCTGTGACCGCCTTCGACCATCTGTCGTCGTTCCGTCTTGCCAAGTGTCCCGCCCATCGCCACTTTAGCTGTGTTATCCTAGTTCCGACATGTCATCTACAACTCTAGTCCGTCTCCGGATTTCGGAATTGGGGATGCGGTCAACAAGTGAGATGCCCAACATAGCTCGCTCCATGGCTCTTTGTGCGACTTTAATTTGGTGTACGTTTGCCTTCGTGAGCGTCCATGTTTCTGCTCCAGATTTAGATTTAGATTTATTTATTTATCAACAAAAATCACCATAGGAGAAGACAGGCAGAACACATTGGTTAAACACTTTGGTTTTAAGACACTGTGGGAACTTTGCTTTAAAAACCATTTCCAACTTTCTGAAGGCGGCCCATCCGAGCTGGATTCGCGATATCCTTCGCTTGGCTGTCCCAGCCAAAAGACAAACAATGCCCTAGATACACATAGTCATTTACCAGTTCCACAGTCTCACCACCGACAACAATGTTAGGTGATTTAACTGTAAAACTAGTCATGGCTTTTGTTTTAGTCAATGGTCAATATACTTACATATAACGACCCCACCCGTACAGTTAAGTGCCTCTCAAGGCAGCTCTACAGTACCTACCTAAGTATGTTCTAAGATCAAGTGATACGGCAATCAGTCTCGGTTACAAATAGAATGTCGCTAAAAGATATAAACGATCAATAGATGAAAACAAAGAGATACCACATCATTATACGTCTTAAATTTCCGCGATCATCGCTCGTAACTATAACTACTTAATCGCTTATTTATTTAATGTTAAATTAACTCGACCGCGGCCAAAACTTTGAGGAAATTAAAAATACATCATTACGCGATTAAGCCTCGAATGCCAGTTACAACTATAAACAGCTACATATACGTATGTAGTTCTAAGTTAGTCTTAAATTCATATAGTCATTTATTCCACAACAATATATACAATCAATATTAAAAATTAATTGGTAGAGAAAAAAAGTACATTAAAAAATATATATATCCGCACAAGGCTTCATATTGTGTGATACTAGGGAACATACATTAAAAAAAATCACATTGTCATTTCTTAGTAAAAATATGAAAATATATCGTAAAATAAATGACAAAAAGTGAAATTAAAAGTAATTACGGTCAAGAAATACGAAAAATATAACTTCGTTTTAAACTACTAATAAAATTAATCAGGGATTAGAAAGAGAGATCCGATAAGGCATGTGAGGCGTATGTCACAACGCCCATAAATTCTCCACATTAAAATTCTGTTTTTCTAGAAAAAGATAAAGACAAATCTTTGATAGCTTACCTAACTATCTCGGTTATTTTTAAAAATCTAAAGGGACAGACAGACAGTGGAAAGCGACTTTGTTTTATACTATGTAGTGTTGATGAGCTTTTAATGATAGCCATGAAAACACTCATAAATATTCCCTATAATATTGTATAGGTAAATAGACAACTACAATATAATCTGTACTTGTTTACTTCTACTCGATCAGGGTTACGGGTACATAATATTGCGAATTCATCGAATGTAATATTGTGACATAGCGACTTATTTGGCCATGGAATTCTCGTCAGGCAGCTGATACAAGTTGGTGACACTATAAATAGGAAATAAACTAACTCGGTATCAGTTAAGATAGTCGATACAAATCTAGGTAAGAAGACAACTGGAGATAGTTCAACCAAATAAAATGTGACAACATTTGGTTTAGTAAACAAAATATTCAACTTTTTTTGCTGACTGCTCTGAAGTGTGTTTTAAAATAATATTGTTATTTCCTTAATAAGCTGTGATGTGAACTGCCTAACCATTTCCTGTTTTTTTCCGGACATGTTGCACTTCCGATAATATTTTTATTGTTGACGGTTAAAATTTCCTGATGATTGATAATGATAATAGAGTTCCTACCTATAGATGTCAACTAAGGCTACTAAGTACGATAAAACACTTATAAACAATATATTTAATATTCATTGTTTCAACTGTAGGGTTGTGAATAAGTTATTCATTTCTAATACGGTAACTTTCAAGAGTAGAGATAAGGATTGCAATCCCGCAGCTCATTCAATCCCGCGGGATTGATATGCGGGATTACTCAATCCCGCGGGATCCCGCGGGATCCCGCAACTTTGAAATTATGTTATAAAATCAAATAGAAACTACATAATTTTCGTGTAAAAAGCAACTTCTATTAAACATTTCTTACATTAAGAGCGTTTATCCATACCGATCTGGCAACGTCGCAGTCCTAGTGCTCTCCACGATCCCTTCACAGAAATTGAATAAAAGCTTAAAATGTGGTCTATACAAGTTCATCGTTTTTAGTGTATCAATGTGTCCAATGCAATAACTAATCGTGATGGACTTTTATTTTCGTATTAAAGGGATAAAATAATATAATATATCGTTTAATAAGAAAATAAAAGTCAATCAATTATTGCATTAGACACACTAAAATACACAAAAAACAAAGTGCACTACAGACACACATTTCAAACTTTCATTCAATTTCCGTGAAACAATCGCAAACCAAAAATGCGACGCCGCCAGCCCAATAGGAATAAACCTTCTTAAGCAACAGAAATTATTTCTTCGCTATTAATTAAGTATAAGTAATTAGTAATCTGTTTTTTGAGATTCATCTTCAAATGTTTGGCATAGTTTAATAGTTTTATATTTTTAATTCAGTCTTATTTAATGACTAATAATAATCAAATCACAACTTTATTTTAGATGCTATTACTATGTTATCAAACTATGGTGATAATACGCTTGTTGCGAACTCTTTACCTTTTTGATACTTTTTATATATTTTTTAATTGTTTTTGCTTTTTGAATCTTTCTTTGTTATGTCTTGTCAGTTTGTCAGTCTTGTTGAAGAGAGCAGTAAAAGAGTGGTTCAGTTTTGCTGGTGTTCTCATTTTCCATTACTTATATCCATTTCCTTAAATTATAATACAGTCCACATTTCGTACTCTTCAACGCTCTTTATCGCTAGTTTGAGCACAAATTTTTTAATTTGCGGGATCCGCGGATCCGCGCTTTAAAAGTGCGGGATCCAGCAGATTAATAAAAGCTGCGGGATCCCGCGGGAATGCGGGATCCCGCTTTGCGGGATTGCAATCCCTAAGTAGAGAGTTGGTCAAATGAATTCCTACTATTTATATAAATGCGAAAGTAACTCTGTCTGTCTGTCTGTCTGTAACCTTTTCACGCTTAAACCGCTGGACCGATTTAGTTGAAATTTGGTTTGCAGATAGTTTGAGCCCCGGGGAAGGACAAAGGATAGTTTTTATCCCGGAAAATTGTATAGTTACCGCGGGATAGCTCTAAGCGAATTCTGCGCAGACGGACTAACGAATAAACGATGAGTATTTCGAAGATCTTAAACAACTAAGTAACAATAACAATCAATGATGACACCATTTCGGTTTTTCATTTCTTAATGATAATGTTAAACTTAGCTACTCGAGCACGCCTAGCGCGAGAGCAGTGTCGGTGAGTGAGATAGACTACACATGTCTCTTTCTGGAACGAACATTAAGAAAAATACGCGCGACATAGCTCTTGCGCGATCTCGTGCTAGCTGTGTAGGAAGAACTCTTGAATGATGCCCGATATCTGTAGATATCCGACATGCTGACAGATAATTTGTCACTGACAAATTTTCATTGAGTTGTTATCGTTTATCTCATTTGAATAACGTTAAGAAAAGCCTAAGATCAGGGCTGCGCATTTCTAGGTAGAGTTATGCAAATTATGACCAGAACTTAGGAACAGAAGACAATGTGAATGTAATAAATACATAATATATATATAATGATCTCTCCAGGAAACTTTTTCGAACATAAATGACTGAAACAAAACTGCGAACTTTTCTAAGCGTGAGTTACTTTAGTGATAACTGACCACAACCAGAAATTTACTTAGATTCAGATTTTCTGTCAAATATAACGTCAAAGTCATTGGTAATAGTTATCGTTAAATTTGGTGCAACTCATTCTACAGTTCGTGAGCTCTGAGAATGCCACTCACTCTTATAGGTTCGATACTTGAATCGGCCGAGTGAAAGATAAAGCAAGACAAATCCTAATGACACTGTTGCTCACGCACTAGAAATGCTGTTGTAAGCGATGGTGGTACTAAAGTGTTAGAAGACTTTCAAAGTGAACGAAAATAAATAAGACCTGGGGCCTTACCATGACGTCTTTTTTCTGACTCAGTTCAGGTTTTAGCTGTCATTTTTTTTATGGATCTGACAGTGAGCGAACCTAAACTGAATCGCATTAAGACTTCATGGTAAGGCCCCTGATTTAGAATGTGATTTAGATATTATTAGAGATTTGTACCATAATCATACAACTATGCACGGGTAATGCAGCGGCAAGGTATACATGACAAGCGCGACAAGACACGGCGGGACATGGTAATGCTTGTATAAATATACTTAAAACATCGTACTGTGTCAGACTTATTATCAATACGAGCGAACGTATACTGATGGCTTCAAAGTTCACATAGCGTGACACTACGGCTTTTTACAAATGAAAGAGCGTACCTATTGTTTTCAGGGTTCATGTATACATTATATAAATATAAGTAATTTTTGGGTTTTCGAAGTTTGTTTAATAGTTTTTGAATTGGATCAATCCTAATTGGTCATAAGCAAGGAAATATAGGTAAATTTTTGTTTAGGATCAGTGCAGAACACTATTTTATTATTTGTTCAATTATTATTTTTAATAAAGAATTGTGTTTACTTACTAAATACTTACTAAAGTAAAAAGTAGTTTAAGAATTTTATATATTTTTTTAACAATTTATGTAGCAATTAAATATTACGTGACAGCATCGCTTAGGTAGGTACAGTTGTGTTGTCCCCTAAGTAAATACCTACTTAAACCATGCCTTGAGCCAAGCTTTATAAGGATTGATTGATGGTTGAGTTTAATAAAGTAAAGCCCGTGGTCCTACTCATTTGTCCTACCCGGAAAAAATGCTGCTATTATTTTGAATCATTCAATAATATTTTAAAACAAAAATAGGTAGTAGGTTAGGTTAGTTAGGTATATTCAGTTGCCCGAAAAAGGAGCTCCGCCTAGAAGGACAAACTATAGTGGGACCACGGGCAATAGAGGTTTAATAACGGACAAGAACGCCCTTCAAGAATGAACCAGAATCCACCGTTGACCGTCAAAGATGACAATTAACTCCGCTTTTGTTCTTTTGTACAATTTGCATACATAAGTAGTTTGAAAGCGGCGTTTTGTGACGTCCAAAGCCGAGTTTAGCCGCGTCTGATGAAGCCCCGCGATCAATCCTATTAACACACCATCGCTTAGCAAACTTCGTTGTTACTAAAAAGGCAGAGAGGTTCTATTTCCTCTATATAAGTGTGGGTGCTACATATCTAACTAATATTATAAATGCGAAAGTATGGATGGATGGATGGATGGATGTTTGTTTGTTACTCAATCACGCCAGAACGGCCCAACGGATCTGGATGAAATTCGGCACATAGATAGGGAAAAGTCTGGAATAGCACATAGGCTACTTTTTATTCCGGAAAATTGCGAAGTTTCCGTCCCGTGGGATAGCGATAAACGAATTCTTTGCAGACGAAGTCGCTGGCAACAGCTAGTACATACATAAATCACGTCTTTATCCCTTACGGGGTAGACAGAGCTAAGATAAGACCTAAAGGTACATTTAGCATGATTTTGGACATATAAATAGGTGGAAAGGCGAATCTTATTAGCGATGGGATTCCATGTCGTCATTAATTTATTAAATTATATCGACGTTTCGTGATGCAGCTGCCGCGGTCAAGAGTAGACGGACTGCGGGGTATCGCAACAGAACTAAAAAAACGTTTAACCGGGGCAGTTTTTCTAACTCGTAAACGAAATGTTACGATAGAAAGAAAATGCTGAATGCGATTGTGGTTCCAATGAGTTAGACATTAAGGCCTCAGGTGCTACTTGCCTCCGTTGCTTGCTAAAAACAATTTTTATTTTGTCCAAACGACGAGTACCTATACCTAGAAATAAGTCCTCGATTCTTCATATTTATGCGTTGGTATTGATGCATTTTATTAAATGGTTTGGTTTGGTCACGTAGCAGGATGGATGAAAGACGATTAACTAAACAGATTTATATGAGGACTGTGAATGGGTGCGTTGGGAGGGGAAGGCCTAGACGACGTTCCGTTATCAAATTGGGGACGTTTTGGAAAAAGGTCAGGTCAAGTGTACCCGAAACCCACGAGCATGTATGAAGAGGTTGATGAATGTGGATGAAACGATAGAGGTATGTCAGGATCGTAGCAAGTGGAACAAAGTAGTCTCTGCCTACCCCTGTGGGACAGAGGCGTGACGGTATGTATGTTAAATTTATTGATAGGTATATAAATACTTAACCACGGACACACCCGTACCAAATACACTTTGTGACGTGATTTAAGTCCCATGAAATATGTGGTGAATCCGTATATAATAGATTACATAATGAGTAGATAAGTAAGTACCTAATATGACCAGCCGGTAGTTGATCGCAATGGAGCCATGTCTGAATAAACCTTGATATCAAAAACTAAAACACTAACACAACGACACACGATTAGGTATTAGGTGGCGACTAGGGGGGGCGATTCTTTAAATAACATTTGTGATAATACTACTCGAGAGGAACTAAAATCTGCATATTTCTACATAAGTAGTGCTACGTAACGATTAAGAGCTGTAATTTCCTACTGTTCTATTATTATAATTTAAATTTACCTTTTAACTTTGTATGAAATTACACAGTTGCATGAAAAGTGACCCGTTATTTTTTGTTCGTCATTGTAATAAGCCCAGTGAGAGATAAACAGGCGATGCATATGCAAAAAAATATTCGTGACGCGGTGTTTGTAAGCGATAGAACACGCAATAAACTTACCATGATCTTTACACCTAATTTCTTGTTTAAATACTAGAAAATCGTTGTAAAACAAGCAACAGCTTATGATTTCATTCATTTACGACACGGTTTTTCGTAGGCTTACTTTACTTTCCGAACATCGTTGCGTATCGCTGAGAAAATCCGTCGTTGTAAAAATTTACGTGACTATGTAGCCCGGTAGTTATTGACGGATCCGTGATAAGATTTGAAGTCGTTTGATGTAAACTCGTAAAAAAACCTTAAAAGTGGCGAAATTAATGAGTCATCGCCATACTCGTATGCCGTGATAAATAATCCGATTATGATTGACAGTTAAATAAAGTAGAACAGCGGACTGAATCATTATTTGAAGGTAAATTTTACAGTTAACACCTTAGTTACGAGTAGGTACCAATTTAAGTGTTTGCTATGTGCACCGGAAGTTTTATCAGAACTAAAACAAACTACCAGCTGACGTATTGTTTCTAGGAAGGCTGTGTTGTGATGCGACAGATTATTTACTTAAAAGAATGTAAAATATAGGGGGCTATAAATCGGTTTGTTGACACGCGCTTGGCGGCCAACAAACATTAGGTATGCACTCTTAGTTCAAACTAAATTTTAAAGTTGAGTCCAGAGCACTAAAAAATAAGTCCTACTAAATAATCCAATCCAATCCAATAAAGCCAATCAGTGTATCGCAGAAAAAGACGCTTATCAAAGAAAGTCATGATTCGAGTCTTAAACTATAGGTATGATTTAGGTATGTACTATGAGGTATGACATCACCAGATGAGCCTCAGATGGCACAGGGATGAGCCTCAGCCTATTGATTTACTAAAAAAATTTACTTTAGGTTATAAATTTGGTAAGCCCTCAACTGACTGCCTCAATGACAATTAAGAAAGTCTGACAGTACATTGCACACAAATACAGATCATAATATATTAATTAATAACTTAGGGAGAGGGAGTAAGCTCTACCACAGAATATATAATAGTACTAACGTACAGAATGGCCACGCTCCGCCCCGCACCTATTCGAGTTACCCCACCCCTCAAGCGCAGTCTGCCGGAAAGCTGCTGGCAACTAGTAGGGCTCGCGACGCGATGTATGTCGGCCGCACGTCACAAGTTCGCGAACCTATCCTACCTACTTAATTTTATAAAACATTAGAAAATTAATGCTTTCTGAAATTATCGCGATTAATACATGAAATAACTACAGAATCATTCGCTTAAGTTTGTTGTCGTACATCTATTGTAATTGAAAATAATAATGCTTAAATACACAGACAGACACATTTTAAGTAAGTTTAAATAAATAGATAACGATTAAGTACGTTTATTTGCATACATCTAAGCCATATCTTTAGTATATTTATGTCATTGGTAGTACTTATAGTACTAGGTTTTTGCGATAGACAGCCCTGTGTATCTTACGCACACATTGACGCGTGAACAGACGACGTCGTGCCTGTGTTCATTTCAGAACGCGGATTTTGTACGTCGTGGCCGCCGTGTGGCTCTACGCATAAGTAAGAAGTGTCAATCACACAATTTACATGATGAATGACGATTTAGATGCCTATGTACCGTGGAGCTGCCTTGAGGAGGCACTTCAACTAGTACGGGGATTCGTATAGAATTCGGCCTATAAAAACTAAACTGGGGGTGCCGAAGGCCTATAACTTTATTTAAAGCAACTCATTACGTTTGAATATTTTTCATAAATGAAATTTTTCATACAAGCAAAATTTTGTTTTGAATCAATTATTCATTAAATATACAAAATGCCGGGATGCATCTGCAAGCCCCGTTCAAAGCGATCTCCCCGTGCTCTCGAAATCCAAAAACCAAATATTTCAAATCATCGTTCGATGTACGGATTTCAATTGCACTGACGAACCAGCCAGTCCGACAAACCTGCCAGTTCGCAGATTCGCATGCTACCTCACATGTCTCCTCCCTCTTCAGCAAGGGGAGACCAAGACCATAGCTAAAAGCCTGCCTATGTAGGAATACAATAAATGAGATGTCTATTGCTAATAGTAAGCTACACTTTCCATTATGTCTAATAAAGACACTATTATACTAAGATTCTATTGAAAGGAAAGTGGAACTTGGTTGGCCAAAAACCGCGCCGCGCTAGTAAGTAAAACATTTACCTTGCTACTCCGCCACCGAGTTGCTAGGTAGTAATTAATGTTTTTTCGGTCTTTGAAATGGAGCTCCGCAAACTTATAACGTCCGATTCAATAAATAAATACTCTCAAACATAGTTGACATGGGCGAGGGCGAAACTGTGAATATGTTGAACACAATGTCCTCGTTCAATAAAGTCATCTCCCAAGGATTACGGCATAGTTCCACTTCTGAGTACCTTCGTTTCATTCACTAGTACTAAGTAAAGTGGAAAGCGCCGTCAAGCAAGTAAAAACCTGGAAATTCTTCTAAATTGCGTTCAGTCGGATAAGGTTGCTGTTATCAGTGATATGTTTTTATAAGAGTTATAGCAAACTGTCACCTGTCGCACATGATTGATACTCGAGGACGTCGGCATTATGGAAATAGCCGCGGGTTGTTGCCGTGGCCTTGAATAAAAGTTAATCTCTCCATTATCTTTGGTATGCCGTTCAATTTTTATTCTAGAACTAGCTTTTGCCCTAGCTTTTTATTGACAAACTAGCTTTTTCCCGCGACTTCGTCCGCGTAGACTCATTTATTGACAAATAGGCTTTTGCCCGCGGCTTCATTCGCGTGTACCAGGAGTATTTCAATCCCGTTTTTTTCCCGTTCCCATAAGAATTTCGGAAAATGCTCACTTAATGCTCCCTACACTCCCCAAGGCACCCACTTGCCAAATTTCAGCTTGCTACGACCAGTAAAACGAAAAATCCCGTTTTTCCCGTTCCCGTGGGAATTTTGGAAATTCCTCTCTTAATGCTCCTCTACACTCTCCAAACAACCTAAATGCCGAATTTCAGCGTTCTACAGCCAGTAAAACGAAAAGTCCCGTTTTACAATTTTGCTAAATTATCTCTTATAGCTTCTCTACACTCTTCAAGCAACTTACATGCCAAGTTTCAGCATTCTACGACCAGTACAACGAAAAATCCCGTTTTTTCCCGTTCCCGTGGGAATTTTAGGAAATTGTCTCTTATTGCTTCCCGATACTCATCAAGCAACCTACATGCCAAATTTCACCTTTCTACGACCAGTAAAACAAAAAATCCCGTCATTTCCCGTTCCCGTGGGAATTTTGGAAAGTCCTCTCTAAATGCTGCTCTACACTCCCCAAGCAATCTAAGTACATGTCGAATTTCAGCTTTCTACAACCAGTAAAATGAAAAGTCCCGTTTTTCCCGTTCCCGTGGGAATTTCGAAAAATTGTCTCTTAATGCTTCCTTACACTCCCCAAGCAACCTACATGCCAAATTTTAACTTTCTACGACCTGCAGTGTAACAAAAAAACCCGTTTTTTCCCGTTCATGCTCCCCTATACTCCTCAAGGAACCTGAAAGCCAAATTGCAGTTTTCTGCGATCATTAAAACGAAAAATCGATCCCGTAGAACTGAATATAAATCCCGTTTTTTCCTTATCCCGTTGGAATTTTCGAAAATCCTTAAAACGGTTTTTTACTATTATAATCACCTACTTCTATGCCAAATTTGAAGAGTCTAGTAATTTATAGTTCATAGGATTTCGTTGAACTGAATATATATATCCCGTTTTTTCTTTATCCCGTGAGAATTTCCAAAAATCCTGAAATTATTTTCTTAGTTTTGTAATTCTGCTTGTGTACGAAACTTGAAGTCTATATTTATTAAAGTATAGTTACTGAGATAGGGTCACTCGGTATCGAATATGATAAATCACGTTTTTTCCCGTTCCCGTGGAAATTTGTGTGTGTGTGTGTGTGTGTGTGTGTGTGTGTGTGTGTGTGTGTGTGTGTGTGTGTGTGTGTGCGTGTGTGTGTGTGTGTGTGTGTGTGTGCGTGTGTGTGTGTGTGTGTGTGTGTGTGTGTGTGTCTGTGTGTCTGTGTGTGTTCCTGTGTGTCAGGTAGGTATGTGTGTTGTTGTTTTCGTAATCAGCGACCCGATAAACCGTACAAACAATACTACCCACTATAATATAATAATAATAATACCCACGTTGATTTTCAGACTTTGTCACCCCCTATCCCCCTTTTAGGGGTTAAATTTTCAAAAAACCTGAAACAGGTGTTTACTCATTTATCGTTAGGAATACTCCTGTGAAGTTTCGAGTAAAATAGTCTAACTAATCTTGTTTCCCCATACAAACTTTGGACCCCCATTTAACCCCTTTAGGGGTCGAATTTTGAAAAATCCTTTCTTAGTGCACCCCTAGACCTTATAAGGAACCTATGTGCCAAATTTGGAATCTCTAGAACCAGTGGTTTGGGCTGTGCGCTGATATGTCAGTCAGTCAGTCAGTCAGTCAGTCAGTCAGTCAGTCAGTCAGTCAGTCAGTCAGTCAGTCAGTCAGTCAGTCAGTCAGTCAGTCAGTCAGTTTCTTCTTTTATATATTTAGAAGTCACATATTGCTATGCGTATTTGAACAGGCACTTAACTCTAAACTTTAAATGACGATAACTTTTTTGCTGAGCTTAGATTTCAATAAAATAAATAATATTAGTTGTCTTGATACAAGTTTTAACTGTTTGTGAAAACCGCAATAAAATCCGTTGCGTAGTTTTGGAGATTAGCGAACACATACATACAGACAGACAAAAATTATAATTACATATCTACTTTTTTGTGTTCTATTCCTCTCCCCTAATCGTTAGCACTCTATTTTTGATGAATTATTTAATGTACAGACACGGACTTTCTACTGTTTATTATATTGTAATAAATTAGCGAAGAAGCTATTTGCAGCGTCAATTCTTGAATATTAGAAGTGTAATCGTATAAAATGAACCATGTGAGGCCTGTCTGTCTTTTCTATTTTGGGATAAATGCCGTAAAAAAAATCAGCCATTCTTATTGATGGACGGTTGCAGTCGCCAACGTCAACAGGTCATTTTTATTGTAAACTTTTATTTCTATTGACTTGTAAGCAAATTAATAAGTCTGTTATTCAATCCGAATCAATTTTACCCACTTCTATTAGCCGGACTGACTTTAAATAGTATAGTTCCAACGTGTTTCTGTGATACAATTTACACAATAAGCATGTTTCCCCAACGCATTCACTATAAGAATGTCATCCGACGTTAGGATTTTAGTTAATTTTAGAAACACAATAAAAGCGGAAAAAATGCCTAAACAATGAAATTATGACAAAAGATTATGAAATATATGCACTAGAACATTCTTTTCAATATAAGTGCTAATGTCCTCCTGAAAGGACACAATTAAAAAAAAATGCTAAATAAATCAAACCACGGCGTTAATTATAGATATCATTGTCTTACAAAATCTGAATGCTCATCGGCGACGTGTACGTATTATCTCATACAAATTCAAGGCATAAGCGTCAATGGTGAAATTAATCAACGCTCTGAAAAACGCGAAAACAAAATTAGCATCTTAAAGGCTCAACTATTGATGAATGCGAATTTAATTTGCTTCAATATATCAGTTCGTGCTGTAGTTTCCTTGTCGGTGTCTGTAGGGGTCTTCACAAAAGTATTCAAATGAATTGTGCTCGGTGTTCTTTTTGTGCGGCCGTCACGAGGGAGCTCCGAACGTTGTCGTGCGGCACCCAGCCTTGTCACGTTTCTCATGACACTCTTGTTCTACTCTCTCTGTACTCATTGTGATACGAACGCTGTTTATTTTCCTCAAACAAACAATACTATAAATTATTAACGTCCACACTAATAGCTATTTGCGAGCCGAGCATTTTGAAATGGGAAAATATGTGCAATCTGATATCTTTGATTTCAACAATAGGGGGATGTGTGCGGTAGATTAGTTTTACCAATATTTTGCAGAGCGATTGGCGACACACTCACCTTGATACTGAATGCTGTATTTCATGATAACGAGAATTAATAATACTTTGAGTACGAGTAGGTGTCTACAAACTAAACGCCTTTCCTTTTTCCAAGTTGTCTGAAAGTGCTTAGTTAGCTGGGATAATATAAGTACCTACTCGTACCTCTCTTTTTCCTTGCCACTCGTCGCTGTTGAATGCTTACGTTTCGCCAATCCCTTCAAAATATGTGGCAGTTATCCTTGAGACAAGAAGTTATTTTTTATCTATATTTATTGTGCAAAATAAACATAAAACAAAACAATTGAGAAACACTGAGATACATGCACAAAGGCGGACTTATCCTTAAGGGATCTCTTCCAGAACCTCTCTTCCAGAACCTTTGAGTGGATGAGAGGAATACCCGAGTTATGGATGTAGTGTGTATTTAATAATGTATTTATCCATTGTCTAGTACGCATAACAGGTATATAGCTTTGCTTAGTTTGCGACTATTGGGACTAGGTCGGATTAGTGATTTCCAATGATATTTACCTATTCATTTCACAAAAAATTTAGCGTTTTTTCCATAATATATTTACCTAGGTTTAATAAAATTTTATTTATTTAATTTGACGCCGTCAAATTCTCTTGTCAGATATCAAACTTCCTATAATAATCGCAGAAATGTAGCAACATAAGCAAATTGTACTAAGGTACTAATTAAAGGTATGGTAAAGATAAGGTACATAAAGTTCACGATCACGATGGTCGCAAGCCGCTTCCAACCGAGGCAACTGGAGGTCTTTGTGGGAGGCCTATGTCCAACAGTGGACGTTATATTATGGTTGATATGATGATGATGAATTAGCCCGAAGAATTGCGAAACTGAAGTGGCAGTGGGCGGGGCACATTGCTCGCAGAACCGATGGCCGATAGGATCAGAAGGTTCTGGAATGGCGTCCGCGGACCGGGAGACGAGCTGTTGGTAGGCCTCCAAGACAAGCGACGACCATCAGGATCAAGATCGCGGGATCGCGGTGGATGCGGAAGGCATAGGACCGGTACGAGTGTACGAGTGGAGAGGGAGAGCCTTGAGAAAGGCCTATGCCCAGCAGTGGACGTCTTTCAGCTGACATGACGATGAATTAAAGAAGTACTAGTATAGCCACGTGCCAATCGCCATCACATCCCCGCGAACCTGTTGAGCTCTCATTACGCCGAGCACCCCATAGTGTTGCCAACTTGGCGAATTTGTCGCTAGATCTAGCGACTTTGTGCATTTGTGTTTTCCGGTATTCATCTTTTTCTTGTGTTTTATGTACAATAAAGAGTTTTACATACATACATACATACTTTTGGGACTGTTAGCGACTTTTTTTCAATATTTTATACATTTGGCGACTTTTGGAAGATATTTTCTACAATCTAGCGACTTATTTTGAATATGCTAGCGACTTTTGCAAAAGTTCGTTGGCAACACTGCACCCCAAGCCCATCGGCACACAGCGGCCTGAGACGAGACGCTTTGACCTTTTATTCTTGTTGCGAAGGTTCTTTATAGCAAATAATCTATTTTTAGAAATCCATTTATAAGACGCAAGCGTTTACGGTGCAAAGGAATTGTTTTTATTTATTTATTTTATTCTCTTATTTAACCTTTGATCTGTAAATGGGTCTAAATAGATTATATTATTATACTAGCTTTTTCCCGCGACTTCGTCCGCGTAGACTTCATTTATTGACAAATAGCTTTTGCCCGCGTGTACCAGGAGTATTTCAATCCCGTTTTTTCCCGTTCCCTTAAGAATTTCGTGAAATGATCTTTTAATGCTCCCTACACTCCCCAAGGAACCCACTTGACAAATTTCAGCTTTCTACGACCAGTAAAACGAAAAAACCCGTTTTTCCCGTTCCCGTGGGAATTTTGGAGATTCCTCTATTAATGCTCCTCTACACTCTCCAAACAACCTAACTGCCGAATTTAAGCGTTGTACAACCAGTAAAACGAAAAGTCGCGTTTTCCCGTTCCCGTGGGAATTTTGGAAAATTATCTTTTATAGCTTCTTTGCACTCATCTAGCAACCTACATGCCAAATTTCAGCTTTCTACGACCAGTAAAACAAATCCCGTTATTTCCCGTTCCCGTGGGAATTTTGGAAAGTCCTCTCTAAATGTTTCTCTACACTCCCCAAGCAACCTACATGTCAAGTTTCAGCTTTCTACAACCAGTAAAATGAAAAGTCCCGTTTTTCCCGTTCCTGTGGGAATTTCGGAAAATTGTCTCTTAATGCTTCCTTACACTCACCAAGCAACCTACATGCTAAATTTCAACTTTCTACGACCTGCAGTATATAACGAAAAAATTCCGTTTTTTCCCGTTCATTTCCGTCAAAATTTTGGGAAATCCTTTTGTAGTGCTCCCCTATACTCCCCAAGGAACCTGAAGGCCAAATTTCAGTTTTCTACGATCATTAAAACGAAAAATCGATCCCGTAGAACTGAATATAAATCCCGTTTTTTCCTTATCCCGTTGGAATTTTCGAAAATCCTTAACCTTAAAACTGTTTTTTACTATTACACTCACCTACTTCTATGCCAAATTTGAAGTCTAGTAATTATAATTCATAGCATTTCGTTGAACTGAATATATAAATCCCGTTTTTTCCTTATCCCGTGAGAATTTCCAAAAATCCTGAAATTATTTTCTTAGTTTTGTAATCATCTACTTGTGTACGAAATTTGAAGAGTCTATATTTATTAAGTATAGTTACCTATTGAGATAGGGTCACTCGAAATCGAATAATATAAATCCCGTTTTTTCCCGTTCCCCTGGAAATTAGTGTATGTGTGTGTGTGTGTCAGGTAGGTATGTGTGTTGTTGTTTTCTTAATCAGCGACCCGATAAACCGTACAAACAATACTACCCACTATAATATAATAATAATAATACCCACGTTGATTTTCAGACTTTGTCACCCCCTATCCCCTTTTAGGGGTTGAATTTTCAAAAAACCTGAAACAGATGTTTACTCATTTATCGTTAGGAATACTCCTGTGAAGTTTCGAATAAAATAGTTTAACTAATCTTGTTTCCCCATACAAACTTTGGACCCCCATTTAACCCCTTTAGAGGTCGAATTTTGAAAAATCCTTTCTTAGTGCACCCCTAGACCTTATAAGGAACCTATGTGCCAAATTTGGAATTTCTAGAACCAGCGGTTTGGGCTGTGCGTTGATATGTCAGTCAGTCAGTCAGTCAGTCAGTCAGTCAGTCAGTCAGTTTCTTCTTTTATATATTTAGATTACTATGATTGGTAGAAATGTAACACTTTAATCTAGTCTTTTAAAGCATATTTATATACTTGTATTATGAGTACAAAGTCACTTTATTACCTACTGGTACTTGCTTTATTTACTCACTAGCTGTTGCCAGCGACTTCGTCTACAAAGAATTCGTTTATCGCTATCCCGCGGGAATTACGCAATTTTCCGGGATAAAAAGTAGCCTATGTGCTATTCCAGACTTTTCTCTATCTATGTGCCGAATTTCATCCAGATCCGTTGGGCAGTTCTGGCGTGATTGAGTAACAAACAAACATCCATCCATCCATCAATCCATCCATCCATCTATCCATCCATCCATCCATACATACTTTCGCATTTATAATATTAGATTAGATTTGTGTAAAGGAACAGTTTCATTACTTACATAAAATTACTAAATGGCAAAACGAAAAAGGATCTAACTTGCGTGGTGGTTGGCTCGCTGTCAGATCCATACTAAAAATGATAGCTTAAACCTGAACTGACTCGGAATTGAATTGCATTAAGACGTCATGTTAAGGCCCCAGTTTGTAATTCCATTTATTTAGCAAACTTCTACTAAATTCCTTAAAGCATTTGCTTTTTCTGTCACATCTATTCAAATTTTACGTGTGATCCCAAAATCACACATAAACCGTTTACCGTTCGGTTTTACCCAATAACGGAGCACGAAGATTCGCATCTGATTGTGCGAAATGGCCCGCGAAGTCAGTGGAAGTAATAAGACGCGGAGAAACTGACTGTTTGCTCACTGGGTATTGGAGGAAACAATCAGTCGTGAATCGCGCCATGGGACGCAATAAACGTAATCCCCGAGGCAAGCTGCGTCAACATAGCTTCTGCAGAAGCGACTCATTCTATTATTGAACAATTAACAGTTGGGGTAATTTTGGACAAGCGACGTAAAGTTAGATTACAATTTTTGAATGGGTATTCCCAAATTTACACAAGCACTATAATTTGTACTAATCTTTGCTCGATTACCCTGCATAAATGCATTTCTAGACTAAGACGATCACTGATGAAACGGAAATATAGCAGTATAAAGCGTGTTCTATATTGTTTGTTTAAAATAATGAAAATACTTTATCCTAACGGACTTTATGAACGTACATTCAAAGCTATTAAGCCTAGAAAGTTTAAAATTCTCTTTAGTAGTAGCGCTAACATGCTGGTCTGGAAATTATTTTTCCGCAATTCTTTCGATAATTCGAAGTTCTTATGTTTTATATCCAACAGTTGTTACCTATCTACAATCCTACTAATACAATAAAGACGAAAGATTTGATTGTTTGTTTGTTTCCATTCAATAGGCTCCGAAACTATTGGACCAATTTTAAAAATCATTTCACCTTTGCATATATACATAAGTACATAGATAGGTACATAAATAACGTCTTTATCCCTTACGGCGTTGACAGAGCCTAAGGTAACAAGACCTAAAGGCTACGTTTAGCATGATTGTGGGCGTACAGGTGGAAAGGGGGAATCTTTATAATCTTCACCTTTACAACTCTACATTATCCTTGATGAAAATAGGCTATAATTAGTGGTGTTGGTTGCATCTATCATCATATTGAAAATGACAAGTTGAATATACCAGCAGCCAGATAAAACAATTTTTGTATTTGAAAAATTATTAACGTATTTAATAAAATATTAAAACAAAACAAGATTTTAAAACTAACTAAAATTAAAACTATAAGGTAAATAGGTCATCAAAATATTCCGCCACAGGCACCGACCCCAAAACGCTGGCCGCATTGCCTTTTTGAACTGCTATTCCTAGCCTTTGAGAGAGGTAAACGCATATAGAGGTAAATAGTGTAGGTACCTAATATATATAGGTATATAAAAAAAAAACGTATTTCTGTATTTTTTTAAACTAGTTATCTTAAATAATTAGATAAGCAAAACTTAAACTTAACTTTTAATTGGCTATAAAAGAGTTTTTTACTAAATTAGATAACAATTAAAATTATATCAAGTTGGCTTTTCTGGAGACAAAACGTTTTCCTGTCACAGGTGTATGTACATAAATTAACCGCATTACGTCGAGAAGCTGCAAATAACAACAATTTAGAATTAATCCCCTGTTCCGGGACACTTTCAAAGGCAAAAACATGTAAGTAACGGAATACTAAGCTTATTTACACAACGAGATTACTGTGCCGAGGAACATTTATGTACGAGGTGTACTGAAATTACATATATTTTCAACGAGTAGGTAAATCATAATTCTTACTCAATAGCCTGATTTCTCAGTTGTCATCAAATAAAAAAATAATTCATTGATTTTTATTTATAACTACCATCTGCCTATTTATTTGTGTAAATACTTATTTCGTCAAATTGTGAAAATCAGTTTGATTTTTGTATTTTAAAATTTAGTACCAATTCTGAAAAACTATTTGTATGTATGTACCTGTACATAATGAAATTGCAACTCTAATAAAATAATACAGCGTTTGAACATACGCGTCAAACATTTAACGGTAGGTACCGTTAAATGCGGTAGCTATTAGCAGCACGTACCGGCAACAAACTAATCTCACTGTAGGTATTTGATTTCACTAACCTAGCTCAAGGGTGACCAGTGCCCAGTACTCTTCTACGACAGCTAAAAATAACTCAATACAACATGGCTCAAACTACAGCCTAAATACCACCTTTCTAGTTGAAATTAGATGTAAAAATGTATACAGTCTTTTCTAGTGCATTTTTATATCTTCAGTCGGCAGCGCGCAGGGCGGGCGGCCGCTGGCGAGGGCGGCGCGAGCGCCAGTACACTTCCGTCGTCCGGACTCACCATAACTACTGCCCACTACACTACCAAACTTACCTCGTTACAACTTAAAAACCAAGTGTTATCAAATATATAAGGCAGTAAGAAACAACTTCATAATTTTGGAAAAACTTTGGGCAAATAAATAGATAATGATCACGGTTTTGTGATTCCAAATTTTTGTGGAATATTGGTTACTGGTTTGTCTTTAATGAGAGCAGCACTAGGTTATTAATGGCTGACAAATTGCATGAGTACCAGGGGTTCACGGGTCGTCTGCACGGGGCGAGGGATCGCTGCAAGGAGCGGTGGTCGCAATGGAAAGAACAGCACCCTCGAGGCATGAAGGAGGCGTTCAAGGACTCCCTGTTTGGGATCCCAAACTCGGATGATCCCCCGGAAAGGGTCTGGCAGGAGAGCGAATATAGCGATATATTCAGGTGAGTGGGTAATCTAACGTGTTCTTGTAATAACCTACGTATTGAGGGGTTTCAGTACCTATATTGTTGAGGATCTCATTATTAGATAATGTCTAAATTTTAATGGACTACAAGGTCGAATATCAAAGCAACATTAATGGGTCTTCTTGTTTGTAAAAAGCTCTCTGGGATAAGTAAGAAAGGAATAAGTAAAGGATAATTGAGGAAGGTTTTGTTTGCTTGAAATCAGTGAAAATAATTTCATGATGTTGTTGAGTTAGTTGGTATTTTTGAAATCAAATGTTTCCGTTCGTTTTTTATTTAATCACAGCTGTGCAATCAATTGAGAGGATTAAACCTATTAGGTATATTAAGCAAAAATTAAAGCAATCGACCTCTACTTTAAATTTTATACGCGTTGAAAACATATTTAACAGTGTTGCCAATTTAAAGGCCGCAAATATCTGTTAAAGTCGACGCACCGAGAGCCGAAGGAGTGGGTCCCCCTTTCATCATACCTATAATAAGTTGGCAAATTGACTGAGATTGATAGCGGAATCTGAGAGCACCCGGGAGAGAGTTTTATAAAAGTTACCTATTTCAAAGCTTGTAATAAAATATTTACCTGTATTTGGTTTAGCCTTACTCGCTGGGAATTATGTTTATAATTTATTTATATTATGTTACGCTTGCGTTTCAAATAAAAATACCTATACCTGCCATACTAATTCATTAAAAGATTGAAATTTCCCAAACGGTTTCCAATTTGACATAGGTACATATTTATAATTATACATATATATACCTCCATTATAGCAATCTAAGCATGGATTATGTTTTTTTTCAATAAATTCGCCAATTTCGGCTATAAGTATCTTTAGGATATTGAATTAAGTAAAGACTAAGCTGTTTTAAATCTAAAAGATTCCGAATAAAGCACGCGTGCTAGAAGCCAATAAACCTTTACGCAAACTTTACATCAAATTCTATAATAACGAATCATTTTGCCATCAGTATCCCATTATTGCTTTAAATTAAGCCTGAAGTAGCACTTTGCTCCATGATCAGCTATCTCTTTACATAATCCACTTACCGTTCCTCGGATGCCTTTTCACACGATGACAGTGTAAAAATAACTGCTAGTATTAAAGAAGTATGGGAATTGATTGATTCTTTCGTTATCTCAAATCCTGATGAAAATCGCTACATCTGGCGCAGCTGCCATTCTCGCCGATGAATTGATAATGTTGATATTTATTTCGTCATTCTTATGCAATAAATTATTGTAAAATTTGTGGTAATTGAACCAAGCATGATGTTATGTTAGATGTTAGCCTCTTGATCCTGGAAGTGTCATGTTTTATAGCATTAAGCATAATTTCAGAAATAGGGTACAATACATTTTTTCTAAGATTTTTTTGCATGGATCTACTCAGAATCAACAGCTCTAGCGATTCTGTATAGGGTAAAAAAAGTGTCCCGAGGTCAATTTTGTTACTTTTCGTACATTGATGTTTGAAGGTAACAAAACCGACACAATTTTTTGTAGGAGAAACAGAGGACATTTTTTACGCCATAATAATAACTAAAACAATACTAGCCAATACTACTAGTATTACTAGGTAATTGATACTAGCTTAGAAAAACATATTTTCTCAGGAGAAAAAGCCGGATCGAGCTGATGCGAATATCAGCAGCCGTGATGGGCATAGAGTTCTCCTACGCCGGGGAAACCGCCTTCGTGTCCCCAACACTCCTCCAGATCGGCGTTCCTCACCAGCAGATGACGCTGGTGTGGGCACTCTCCCCACTGGTGGGCTTCTTCATGACCCCACTCCTAGGCTCCATTAGTGACAGATGCAGGTCGCGCTTTGGAAGGAGACGACCGTTCATCGTCATGATGTCTCTTGGGGTGTTATTGGGTGAGCCACTTTACTCTATTCTATACAACTGGTGCCTTACCATTACGTCCTAATTCCGACTCATTTCAAGTTTTAGCTGTCACTTTTAGTATGAATCTGACAGCGAGCGAACCTGAACTGAGACGCATTAAGACGTCATGGTAAGGCCTCTGTACTATCCGTAACTATCAGTATCAGTCGGATAAACTAGACTTATAATCACTTATTTAGAGATCAGACAGTTCTCTAATTGTCTGTGCAAAAATCTGGGATCCAATTTTTTACAGCGTGCGACTCGAAAGTCAACATTTGATAATTAATACAAATTCTGTGTTTTGCTACAAAACGACAGCTCACATTAAATTTTCGACATATTGATGAGATTAATTAGAGCTATACCTAATTTTCTTCTACTCTACATATTTAAACTATCACTTTCGTATTGTATTTCCGAGTGACGTACTTTCAAGAATCTTGCCGCAGCATAACAACATTTATAAAACAAACCAACGATACGACTTTCCCAAGAATATCTTCTTGCTAATGTATGTAAATTCAAATCATATTATAATCTCCTGTATGAATTAAAAAAGCCTTAAGTATTACTTATTACAACTCACGTTCAGCACTGGCCTTATACTCCGAAATTCTATTTTCGAAGTTCTTTTCGTATCGTTTCGCTCGCACTAATAATGGTAATTAATTTGTGTGTGTGAAATTCGATCTTCAGAGTAGCCTCTCTTATTAATTCTCGATCATTCTAGGGTTAATTCTAGTGCCGAATGGTGAAGCTATTGGATATGCGCTAGGCGACGAGCGGCCAGCGAATCGCACCGAAGTACCTTTCGTGTTGGGACCGCGAAGCTCGGTCCTGGATGCCACCAACAGCAACTACCACCCCTGGGGCGTTCTGTTTACGGTCTTAGGCACAGTTTTTCTGGACTTCGATGCGGATGCTTGCCAAAGTCCTGCGAGGGCGTACTTGCTTGATGTCACTGTTCCAGGTAAGTTGTGGCTAGGACAACACCCATAGAGCAAAAATAAGTAAAATTAATCATGTTACTAGTATTATAAATGCGAAAGTTTGGGAGTGAGGATGTGAATGAGCGAACGTGTATGTTTGTTCCTTCTTCACGCTGAAACGACTGGACGAATTTCGATCAAAATTGGAACAGAAATAGCTGATACCCTAGATTAAAACAGAGACTACTTTTTATCCCGGAAAATTGCATAGTTCCCGCGGGACAGCGGTAAACATTTCAAAGATCGTAGCTGTCTAGAGTCACAACGTAAATAATGATTGCAGAATATTATCTACCTACATCAGTTCTTAAGTCTAATCCTACGCGGACGAAGTCGCGGGCAGAAGCCAGCAATTCATAAAATACATACATACATACATATTGATCACGTCTTCATTCCTTACGGGGTAGGCAGAGGCTAAGGTAACAAGACCAGGCCAGGTTTAGCATGATTGTGGGCGTATAAGTGGCAAGAGGAATCAAAATAGTGATGGGTTACTATTACTAACAGCCGCATCGCCATACATACATACATACATACATATCATCACGCCTATTTCCCATAGGGGTAAAAATTAAAACACAAATTTATGAAATTATTACACTAAGCCGAATAAGGCGATTACTGCACTATGCTATAATTGACCAGCCGAAGGTAAAGCAAGCCACCTAGAGTCCAACAAGCCGCTATTAGGTATATTATGATCGATATGGATAGTTAATGTTTAGTCGTTGTGTAACATACAGATTACAGAATGAAAACTAAATTCGTCGAAATATAATCATCAAAATTGCACAAGTAGGTACCTAACATTTATTAAATTTCAACTGAAATGTTTGTTTGGGCAATGCAAACCTAAATATATTGTGGTCTTTTTTTAAATTAGGTAGTGAAAATATTTATAGGAAATTCTATTTATAGCTTGATGTTGATGAGACATTTAGATTAGGATTTAGGTAAATAGTTCTATTTGCTGCCGTAATTGAGGTGAACAACACGTAGTAGTCTGTCGACACACTGGAGTGGCCGAACACTACGCTATCTAAAGACTGTTTTCCTCTGAGATTGTATTTGTCTTAGTTTAACCGTTTTCTTTCTTTGCTGAACACCTGACTGCCAACTGGTGGGATACCACCAAATATCACGATGTAGGTCATTGTAGGTATCATGATGATGATCCGTCGACAGTAAAATGAATACTTAATGGCGATTTTTCTCAAAATTTTAGATTTTTTGTGGAAGTTATGGATTTTTTTGGCTGGCAGATGACCTTTTGTAACGTCCGTCCGTTTCGCTGCAACTGTCTTACTCACTAATCCTGTCGCCAAGAAGCAGTGTTGCGCTGCTGTGTTCCGGCAATGCTTACGCAATCCTCTAGTGTTGCAGATGTCTATGGGTTGTAGTGCTCTATTAAGTACCAACAGGTGACCACTTACTCGTGTGCCTTCCGTGACGTATAAAAAAATGAATAATTTATTAACGACTCTGGGTACCTAGTCTAAAGAATCATTGCCTTGTCGTTTAAACCGCTTGTTCCCTGTATGTAACTATTTTACATTACTAGGACATTCTAAGGTAAAATAAAGACTATTTCTGAATCAAAATAAACATGTTCGCGGCTTAACCACCCCCACCGCACCTAAACCAATATTAATCAAATTAAATATCCTACATTGGGTTTACCAGTGCCTATTATGTATCTTGGTTATATACGGGAAACAAGCTGTTTAAACATTGATTTATTTTCAAATCATAAATGACGTTGATTATACAATGGGGTGACTTTAGAAAGAAGTTAGATAATTAACTCACTCATTCATGTATGTATATTCACGATTACTCGTACATAGTACGCGCAGTGTAAGTCTTTGTTGGTCTTCTCTATGGTCTTCGTTTACATGCTAAGAAATCCGCCTCGCGTAGCGATAACTCTGCCTATTGCTTACTTATTAATTGCCTCTATATACCTACCTGTTTTTTGCTTATTAAGTGGTGGTCAAAAAAGAGTCATTGTATGGAATTGTGCAATACCTATCCGTTTTTAGCTGAAGTTTGTCAAAATCAACAGTAGTTGCAGACAGTATGCATTTATTTGCAATCTAACTTTCTATTTACGTCGTGACACCGAAAAATAGCCTTATGTCCACACTTATAGTTGAACAGTAGTTCTTAAAATAGAACACTCAATACATAATGTAGATAAAACCAGATTACTCACGGACAGTGCAGTCACGCACTTAGGATGTAAGCCGAGTATAGTAAAGAATTAACAGTAGTAGAAACCCACTTGTGATTTTATTATTAATTGTATTAAACCTATAATAATGAAGTTCTTTTGCTACTACTCGACCCCGTTCGTTATGTCCCTTATGGATCTACGCAAAGTGACTCTAGCTTGATAAAATAAAAGACTTATGAACGTACGAAAATCGGTCGTATGATGTCCAGAACTTTAATGGAAAGTAAATTATTGACCATTACCAAAGTTAAATTGATTAAAAATGCCGCATTTCGCCTACTCGGTCCGGCGTGACGAATTTATCTCATTTTTTTAAATACTTATTGTACGTTTTCGTCATTCGTGTTTACCACGTATCATCCGAAAGTAATTGATGAACTGAGTCATTATGTTTATGTTTATTTGATCATTCAATATAAAATTACATCATCATTTAAAATTTAATGTCAACACATTCATTCATTCATTTTGTCATTACATTCGAAATAACGATCATTAAAATGATGGTGATGGAGGTAAAGTTATAATTATGCTGGCTTTATCACGACTCCCGAATTTAATCAGCTCCGTATAAATTACCGACGTGATTACACTTAGAATAATTTACTTACTTTGAAATTCGTTGGCATCCTTCACCTAGTTTGATTATTACAGTTAATTTTAATTCAATATTTGTTCGGGAGAGGCGTCACAGCATGTGACTCTGTTATTTAGAATTTAGGCGGCGGTGCTCGCCACCGAGCCACTTTACTTATCTGCTTGTCTGTCCGTGATTGATTTATCTAGGCGACAGCGTTTTTGGGATTTCCAATATGACAAGTTGTTATTTTAAGTCTCAGATTATATAAGGAAACCTAAGTAGGTATAGTAGAACTAGAACTTGCTTTACTACCCTAAAGTTTAATGTCATTTACTTGTCATAAAACTTTAGCTGCTTTGAAACTTCTTCTTCTTCTTCTTCTTCAGCCTAAATTAACCCATTGTTGGGCGTAGGCTTTGAAACTACTTCCAGACAAATCGAAATGGGATTAATGAGATTAAGGCCTGGGGCCCGATTTTTGAAAGCACATTATGTATTGTGTGAAAATACCACTCGAAAGTGGTAAAAAATTGTGCTGAATTTGAAATACGAGTAGCTTAGAAGATACCTACGGCTCTCATTAATCATGTGGACTAGTCTAAAATTTGATTAGAGCCGTAGTTTTAAAGATACAAACAGATTTATACCACTTTCGAGTGGTACTTTCGAGTGATGTGCTTTCAAAAATCGGGGCCCTGGTCAAGAGTACCCTAAATCGATGAACATGTATGAAGAGATTGATGAATGTGGATGAAGCGAAAGAGGTATGTCAGGATCGTAACAAGTGGAACTAAGTAGTCTCTGCCTACCCCTGTGGGGAAGAGGCGTGACGGTATGTATATATGTCATGTACATATTAGCGGCTTAGCTGAAATAAAGACTTTTCTTGTAAACAGCAGACAGCATCAAATTATTTTGAATCTCTACTTTATTGCGACGTGAAAATTTTACTCTGCATTTTTAAACAATTGCTGCAAAACAATGTGGCGATGATCGACAGTTCCTGTCAGCCATAAAATTTACATAATTATTACAGTTATCGATAAAGTGCAATTTTAAACCTTTTGTACATGTAATTCATTGTACATATCTGAGCTAAAACTGTCTGACAGCAACTTGCCGGCACATTACAATACTTGGGACCATTGAGTTCTTCGGCCTGGCTTTGTGCTTGTCTGTTAAGATTGGCTGCGGTAAGTGAGCTAACACTCACAATATCTTGTCAATCGTTGAAACTTGTCATCGCGAGACAAATAAAGCGTTGAATGTGAATCGACAAGCTCGGCGTTGAAATCTGCGACGCGTCGATAAGATTTATTGGAGCCTGCTCGAGTGAAATTCGAATAATGCCCATCCTCATCCGCACCATTACGCATCTCAGAAAGGGATATTAATCTGTTGCTCGCAGGCAACATATTGCCAGATTCAATATCTTTCTTCTTGTCTGATTCTTAAATAATATTTTAACATTCAATGGGGAAAAAATGTATAAAAGTTCATATACCTAGATCAACGGTCGGCAACAGGCGAGTTTTTTCTGGATCTCGTCAAACAAATCACAGTATCTTGACCCCACCTAAAACTATGTAGAAGTGGAACGGGCATAAATATTAAGTTAACAAACCTTAAAATCAGATTGTTTATGATGCTCAAATTTAAGAGCAAACCTTATGGTCACTGAGGATCTTATTAAGTACCTACCTAGCTTAATTGACATTTTTTTAATATATTTTGCTCCGGCTCCTCATCGCCTCAGTCATCACAGCAAAAGCCGCAGATTCAAGTTTATTTGTTATATTTTTTTTGTTGAGAATTAATGTAAAATCTTTTTATCATTATTATCATAGCAACGGCTACTCGGCAAATATTGACGTCCCAGCGGCTATCTTAACTCTTTCGCGAATAATTCCTTGTCACACAACAAGCGCGCGACACTACTTTTCTTTCTGTCTGCCGCTGTTTGGAAATAAACAAGTTTATTCTTTTATTACGTAGGATTTACGTAGGTTGTAAGTAAATGTTTGATGTTCCCAAATATTTAGTAGCTGATTTTGTTTAACAGCGGCTAACTATGTATTCCGAAAGTCTAGAACTGTCATTTTGCTTTATAATGCAGCTTGCGAAAAGTAGGTGGCCTGGACTCGGCGTTATTAAAAACAGAATTGGTTCGCGATTCTAATCTTTTCGTAGCAAATTGCCTTCAGGGACATTCTTTGTTCAATATTTTTAATGCTTATTTAATTGGTTGTGTTTTATTTCGCAGAGGATCACGCTAAAGGACTTAGTACATTCACTATAATGGCCGGATTGGGAGGCTTCATGGGGTACGCCCTCGGTGGAATTAACTGGGATGAAACGCGATTAGGTAATGCGATACTACCGAAAAAAAATGTACTTTTGCGTCAGTAAGTTAATACATGTCAATGAACTTTTTTCAGGTGAATTATTTGGGGGGCACGTCAGAGCGGTGTTTTCGTTGATCACGGTGATCTTTGTGGCCTGCGTCAGTGCGACGGTAACCAGTTTTAAGGAGATTCCTTTGGGTGAGCTGCAAGGGCAAGAGGAATTCAGGAAGTTGGCTGAAACAGAGAGAATTCAGGAGAGCTTTGACGCTGGTGATGAGCAGCCCGCGAAGAACTGCCTCAAGAGAGACAATACGACTTATGGTTCATTAAACCAGCCCGAGGCAGGGAATGAGGTGAGATGCGCTATGAAATGCCAGTAATAGATGAAGCGTGTCCTGAAATAAGCAGAAGAAAATTCAATCTACACATATAAAATTATTTAATAATCACTTTTGTTACCGCTTAAAATCTAACGATAGTCTGAACTAGTGTCTCGTATAATTATTTACTAAGTTATGCATCTTGATTCAATCATAATTGATTTATCAAATGAGATACTTAACTCGTAAAAACGATATCCTCTAATTAGCTATGTTAAAATATTTCTTTCTGTGGAAAATACGAAAACAAGAAGCCTCCAATTTTGCCTACGATAATATTATTTTTCCCATTCAAGAGATAAGTGACTAGTTATCAAGTTAGTTTATCTAAACGGAATGCAGGCATGTTTTTGACTGAGTTATGTTGTCTATTTATTATTGTTTATTATGTACCCAACAGGGTGTAAGCATCAATGTACCAGAAGTTCATGGGGAGCTATCCTTGCGGCATTATCTTCGCTCCATCGTGGTGATGCCTCCCTCTCTCAGGGTCGTCTGCCTCACCAACCTCTTCTGTTGGATGGCGCATGTCTGCTACTCCTTGTATTTCACCGACTTCGTTGGTGAATCGGTGTTCGGAGGGAATCCTGCTGTAAGTAGCCCTGCTTTACTGCTGTATGCTAAGAAATAGTTGTGACGGTTTTAAGATGTATTGATACAGCTTACGGCAAACTTCTTGAGCAAGAACGACGTGGAAGGGGTAAGTTTATACCAAAGAGACGCTAATACTTCTGCGCATTCTAGGTTAAGCTCGAGATATTTGCCGGGAACTGTACTTGCTAATTAATGTGTCGATATAATATTTTCAAGTCTGAGAACACAAGATAGAAATAAACCACACAAAAATTGTTATGTTTAAAATATTTCTCACTGAAATATGTTTTCCTACTACAAACATTATTAAGTGTAAAAGAATGAAACAAATCAGCCTCTTTCGGCGGTTCGATAATAAGATGGATATTTCCGTCTGATCTGTGCTAGCTCTTATCATGTAACTTACCTAACATTTTATGTAAGGCCTTGAGATACGATGCGTATCGTATGATTTATTAGTTGTTTCCGCGAAAATATTGTGTTATTTTTGTAATGAGTTTATTTTTATGAACCTATACACCATGTGAAAAATGTGACGAGCACAATAAAGGGCCTGGTTTAGTAGATATTATATTGATTCTCTTTCTCCTTAATACTGGGCTTTCCTCTACATTAGTACAGGAACTTATTGGCACATATTGAAGCTTAAATAGCTTAAGCGGTTTTAACATGACAAAAGTCATCAAAAGTCATTCGTTTTTTCAAGTATGGTAGTGACACGAGTTATAGAAGTTCGATTGAAATACAAATGGGTTTAATTAGGCAAAAACATTACTGATTTTGTTTATTTTTTTTTCATTGGCTGCACTTTGTTATGCTTGTTAATTTTATTATATTAACATTGACATCACAAACAGATCAAACGTTTGTTCTCTTATAAAGTTATCGAGATCTCTGTTAAACTGGGCAAAGTTTGAGAAGCGCAATCTAATTCTAGTTGGTTGGTAAAATTATCTAAATTATGCATAAGTAGATAGAGATAGTAAACTATACGTTCAGAAACCTAAACTTAGAAGTTGCCTAAGTTTTTGAAATGTTCTGTACGTGGATAAGACAAGCGCTGTCTCAAATATTTTAGGTCTTACGTACAATTGGAAATACATTCTAAAATTATCCTTACATTGTAAAGTGAAAGGTTAGATTTTGCAAATTGTAACATGACATTGTGCCAGCCAAGTTGTGACGACCATCTTAAGATCGAGCGTCTTGGAAACATACATTATTATTTATTACTAAGTTGATAGGTGCACGTTCATATACTAGCAATAGTCGTTACAGTTACGCTTTGAATTTGACAGAACTGATAAATGTCAGTCTGATAAATTATAACATGAAATGAAATTATTAACTATAGACCGACCGACCGCTTAACTGAACCCACGCCCACGCGGGTACAGGGGCGCAGGGTAGGACGACAAATGGAACGTTATACTCGTACCTACTTACTCACAGAAAAAATAATAAACGAAGATTTGTATTATGTATTGTCGTGACTTGTCTTGTAATTTCATTTTAAAGTTTGAATTCCTATACATGTGAACTATTGCACGCATTAATTTACAATGAGTGTTTTTTATTTTTGTTTTGATGTTGCTGTGCCCTGCCTGACAGGGTTATGCTGCAACTGTATTTATATGTATATAATAACATCTTGTAAGACCCTTACTGCAATAAATAAATTAATATGAATATGAATTATGAATATGAATAAGAGGAATAGAAAATGTATGTATTTATAACTCTTACATAAAACACATTTGTAAATTACTTAATTAATTAATTTGTAGTAAAATGTCATCGTTCTTGCCTGAATTGATGTCACCTTTTTGATCGTCCTGCTATTAATACATACAGTTTATTGGGGTTTCGACAGGGTTCACTAATTTTTACTCACCAGTGCAATGTTGTCTTTTTTCAACCACATTCTCTGCCACCACCCATTTTTTCAGATCTGGGGCCTTACCATGACGTCCTAAATCTGACTCAGTTCAAGTTTTAGCTGTCACTTTTAGAATGAATCTGACAGCGAGCGAACCTATAAACTGAATCGCAGTGAATGAGCCACAGGCTCGTAAAAGTACTGCCTATCTTGGTCTCAAGTAAGAATAGAAAAAAGCGGATTTTCAATATTTTAGATAAAAACCTAAATATGAATTGAAAGGCGGGGGCGTGTTATTTCTTTGCCTTTTAATGGACGAGACGTACCAATAAAATTCCAGGGGACTTACTTGTGGTGAATATTGGAGCATTTCTTCTGACCGGCGCTAAATCAAAGGACGCGGCCAGCAACCGATGAAAACAAAACACGGCGCTACAACGCTTGCAGCGGCCACAATCATGCACTTTATAACTTCTTTTTGCTGTTTACACTTTCTGTTTATAATGTTACTATAGCTTCATAAACACACACAACATAAATAAACCCCGGGGTAACAAATTAACACAATAAATAGATTAATTAGCGGTTCTACGATCACTTCAATAAAAATTGTACGCGTCTCGTAGGAGTTCCAAGCGAAAACTGATTTGTTTTTAAAAATGGCTCCCATGCTTGACCTTGACTGCGCAGCGGCGCAGGTTAGTTCCTGTTTTCACCCCTAGATGGCATTGGTCTCGTCATAGGAACACTGCGGTTGCTTATGCAGTATTTTCAGTGGCGTAAACATTGCCCCCAGCCTTGAAAGGTTCCCTTTCAAACTAACTAAATCTTAAAAGAAACAAAACTCAGATTTATTCTGATGTGCACATATCATGCAAATAATGATAATAATAATTAACTGAAATACTTAAGACATTCTAAACTGATGCGGCCTTGCAGCTGTAATTAATTTAAAAGTAATGGAAAACTTAACCACAGCACGCTTAGAAGAACTAATACTAGTTTAACTAGAGTTACACGTGTCACACCATCCGGTCTAGGATAGCTTTTTAGAATAAAGTAAATTGACCAGTGTAAAAAAGGAACATTGTCGCTCATAATAAGAAATACGGTACTATCAACAGTCACGCGTTGAGAATCGGTATCCCATTTTCCACGTGTTTGCATAGCATGTACATATTCAAGATATTTCATAGTCCACCGACAGCAATATGTAATCGCGGACAAACCGTAATAAACTATACCGAACTCAAGCAATTTAAATGGATTTCCCATATGATGAATCCTGCGTAGTATTCGTTGGTATTTTCTGGATTTTGGATGGACATATAACTGAAAATACATCCATTTCACGTTCGCACAAAATGCACTGAGATATAACTTAAGTTTAAGCAAAACCAGAAACAATACTGATAGTATGTTTAAGCCAGTGTTTATGATAGAGTTAAGAGGAACGTCAGAGTCTGCAGGAGCACTATCAGGACTAAGAAAGTTGAAAGCATTTTTTGATATTTCTTCTACTTTAAGTAAACACTCTACTGGCTTTTGAAGCGGAGCGGCAGTGAATGTGCACAAAACAACAGGCTTAGGCGTACGAGGTGCAAGTTCAATAGGTGCAGATCCCATCAATAAGAACCCGAGCGTCGTTTGCACAGCATCGGGTGAGCCTGGCGGACCTCGGATGCGACCTGACAACAGCATGGTACCAAACAATTCTGCTCCTAGCAACATGTCGATTTCTCCAGGAATATGGTAAGTATCATCAGCAAGAGATACACCACCTAGATAAGTTAGACTGGTCACATCAATCGGTGCAGACGGCAAACATGCGGTGACATAGTCAACGACCAGAGGTTGAATGTCGTAAGCAATAGAGCTATCGTAGCGAGACTGAACAGTCAATCGCACTTTGCCCTGTGTTTGATTAGAGGCGCCTCCAAAACCATTTACAACAATGGGCGACTCCTCGGAAGAATAATTCAACGACAGCCTTTTACAACACGACGCTGTTATAAAATGATTTTGCGAACCGTTATCTATTAAGCAGCGTAAGAAGTGCGGCTTACCGTAAGCATCGATTGCTATTACACGAGCTGTAGCGAGCAATACGGTAGAAGGCGATGGCGCAATGAGATTTGCCTGTAAATAATTATGCGACACTTGTACCGTGTCTTGTGCGACCGTTTGCAACGCCGGAGCAGCAACGTTGGGAGCGCACGGGGGTGCGGGAGGCGCGGAGGGCGGTGCGAGCGGAGACTTGTACGCTGAGCTACAGCGACAACGACAAGCGTCTTCGGCGACGTCGGATGGAACCCCTTTGTTATGAACGCCGGAACCATTCAAACTACCCGGAAATGTCACCTGCGTTGTAGGCATTGCAGTCATCGATTCATCGAAAAAATGCAATAACGAGTGATGAGTACTTGAGTTGCAATTTTTGCAAACCTGTCTTGAGTGACAATTGGCACTCTTATGACTTTGACTAAGGCATTTGACACAAGTGCCATTTTTTTTAATGAAAGTATATCGCTCGCGTGGACTTAGACTCTTAAACGCTGTGCAATGATAAAAATGACTGTGCATTGATTTGCACAAATCGCACGGCGGCAAGGCTGCGGTACACGAGACGAAAGCATGAGTATGCTTCGCGGTTACATATTTAACATTCATCTGCTTCTGAAGGCAAGGAGCCGTATTCCAATATGCAACATTAGGGTCTCCCGTACGTTCCAGTATTTTAGCTTGCTCTTTAATGAACTTGACAAAGCTATCGTAAGTGGGTAATTTTTCTGAACGCACTGAATTTTCGAACATGCGAGCAGTCTCTGGGTCAATTTTCTTCAGCGCTAAGAATAAGAATATAAATTCTTTTTTATCCGATATTTTTAAGTTATCGAAGGCTGCACTAGCGGTTACGAAACAATCTATAAAATCATTTAATCCTTCTGCGGAAGGCACACTCAGTTCTTTATAATTAAAAAGATCGTTCAAATATGACGATCCCAATGACCTGACATCCTCATATTTATCCACAAGCGTAGAATAAATTAATTGATAATTTTCTCCGCACGGTATTATTCCTGCTATTGAGGACAAAGCTTTACCTGAAAGCTGACCGCATAGGTAGAAAACCTTTTCAGAATTAGAAAGCGAACTATTACAATGAATAGTACTGTTAAAACAATCAATAAAGGAAGCAAACTTCCTCTGATCTCCGTCAAATGTTTGCAGCACGATAGGGGGCAACTTCAAGTGAGGTTTTGAAGTAGCAGGTTGACAAATATCGACTTTAGATTTGACATCCGTATATGTATTGATTACATACCGAATATGCGAGTACATCTCTTCGAATGAATCCCAAACCTGGAAAGAAGGCTCATAGTCCGCGTCAGCTTCCATTCGCGCGACGTTTAGTTGTTCTATGATTTGATTGAACTCCGAACGCAACGTATCTACGGACGACGCGCGAGACATGAATTTTTGTTGCGCTTCGAATGTCATCAGATCCTTCGAAGAATCATATATAAATTGTAGTCTGCCGAAATGTGTCTTCAATCGTGCTTCTAATAACCTTATATTAGACGCAACCTCAGTCTCATTCTTACCCATGTTTAAGTTTCACCCGACAATACCTATTACAGCACAATAACAGTATAAGCACAAGGGACGTCAAGAAACGTATAACAAAAAGTATCTATTTATCTCACATCTATTCACGCTACTAGCCGTGTAAACGTGAACCTACCTAGGTTAGGTAGGTACCTATTCAACGAAAAAACTACGACGAAAAAAAAAAAAAACGTATCTTGTATGTAACGCAAAACCGATCGAAAGTAAACGCGGAGTATTTAATTTATAATTATTATTCCAAACTACCTATCTACTAAATTACGCGTGTCAGCAAGCGCCGTACAATTTACCTAGATATCTATAGGTACATACACAAACTTATACTACCGAATAATAATAATTAAACCACTTTATTACACGAGGTCCAAATCAGTTCATGAAATATCTACAATACGTAATTTATTTAAACTGTGAGTTGTATTTGTATCTAAACCAAAATAGTAAACACAGCAAACGGCTGAGTAAGTACCTATTATTATTACTCGCGCAATGCGTACAGTGTACCTACAGTATACACCAACTTCGCGATTTAAGTTTCTATGCCGGTTTTTGGTAGGTAACAAATGGAGCTTAAAAGGTAAATGAATGTTTAATGTATTTACAGCGAATATGTATCAAAATACTAAGGGCCTGTAGTTAAATTATATGACCCAGATACGGGTTATGAATGAATTATGTACCTAATTGTACCTATCGAGTGGAGAGCGCGTTTAGCTAAGCGCACGGACCTATCTATCGACATGAATTAGTTGAAAATAGGATTATGTACTAGGACATAGGAAACTGGACATTATCCTTGGTGACGAAGGACCATTATGAATGAGCCACAGGCTCGTAAAAGTACTGCCTATCTTGGTCTCAAGTAAGAATAGAAAAAAGCGGATTTTCAATATTTTAGATAAAAACCTAAATATGAATTGAAAGGCGGGGGCGTGTTATTTCTTTGCCTTTTAATGGACGAGACGTACCAATAAAATTCCAGGGGACTTACTTGTGGTGAATATTGGAGCATTTCTTCTGACCGGCGCTAAATCAAAGGACGCGGCCAGCAACCGATGAAAACAAAACACGGCGCTACAACGCTTGCAGCGGCCACAATCATGCACTTTATAACTTCTTTTTGCTGTTTACACTTTCTGTTTATAATGTTACTATAGCTTTATAAACACACACAACATAAATAAACCCCGGGGTAACAAATTAACACAATAAAT
Source organism: Pandemis heparana (assembly GCA_963854515.1). NCBI lineage: Eukaryota > Metazoa > Arthropoda > Insecta > Lepidoptera > Tortricidae > Pandemis > Pandemis heparana. The sequence continues at coordinate 5,621,575 of OY978011.1, read as the reverse complement.
AGATTAATTAGCGGTTCTACGATCACTTCAATAAAAATTGTACGCGTCTCGTAGGAGTTCCAAGCGAAAACTGATTTGTTTTTAAAAATGGCTCCCATGCTTGACCTTGACTGCGCAGCGGCGCAGGTTAGTTCCTGTTTTCACCCCTAGATGGCATTGGTCTCGTCATAGGAACACTGCGGTTGCTTATGCAGTATTTTCAGTGGCGTAAACACGCAGGGAAAAAAATATTTTTAGAGATCATATTGGCGGCTCGCTTACTATCTCGCATGAAATTTTTACTCCTATTATTTTAGGGTTTATCATTCATTGTAATTTTATAGAGCTTTGGCAACTGTAATTGGTTATTTTCTGTATGGTTCTGCTCCAGGCGCCCGAGGGTTCGGAGAGCCGCACAGACTACGAGGCAGGAGTGCGCTTCGGCTGCTGGGGAATGGCCATGTACTCCCTCTCCTGCGCATGCTACTCCACCATCATCGAGAAGCTCATCAAGAGGCTTGGGTACGACATACTTTTCATTCATCCGTGTGGTTATAAATCAACGCACGTAAAAAGAAAGAAAGTCTGGGTGGCTAGTGGAGGGGATACGCGTCTGTTATTAGTAGCGTCCCCCACCGCTCCCGCCAATTTGGTCCATATTTCATTTACATTAGCTCTTTTTACGTGCGTTGATTTGTAACAACTCACGTCTACGAGCATGTCCCTTACGGTAGACGGAGCCTAGTAACAAGATCGAAAGATCACGCTTATCATGATTGTGGGTATATAATGTAGGTTGAAAGGGGAATCCAAGTAGTGATGGGTTGCTAGCCGCATCGCCTATAACGTTATTCCTGAGATTTTCGCCGATTCCCTCGATGGTTTTTTTTTATACATATATGAATTGGAAGGCAAACGAGCAAGTGGGTTTGTTTTTGTTTTACCATTTACGCGGGAAGAGAAGCAACTGGTACATTTTACGTTTTTTCTTTGCTTCCACCAGCATTTAAATACTCGTAATACTACAGAATCTAACTAATATCAATCTATAATATATCTAGTATATTATAGATTCCTATAATCTTATACGTATAAAAAGCCGTGGTAGCCTAGTGGTTTGACCTGTGGCCTCTCAAGCAGAGGGTCGTGGGTTCGAATCCCGGGCTCGCACCTAGAGTTTTTCGGAATTTATGTGCGAAATTACATTTGAAATTTGAGGAAAACATCGTGAGGAAATCGGACCAATCCCAATAAGGTTTACAGTTACCCTTCTGGGTTGGATGGTCAGATGGCAGTAGTCGTTTCTGTAAAACTAGTGCCTACGCCAAATCTTGGGATTAGGTTGTCGAAGCGGACCCCAGGCTCATTGAGCCATGGCAAATGCCGAGAAAAGCGCTAAGAAAGGTGATGATAATCTTATAGGTATAGTAGTACAGATACTTTATCACATCCAATGCAAGTACCTAGTGCAGGCAAAGACAATGGTTAGTATAAAATCGGCTTAATTATTAAAAAAACCGTACAAACGCGGGCCGAACTCGTGAGTATATTCTAGAACAATTTAAAGATACCTTGTATTTAAGAACATGTCTGACAAAAATCCGCTAAATCAATAAGAAATTGGCTAATATATACCTACATAGTTTGTGGTTCCTGCTTGATATTATTAGCAAGCGCTCTGAAACGTAAATCCGTATTAGGTTTACTTAGGCGTCTCCATATTTTAGGATCTGAATAAATATGGGCGTTAAGCTGAATTTGTGTAAGGTACTTTACACCTTTCTCGAGAATAACTATCTATTGCTGAAAAGCGTATGATAATCCGTTCATAAGTTTTTGAGTTTATCGCAAACAGACAAACTGGCGCGGCGAAAGACTTTGATTTGTTATTGTGGTGATACTATATAATAATATACTTGTCGCAATATTCATATCTACGCCACCTCACCCTTCAACTTGACTGTAAACACTTCCTACCTACTAACAAGATCACTGCACCCTTGACTTTGCTTCCTGGTGCACTTGTCTGGCTTCTAACTGGTTTAATCAATGTGCTACAACGAAATCGCTTAGATTATTAGTAGTTCAGTCCGTGAGTTCGCATATGTCTTGCTGTCTCACTCTCTCTTATGGGTTTGATGCTTTAGGCCAGTGTTTTTCAAACTTTTTGGCGTCACGGCCCTTAATGACCATCAAAATTCCTTCGCGACCCCCCAAAACCCAATTTGTACGATTAACCTTAGAACCCAACTCTTATTTTAACAGATTTGGAACGCACCCTTCTAATATTCAATCATTCATGCGTTTTGAAACGCAAACTATATTTATCATAAGTATTCAGAAGATACTTATTGTTTCGCAATCTACCTAGTACCTACCCCTTTTTAAATATTAAAAGGCAGCTGTTATTTTGGAGATTATTTTGCGACGAAATGGAAAAGTAGTATCTAAAAAGATAATCGATGCCTACAACGTCTGGATTAACATCAACAACTGGAAGTGAGCCTAAAAAGAAGAAGAATAGAAAATATGACTAAAACTATTTAAAATACCGGTTTTTCTGTTACGGACGACAAACCACAATGTTGTTATTTGTCTAAGATTGATTGATTAAAATGTACATCCTTGAAAACAAAATCATTCCATCTAGTCACAATACTTTCAGCTGAGCCTGGGTCCCCCCTGGATAGGTCTCGCGACCCCCGGGGGGTCGCGACCCACACTTTGAAAAACACTGCTTTAGGCCGATGGTACCCGAATAACATATGGCATTGTAAGGGGTCATGGCGTGTACTGTTTGCCGCGTTTTGATATAGCATTGCACAGAATACAAGAAAGAATTTGGAAGGTATACTTTAGATGTATTTTGGTATTAAGAGATATCGAATCGCAAATCCGATGGTTATTTGACGAGCTCACGCGCCAAAATATTCATGAGTTTCGGCATCGTTCGCGCGAGTCGATCCAGAATTTGCGGCGGGATCATTTCATCTGCAGTGACTTGCACCTTGTGTCCGCGGAATAAGGTTTCATGTTGATCTAGAACAATCTTGTTCAAAGTTGTGGAATAGAAAACTGTGGTTTAAATAACAGTAATAGTGTTATTATGATTTTAGATTGATAGTCTTACTATTTTTGTACGTCGATGAAGTGTAACCATCACTACATAGTGTAAAACAAAATCGCTTTCCGCTGTTGTTGTATGAAAATGATGTTGTTTTTCATACTGCGCATATCCCCTCCACGTTTTACTTATTTGCCGCCACCTGTATGCTTAGGTCATTAAAACTACGCATTCGGAAAGACCATAATTGCCAAAAAGAACGCGCCGCAAGAAACTTGCCAGAAATTCATTTTTTTTTCAAGACAAATCTAACTAATATTATAATTATGCGAAAGTATGGATGGATGGATGGATGGATGTTTGTTTGTTACTCAATCACGCCAGAACAGCCTAACGGATCTGGATGAAATTCGGCACATAGATAGAGAAAAGTCTGGAATAGCACATAGGCTACTTTTTATCCCGTAAAATTGCGTAGTTCCCGCGGGATAGCGATAAACGAATTGTTTGCAGACGAAGTCGCTGGCAACAGCTAGTACAATATACATACATACACCTCCATGCCGATCTGGGAGCAAAGAAATAACATAGAATACACTAGTTGCTTCTCTTTCCGCGCAGATGGTAAAAGCCCATTAAGGGAATGGGCGAAAATCTTAGGAATCATTCTATAGGCGATGCGACTAGCAACCCATCACTATTTTGATTCCCCTTTCCACTTCCACCTATGCGTCCACAATCATGTAAGCGTGGCTTTCGGGTCTTGTTACCCTAGACTATGTCTACCCCGTAAGGGATAAAGACGTGATTTAGATATGTATGTATCTATGTACATATACGTACGTTTGATCGATCCTAATAATATAATGGTGAAAGTTGCGGGAAACCGGTGGATGCAGGTGGCGACTTGTCGTTCATTATGGTGTGCTAGGGGGGAGGCCTTTGTTCAACAGTGGACGTCTTCAGGCTGATGATGATAATGATGATCGCTTTGACCAGTAGAGACTTTATACATCTCTACTATAGACTAATGTAATTTAAGATACGAATTTAACTTGGGCACCTTATACATCCTTTTTATAAAATGTATTAATTGTATTATAATTATTTTATGTAGGTAAGTTAAGTAGAATTTAAGTACTGTTGTAAATCTATTTTATTTTGAAGAAATGACTTTCTGCCAAGTTTCTTGCGGCACATTCTTCTTGGCAATGATGGTCTTTCCGAATGCGCTGGTAGATTAAAATAAAGACATATCTCCTTGCCCTTGCCTTGTCTTTGCCTTGCCTTCCTTGTTGCTTGCTTGCATGTGCCCTTGGCGGCCTATTTGCAAAAAAAACTTTTGATGATGATGATGAATAAGATATGATACTTCTACATTCCAGTGCAAAGCGAGTGTACGTCGGCGGCCTCTGCACCTACAGCTGCGGCATGTTCCTGCTGTGCGTGATACGTGCGCGCGCGGCGGTGCTCCTCTTCAGCTGGACCGCCGGCATCATGTACTCCACCCTCTTCACGATGCCTTACCTGCTGGTCGCGCACTACCATGCCACTGGAATGGTGAGACATACATCGAAGAAACAGAATCACGTACCACTGTTTGACGACCTAATGGTTAGAGAACCTGACTATGAAGCTTGAGTTCCCGGGTTCGATCCCCGGTCGGGGTAGATATTTGTATGAAAATACGAATGTTTGTTCTCGTGTCTTGGATGTTTAATATGTATTTAAGTATATAATATGTATGTTTATCCGTTGTCTAGTGCCCATATTACAAGCTTTGCTTACTTTGGGGCTGGGTCAATTGGTGTCAATTGTCCCAAGATATTTATTTATTTTTATTTATTTAACCTTTTTGCAAATGCAATACTTTTACTTTCATCCTTCTTCTGCGTTTCTCATTCCTTCTTTTTTTCCTTTTCCTCATTTTTTTCTTTAAAGTCGATAGGTATGTGTGTATGTGTCTGTCTATATGTGGCATCGTATAGCTCTCAAACGGTTGGAATGATTTCGATACGGTTTTTTTTTATTCGAAAGCATGGTCCCTTGCGGTAGTTCTTAGTTATGTTTGGCAAAGACGTGTGTGTGTGTGTGTGTGTGTGTGTGTGTGTGTGTGTGTGTGTGTGTGTGTGTGTGTGTGTGTGCGTATGTGTGTGTGTGTGTGCGTGTGTGGTTTTTTAATTGTAAGTCGACTCGAATGGACACTTGAAATACTTACATTGCTTTATACAACTTGTTTTAGAACCACTAAGACTTACTATAGCTTTACTTTCAGTGGAATAGCGAAGGCGGTGGTTGCGGCGAGGAGCGTGGTCTTGGCACTGACGTGGCTGTGGTGAGCAGCTGCGTGTTTGTAGCACAACTGTTTGTGTCCGTGCTGATGGGGCTGGCGGTGAAGGCCTCGGGCTCCACCGCCGCCGTCGTGGCTGTCGCCGCAGCTCTGGCCGCCGCCGCCGCCGCCACCGCCACAAAAATAACCTACTTAGATCTGTAATGTACTTTGTGTTCTGAGGAGTGGGTTCTAAGGATAATTAAGAATCCGAATTTTTATTTCCCATCAGCAAACCCGAACGTTCAACTAACTTCTATCAAAATACTCATATGCTATTATAATTGCTTGTAAAAACAAGCTGAGAACTCGATAACAAAATTTCAAATGAAATTTAACATTGTTCTGATCTAGCGTGTTATTAAATACGCTCTGAGGACCGTCTGGTCTAGTTTCAGTTTCACTAATGAAACTAATAACTAATAACTAATTCGACTAAGGGCGGGTTCGTGTAGGTTTACCTATAACTTATCAACTTGGTAAAAACCCATCGAGGCAATCAGCGAAAATCATTTATTATACTTCATTTAATTTAGAATGAGAAACCACAATAACATTATATTGCGTCTGGTCAACTATTTCTTACCTAGCAAATAGTACAGTGCAATGTTTGGCAGCCGCAAAATAAAATTGTTTTAATGTCACTTTAATCACGAGCCGCAATATAATGTTGTTGTGGTTTCTCATCCTAAATTAAATGAAGTATATATAGGTGATGCGGCTAGCAACCCACCACTATTTTGATTCCCATTTCCACTTACGCCCACAATCATGCAAAACGTGGCCTTTAGGTCTTTCTACCTTAGGCTCTGTCTACTCCGTAAGGGTTAAAGACGTGATTCGTGTATGTACGTGTCTTCTTACAAAAACACAGCTACTGCATTGGTGTATGCAGCCAATATCGCAAAGATTTCGCACGTGTAAGAAAACATTTTCACACCTCTCATTCAGAAAAGTAAGCTTTGCTCCCTGTCGAGAGGGATCAAAGTGCAACTTTTCTGTTCAAGGCTTTTCTAAGTATTATTTTGGAAATGCAATTTTTTAAAGTTGATAATTGTAAAACAACGCTTTTTTCTATGCTGGTAGTTCTTTAATTATATTTAGAATTCTTTTTTTTTTAATTTTTAATGTTCGGTGTGAAAAGTTGTATGAGCCACTCGGGAGCAAAATTATTTTCATCTTGGGCGTTGGCACTTAAATCCCTCATTACGCTCTAGATTCTACTTTAGAATTCCTCGCTGCGCTCAGGATTCCATTGTAGAATCCTTCGCTACATTCTGGATTCAATGTAGCGCCCTCGCTGTAAATACATGATTTTGCTCCCTTGTGACACAAATAACTATTTCTAATCTGAACTCACAACTGCGCTCCGATTTTGACAGAACCCATGTTCTTTGGATTTGGCAGTTCATGATAAATGAACAATAAAGGATAATGTTCGGGTAAATTGAGGAGCCGCTTCGGTGCCGCGGTCTGTTTGCCAGCGGGCGATTTGCCTCGAGATTATCATCTCCCCCGGTTCCCTTTACCAAAATACATTTATTATTTACAGAAGATTAAGAGAGATTTTTGCTCCACCAAGGTTACTTACATCTCGCTACGCAGTGAAACGTTTAATAAGTTTAATTAAAAACATGATCTTCTGTCGCCAGGAAGGGATCTTAATTTTATCTTTGTTCCATTGTCGCTTCTCCAAAGCAAACAAGTCAAGGCTGTAACAATAAACAAGGGAATACTGGGAAAAATATCAATTGTTTTGTATTGCTCGATGACGATGACAAATTGTTTACATAAAGATGCATAGTAGATATTTGAGAAAGTAAAGAAACTTGCCAGAAAATATTTTGACAATACTAATACACAATAATGTATTCTAAGACTGTTATCATTATCATGAATCTTATCATGTGATATTTAAATAAATGTGTAAGTGTTTAATGTGTAATGAAATATTTAATGGAATATGAACAGCGACTAACTTGGCATTAAATTAAACTTGTGTTGGACTAGAGTTAATGACTGGTTGAGTACGATGGTTGTTTGAATTGTAGGTATGAATAATTGATGTGCCCATTAAATTTATTGTCGTCTGATTCAAAAATATAATTTGGTCATCATTATCATTTTAATTAAGTAAACTTTAACAGGGGCCTTACCATAAGTTCTTAATGCGATTCAATGCAGACTCAGTTCAGGTTTTAGCTGTCATTTTTAGTATGGATCTGACAGCGAGCGAGCCTAAACTGAATCAGAATTGAATCGCATTAAGACGTCATGGTAAGGCCCCAGGTGCCTATGGTTTATTTAATAAATGAAAACATCACGAAGGGTCATTTTAAATACTAAACTTTGATGATACAATACATGGGTAGGTACCTATATATTTACTTTTTGTGTGAAACATTGATCCACAACAATAGAGTTACAGATAAACCTCTCCTACTTACCAAACCACCCTATTTATTGTACCTAGAAATCTACCGCGGGTTTTAGTAGTAGGTATGTATTACTCTGTAAAATTGTATGAAAAGGGAATCTCTATTATATACTCGTAAGTTCAAGGTTTAAACTGGTTTTGTAATTATTTTTAAGAAACTGTACGGACCGTGCCAAATCATGTACTTATTGCCGTTTTTCTTGTAAATAAAAGAGTAAATTGAAATGTTTCTTCTGTTTTTTCAAATACCTACGTCTATAGCTACCATTTATCCAGTCCAGTACCTACCTAGTGATAAACATAAATACCTACTAAGTCTTGCGTAGAGTTATGTACATCTACACACAAACTTTTACATAATAATTGTAGTTAGCTTTCATCGTAATTATACCATAGATATTTCCAAGAAGTAAACCACCAATGCTAACTTGCGCCGTTTCTTTTGTGAAAATATTAAAGCTGCATTTTATTTTTTAATACTTAGATACATTTTAAATTAGGTTACCTAATCATCGGATTTTTTGAAACAAAAGGCATACGTGTTTCATATAGGACATAACCGCAGGCACGCAGGAATCATCAAACATTCTACCTAATACCTACGCCATTTTTTTACTAGTCCGTAAATAGTATTCCGCTGCTGGAAAAAAAATCTCCCCTAGACTTCCAACTCAATAAGACAATTAAAATATGTATTCAATTTATGATAAAATTCTACTGTCTTGATTTTTCTGTACAATGAAATGAGCCTTCAATGCAAATTCGTCAACTTCACACTTTTTCGAAAGCGTTGTTACCTACTTGTTACTTAGTAGGAATCAATAATAAATGCCTCTTGCGGTCTATTTGTGAAATAAACTTCGGAGATCAGCTGTAGACTGGCTGCATGTCCCGTTTGCTTAAACTTTAGAACCTATTCCCTCGCACAAATGGAACGTTGGTAATTCCGACCATTTGAGGGGAAATGGCATATTCGACAATCATCGAACTTTGCGTAGAATTTGCCCCGATATGGTATAGTTAGCCAGCATTAATTCTATTGCCTCAATTGTTATCGTTTTAAGCGAATGCTTACAATCAAGGCTTAAGTTTTCGGTCCTGAAAAAATATGGGAATTTGGACTGAATGACAACGTAGACAGATATTACATGATTATATTATTTGTCCTTTATAGATGCTAAGGCTTCATTACTCGTACAGCTCTAGGTTGATATATCATTAGATGTTTTGTAATGTGTACAAAAACTACTTAACTAACAGTTTACAGAAAACTAAAGCCTGGTGCGGATGTTTTTTTTTGTATTTTTTTTCTCTACCAATTAATTTGTAACTGTTGATTGTGAATATTGTTGTGGAATAAAAAAATTAAATTTTGAGAGATTGAATTAAATGTAGGTAAGTAGGTAGGTAGGTAGGTAGTAAGTATCATTTTTCATCACGGGTTGGATTTGAGAAAAGGAGCTTAAATACCTACATAAAAACTACTACTATTTTACCTTAAATATAATAATAGGTACCTATCGAGAGTATGTTCAATTGACAACATTTCATTTTTATAACACCTGAAAATGTATATATGGTTCGAAAGCATTTTGCCTCCTGATCACTGCAATATGTTTATATAATTTTAATATCGCTTATTATAAAAAATAAAAATTAATTAAAAATATGTCCTAATTTTACCAAAACTACCACAAGATAGGTGAAACACCTTCGCCTTTTTCACGAGAAAAAATAAGCGACCATAATTTTGGATATGACAACTTCAAAGTACAAGGGGGGCAACTCTGAAATTCTATTTTTGAAGTTCGTTGAATACCTTCTCTCTCACTCTCAAGTTAATGACTATATTAGTATGAGCGGAACAGCACGAAGCGAACCGCGAAAATCGAATATCGGAGAATAAGGCCTGACATTGACAATTTGAAATTGACGTCAGATTTTTTTCTATACAGAAAAGACAAAAGGATAAGTGTCTATTCTGTGATAGTATCGGAGTTACGCCCTTTTAGAATAAGCAAAAATTGATAAATTAATTATAAATTAAATAGGTACAAACCCTAGCGAAAAAATTAAACTGTCAGCATGTTCATCTTTTCAAACAGAATACAGAGAACCATTAAAATTATAGGCTTAGAAATATGAAATGTTGTCAATTGGTGGTTGGCAATTTAAATGTAGGTACTTACCTAATCTGAAAAATAATAGGTTTTACCATTCGGGTTTACAATAAAGGTGGGTCGTGTTTACGAATTCTAACGACTCTATTTCTAAGCCTAGCTAATTATTTTGTACTCAGATAAAACCAAAAACATAGTCGTAGCCAGAATTAAATGGACGCCGATTGTGCGGTAACTACATAATGGTAGGTACGTGCCGGTAATATTTGAGTGAAGCATTTGATTTGAAGCATTTTGCGGGTGGTAGGACCTTGTGCACGGTCTGTCCGGATCGCTACCACCATCTTACTCACTAATCCCACTGCCAAGCAGCAGTGCTTGCACAGCCAGGGAATTAAATTACAGGCACAAAAGGCATTTCACCTTAGCCTTCTGGGTTGGTAACTCATCTGCAATTCTTCGGTGTTGCGGGTATCCATGAGCAGTGGTGATCACTTACGATCAGGTGACCCACTTGCTCGTTTACTTTCCTTTTGGTATAAAAAATTTGAAGCAGTAGTGGGAAAATTTTGTGAGGTTAGTTGACTTCGGAATAGTTGCATTTCCTTTATTAAAATAAGCATAATTTTGACTGCACAGAATTGCTTACGTTTTCACATAAAACGAACATAAAAAAATTACTAAATATACATTTAAAACCTAAAGTTTTAACCATGACGGATTTTAAAAATCCTACTGTGAGCAACCTCAACATTATCAGAGATCAAAAGGAAAAAGGGAACCCGTACACAGGAGGATCACTTCTTTGTCCGTCTGTCTGTCAGATAATAACCCTTTTGCTCAGGATTGCGTGGATGTATCAAGTTGAAATAAATATGAACCACTAAAGGAAAAAATAAGTTTAAAAATAAAACCTTTTGAAGGCGTAAGTACTTATTTCATACAAAAACCGTGTGGGAATCAAAACCTACACTTTAAAGACTATCTAGGTATTAAGTACTTTCTGCTGAGAGTGGAATTATGAAATTCGTCAATAAGTAAGTTAGCCCTCCACCAAAAACAACTTTGTTTTTATAGACATACCTACTATGTATGACATAGGTACCACTTTTTTCCACTTAGCAGGATTTTTCATAAAGTTACCGTTAATATTAACTACAGTGGTGCAGTATCGGATCCAAGCAACGCCTGATGCGAGATCCAGGTGAACTTGTTGTAAAATAGGTTAGGTATTGAATATTTTTAGGCGTTACGCATGGATGCTTCTCTTCCTGACAAAAAGGGACTAAAGCCTACCCAGCTATTTCTTTCCAGCTAGCCATGCCATACCTGTTTAAACCAAAAGTGTCCTCGGGTTTTAGTTCAGGCATTTCGGAGCCTTGATTGTATATCAAGTATTATATAAGAGATCGAAAGGCATACAATCATCACTCAATGGGGTAGTTTGGTGGGGATCATGATCACTGCGTCAAAATATCAGCAGGGATTCGATTTTGAAAGCACATGTGAAAATTCTACTCGAAAGTGGTGAAAGTTGTGTGATGGAAATACGAGAAGATTGGAAGATAAGAAGCTCTAATTAATCTATACTCACGAGCAAAAATAATGGGTCGCTTTTCATAGAACTTTGTATGAAAGGTGACCCGTTATTTATGCTGCTTAGTGTAGTCAAATAGTTGAATATTTAATTTTAGCACAACACAGATTTATGCGACTTTCCAGTGATGTACTTTCAAAAATCAAGCCCCAGCTCAAGAAAGGTAATCAAATCACGGTCCATATTGCGTACCTACCTAACAAATATACGCCAAAACGTAATAATAAAAATCGTAAAACTATACCAAAAATTTCTTATTAGTCTGCTTTCCATTCTCCCATTTCACTACAAATTAATTTAAATCTCAACTCATGCAGTCGAAGAACTGCTTATTTACTCATGTGATTAACTACCTACACCAACCGTTAAATACCTCTTAGCGTCAAAACCCTACACTTACGGGCCTTCGCTGGCCGGCACCAATGCATAATACATGTTGCATCAAAGAGATTCCATGCTTCGGAACCACTGCCTTGTAATTAGTATTCAGAATACAACACACTACGGGAAATGCAAGATAAACTGTGCCCATTTTGCATTCTATCATAAAGATATTCGATTACATTTGGAATATTGTATGCATGCCTCGTGTTGAAATTGACGTGACTATAATATGTCGTATCTTTCTCTCACGATATCGAAGTGTACTTTACACTGATACTGGTTACAATGTTACGGGTTGGTAACGACGGTTATTATTTTGTGTATAACAAATTATAGGTATAAATAACACGTTAATTATGACGCCTCATGTCATGTGGTTGGTTAATCTACTGAATAACTATAAGTATATCCAACGTTGTATGCTAAATAACACGATTACATTATAAACATGAAAAAAGTAAGAATTAAAAGTCAAACGCCTCGTTTTCTCTGTATTCTTATTTAACCACATTTTCTACAATAGAATATCTTTAAATCAGGTGGGCATTGTCGTAAATAAGGGGTTCATTGAAATGCAATAAATTATGTAAAATGATTTATTCAATCAACGGTAATTTCCCCTCGACCAACTGCCAAATCAATTCGTGACCGTCCGTCCAGACTGAATTTCTGTATTAATTATAAGTTTCTTGTCAACCAAGTTTGATTTCTCCAATTTACGTCAAAGTTTATAATTTCAATTTACACCTGACGAACTGAGTAGTGACAAACTGACAAGTCAATCATCAACTCGAAGTCAATAATACCCTTAGGTATAGAAATCTTAATTGCAAATCGGAAGACGTGACGATTGGTTATGCTGTGATGAAGGATTTCGGAGATAGTGGTAATAAAGGAAAACATAGTGCAGGAGGCGAACAATCAAAGGTGCTAACAGCACAAAGATAACGAGGCTAGAATTATGGCGGTTCCACTTTTGAAGAAATGTTTCTCTGGCTTTTCAAAGCCTGCGTCGAAATCATCGTCACACGGCAAACTTTGTAACTGTAGGCGCACTCGTTAAAACTTATTTAAAACGAGGTATTGGTTTCTATCTAGATAGTGGAAAAGTTTTAACAGTTACTCTATGGAAAGGAGGAATGAAACTGAACTCGTCAACACATTTATTTGCACAGGGCTGCGAAGTCATTTCGCCCGAGATAGACGTGAAACTTTTCCACTACCTATCTAGAGAAACCAATATTACCTCGTTTTTAATAATTTTGTTTTAGGTTAATAATTCCATGCAGTGGAAACGCGATGAGATTATCTTTTGATGACAGAAACACAAATGTTTGGACACTTTTGTGGCCACACTGCAGCTATGTCTCATAAACAATTTTGATGTTTTATAGAATTAAAATAATGGCAGGAGACTAATACGTGATCTGTGCTTCATCACAAAAATAGCAATTTTTATTCACTGTTAAACTAAACTTGTAAAACTTTAATAAATATTTGTATTTCCTTAATGTATAAAATAAGTCAAATAATAGTATATCATCATGCAAGTATCAAAACTTATCAATCCCAATGTACACTTTGAAAAACCGGTGTGCCTTTATTTATCAACAAAAAGATTTCAAAGAAGATAAAGTCCAATTATTATCTGAACTTTAATTTTACGCTGATATTTTTCAGATCACTTTGCCACGCGATAACAATCTCGACCGGAGCGTCTCATATTGCATTTCAAAGTAAATCAAAATACAGAAGTTTTGATAAATTTGCAAAATATTAAAACCTGAACTAACATTCAATAAAATGTTTTAGTAAAAATGTATCTAATGTTGCTTTGAGAGTAAATATTTAAACAGAGACCGTTCGCCGCTAATTCTTTAGGCGCGTTTTTCCGATGATGTAATGGAAACGCGCTCGTAACTGATCTACATTTAATTACTAACCAGCATGTGTATTGGGTAGATATTATTTTAGAGGGCGCGAGTAAGTTTCTATTGAAGCCAGTCCACTTAGATCCAGTATCCAGTGAAATAATGGCTCTTCTGGCATCTCTGTGGAGGACGCTAACCCCGACGAAAGCCCTAGAGGATTCTAGTGGGAAATTGGAAACTGCGTTCTTCGAATCTGTTTATCGCGTCATTTATATAACAGGTGGATAATTGCATGAAACAGAATTCCCTTAACTCCGATAGTGAAATTCATTGTGAAGCTCTGGTATAGTACGACGGATATATTTTTTATTTTATTTGCGCCGCGAAGCTCAGAGAATCCGCGCTGTTTATTTTGCTTGAGCGAACATTCCGCTGCATAGAATTAAATTGTAGTCTGAAGTTGTACAGTCAATTACGCCGGCAATACCAGCATCCGTCCATAAAGCGTATCGTAGGTACAGACTGAAACAACAATGATTTTAAGCTTTAAAAATTATGGATAAACATAATATTGATATACCCAGTGAGGTAGGGGGTGTGTTGCAATTGTGTTCAGTGACTGAAAAATATCATCTAGGATTTTACATAGATTTTTATAGGTCCTAAAATTTCTAGCCAGTCTGGTGAAATTGACGCCTACTTAAATATTGATTTATTGATCGTGATCATCAACCGATTCGTTTGTTAATTTTTAAGTAGGTATATATTCTAGATTTTTTTCCTCAAAAAGAAATGTGTAACCCGTAGTTTCAATCACCTACGTCCTTAACAAAGGAAAATAGAAAAGACAGAGTAAGACAAATATCCCTGTACTTGTGACCTAATAATCTGTATATCACTTGTTGTAAGGATGGTCAAACTCGGATCATGGCATAGGGTACCAGTTGTACAGTATTTGGGTGAAACTGTTGATGATACTGTTTGAGCTCGGAGAGACCTGGTACTTGGTGAGCAGCTACCATTTACTGGATATCTTTATCGAACAACTAAACGTCATGGTCATTCAGTGGACGGCTTTTATCAGATTTAAAAGCATGGTGAGTCTATTTAATGTTATTCGTCAAGTTTACTTTAACTAAGCCAGCACTAGCTGCCTATCTACTAAGAATCGTTGGTTTTTGAGTTGAACCTTTTTATTTTCTGCGCCAATAGTCAGCCGAGGTTATTAATATCCCTCGAACTAATTGTCTTTTGTCAGAACTTATTCGGATAAACAAAAGTAGGTACATAGCTCAATCATTAATGTGTATAAGTTTTAATATGTAAATAATAATGATCATCTGTTTAAGTATGCTTGTCAAAATCAAATCAACTTGACCACTAAAAGAGTCAAAAATCAAGCATGGTTAGATACCTATACGCTTATTATGATTTATCTTCACTTAAGAAGTCCTAAATGCTTTATAGAGAGTACACGAACACATTTACAAGAAACTGGCGTCCTCCATGGAATCGTCCAACTTTGACACCACGTCTCCAGCTAGATTGGCTCTAGTGGAATATTGGCGGCTGAGAAGCGAGAAATATTTGAAGGTGATATACGGATTGGGCACCTGCACCTTAATAATGTGGTAGGTAATAATGTATTTAAAGCTTCTAATAACTGCATGCGTCATGATTGTGGTCTTGATCATGGGTAGACTGAGGAAAATGCCTCTGAATGTTAATGTTTCGTAGACCGTATCGATGACACTTGCATCATAGGCACAATTGAACGTCATGTCATGCCAATAAAATTGCCTTAAAAATTGCTGTATGAATTCAACCCTTTTCTTCGCAGTGTATGTTAGTTTTACAAAAACCTAATAAGGCTTGAATTGAGTACACTTGTGAAGAATAAGAGCCATAGTTTCTTCAAAGGCGGATCATAACTTTGTTTGTTTTAAAATAAATCTTGAACTTGAGTAAATTATTACTTTTAGGTTCGTGTATCCTTTAATAGACGACGTCGAATGCAACTTGATGGTGGCTGTGCGGTTACCCTTGGACTTCTGCACCCCCATCCGCTACCCCATCGCGTTCCTGACGACTATGGTTGCTTTCGTATACGTCGCCTATTTCGTCATGACGAATGACGTCGTTATGCAAGCTTATCTCATGCACCTACTCTGTCAGTACACGGTTCTGATCGATTGCTTCGAGAACATTATAGCCGACTGCGAGAAGGATTTCCAGGGTAAACTATCTTAAGAGGTTCAGCAAGTGCTTGCTTCTAACTATTGCTAAATTGAGCTAATAAAAATCAGTTTAAGACTGATATAAGTACACGCACGTAAAAAGAACTCTGGGTGGCTAGTGGAGGGGATACGTTTGTACATCTGGTATCTGGTGGTGGTGGGGTAGTAGCGTCCCCCACCGCTCCCGCCAATTTGGTCCGTATTTCGCTCATGCGCAGGTATATCGCCAGGAGCTCTTTTTACCGAACAAATAATAAACCAGATCAAATGAAACGTAAAGACGGAATAGTAACCGCAAAATGCGGCCGATTTAAACAACGTTGACTATTAGAATAAACTCTGTCTTTATTTTTTTCGTTTGGTGTAAAGTCTTTATTTCTTTTTAGGTGTGAGCTGGGACAAATTAATTGAAAACAACGGCTTCAGGATGAAGTATTTTAGAAGACTTGGCAGTCTAGTTGACCAACATAAACTACTTTTAACGTACCGTAAAAAATATATATATAACTAGCAAACCTGGCGAACTCGGCTTCGTTTGTAGTACATGCTATGTATCAGAGATGGCGCTGTATGTGAAAAAGATTTTCCCGCTTTTCTGTTGCAATTTTCCTGAATTTTCTTTGCTATAAACCTCACGGAGCCCGAGACCTTTCCAACGAATGCAAAACCGTGGAAATCGGTTCGTGCATTCTGGAGTTATAGCGTCAGGAAGGAAAACCCGACTTATTTTTATATAGTATAGTATATATAATAATTGTAACTCTAATTGTACGTGGAATACATGCTTATACTGATAGGTATAATAAAACCGAAGAGCTTGTCTTTATGAACGCGTTAACCTTTGGAACTACTGGGGCCTTACCATGACGTCTTAATGCGATTCAGTTTAGGTTCGCTCGCTGTCAGATTCATACTAAAAGTGACAGCTAAAACTTGAACTGAGTCGGAATTAGGACGTCATGGTAAGGCCCCTGCCCGCCTAGCACGACAGCGCACAAGAGTCGCGTCGCGCGCGAGATAGATTACCCGTCTCTTTCTTCAACGAACAGTAAGAAAAAGACGGGCAATCTATCTCGCGCGCGACGCGACTCTTGTGCGCTGTCGTGCTAGACGCGCTGGATTCTAAAACTCTTTGGCTTTTCATATCCTAAGATCTGAAGAAGGCTTATTTTATTTCGGCTAGAAAGCCAATACGATTTTATTGAAACTGCAGCTGCAGTGTAGAGCTATACTTAGTAGTGAACAAATTATTTATTTTCGGCAGCCATACAATGGAACTACGCAACATTTTAAGCGCTCCTATGTTGGCCCAAGTAATGGCTAGCGGGATGCAAATTTGTTTCGCAGGCTTCCAAGTCACCATGGTAAGACAAAAACATTTAAAACATAACACAAAGGTACAGTACCCGACCATAAAAACTGCACTTCGGTCTTTGGTAAGAGACACGTCACGTAAGTTAGAGTGAGACGCTCTACGAAGCCGAAATTAGCCGAGAAGACCGATGTGCAATATTTATGGATGGGTACTGTAACACCTACATAATATGATGATGATGATGTGCTCCCGGCCGTTTTCGACTATGGCGACCGCCTCAACTCCTTCCCAGGGTACGATCGTGTGCTCGCATGTGGCTTATGTAGCCAATCTTTTTTATACACCTACATACATATAAATATGTAATGAGATTTCTCCTGTAGGTACTGGAGCCTTACCAATGACGTCCTAATTCCGACTCAGTTCAAGTTTTAGCTGTCACTTTTAGTATGAATCTAACAGCGAGCGAACCTAAACTGTATCGCATTTAGACGTCATGGTAAGGCCCCAGGACCTTACTAACACCCCAAAGAGATTTCCTACAATTTTATCATTTTTAAATATTATGAGACGTCGTCACTCACTGGTACTTGTAGTCCACGCGCGACTGCATTGTGTTGTGGGTAGCATGAAACCAACCGTCGTGGAGAATTGGAGCTCCTCGAGGAAAGCCTATGTCCAGCAGTGGACGCCTCCCGGCTGATATGGAAACGATGATGGAAGAAATGATGACAATTGATCAATCAAAATAAGCATTTCGTATACACATTCGGTTAGAATAGTGAACTTATTCATTTATTCATAACTGTTTTCAGACGATCACAGACAGCGTTTCGAAGTTCCTCATGAGTTTCTTGTACTTGGGCTACAACATGTTTCAGCTGTTCGTGTTGTGTCGATGGTGCGACGAAATTACAACACAGGTCGGACTCTATTTAGATTAACTGAGCACCTGTTTTTTGTTATTTAAAGATAAACAACGACGCGAAACTAATACTTGGTCGAGATATAATGTTAAACGGGGAGCAAGACGAAGACTAAACGAAATGGATCATCCTTATACCAACATCATTCTTAAATTACTATACATAAATAGTAATAATTACGAGATAACTACTTAAATGATGAATGCCACTACGAAAAGGGCTTAGGCTACCTACCTTTTGTTCTGTTTACCGAAATGGTTCTAGTGTGGCAGTCAAATAACCACGATCCACATCATTCATTATCATCAAACATTTTGATCTGACCATCATCATTTTGATCATTTTGTTTTTGATTTTGACCGACGAGCATGTAGGTATGAAGAGATTGATGAATGTGGATGAAGCGAAAGAGGTATGTCAGGATCGTAGCAAGTGGAACAAAGTAGTAGTCTCTGCCTACCCCTGTGGGAAAGAGGCGTGACGGTATGTATGTATGTATGTGTATTTTGATCTGAATACTTAATTCACCGTTTAGGTAATCATTATTTCTCTATGTAGGTACCTATATAATTTCATTAAAAATAAATTTTACTAAGCGCAAAATTCGATAACGGCTGGACCAATTCGGCTAATTCTTTTTTCGTGTGTTCCTGAAAATTCACGGAATGTTTTTATGGGGGAAAAAAATGAAACGGAGCGAAACCGAGGGGTACAGCCAGTTTATAAATAACAATAATTCTGATGAGGACTGGTCCGAGTGGAGAGCCTTGGGGGAGGCCTATGTCCAGCAGTGGACGTCTTTCGGCTGATATGATGATGATGAATAATTCTGATTAATGACAATCTGTGCAGAGTGCGAAGATAGGCGTTGCACTGTACTGCTCAGGCTGGGAACGAGGATTGACGACCATGCCCGGAGTACACAGACGCCTGATGCTCGTAGTCATGCGCACCAACAAGCCCTTAGTTCTCACTGCCGGCGGCCTCTACGACCTGTCACTCAGTTCTTTCGCTGACGTGAGTATTTATTGCCCTGGGCTTGTCTTTGGAACACGCATATATGCGATATCAATGATTTTTAAGGGTTCCATACCCAAAGGGTAAAAACGGGGCCCTATTACTAAGAGTCCGCTCTCCGTCTGTCTGTCAACAGGCATGAATATAGCTAGACATTTGAAATTTTCACAGATGATGTATTTATGTTGTCGCTATAACAACAAATACTTGTAACCGAATATAAATTTAAAAAAAAGACCTCGCACTGCTTACATAATATATTACTTAAGAGGCAGGGCTCTGCTAACACTGGATTTTATATTCTAATGAAATGTTTCTGTTGGCATCTCATGGCTATCGTGTCGTCTAACTTTCTGTACTTCTTTTGCAGTTGGTGAAGACATCGTACACTGCTCTCACGGTGTTGCTGCGCCTGCGTCACGATTGAGACACAAGACGATTAGTCCATAATTTCAAGAGCGTAAATAGCAGAGTCAAGATCAAATGAACAGAGTTATTCGCGGTTTCCAGCACAAAAATTGCATTTCCTTATTTTTAATGTACCCGCTTTAATTGAAACCCTATAAGCACACTACTTACTAGATAATGCCACCAAAGATTGGATTTAATAATGTTAATATAAGTGCGTAAAAGCACAGCAAAATAATAAATTCTACAGACTTAACTAGATAAAAATAAATGTATTGCACAATTGTATCCGTCTTGTTTCTTTACGCATTATTAGATTGGAACGCCTGCTTCCCAACAAATGTTATTTCAGTACATGATTCTTAAAGAAACCAATCCACAAGCATCCAGTGTCTTTGGATTTCTACGTTAATTTTCGTTATCAACTGCCAAACCGTTAGACAAAGTCACATTGCAATGTCTAGTGCTGCTACGCTCGTATGACTCCGAAGTCAAAACTGGAACTAATCTTGGAACCATAACAAGTACATACCTAACAACTACTTAGCAGGACCATCAACAGCAACGCCTTTACTAAATTAAGAGGGTGCATCCCTACTGAGCTGGCAACGTTGCATTTTTTGAGATTGTCTGCGATTATTTCACAGAAATTGAATGAAAGTTTCAAATATGCATCTGTAGTGCACTTCGTTTTTAGTGTATCAATGTGTCAATGCAATGATTAATCGTGATGGACTTTTATTTTCGTATTAAAGGAATAAAATACTATATCTCGTTTAATAAGAAAATAAAAGTCCATCACGATCAATTATTGCATTAGACACATTAATACACCTTACCTTACCTTACCTTACCTTTTTGTTACCTGCTATGGGTGGTGTAGGGGTATAGCACGCGTCACGGAATGACGAGGACCCGGGTTTGATTCCCGGCCATAGCTTTACTTTTCGGATTTTTCTATGTGTTCTAATTTTCAGTGTCGTTTAGAAATTACATTTAATACACTAAAAACGAAGTACACTACAGACGGACATTTAAACTTTCATTCATTTTCTGTGAGATAGTCGCAAAAAATCACCAAAAATGCGACGTTGCCAGCTCAGTAGGGATGCACCCTCATAAATAGTTTTTTTTGTAATGTACGACTATGAGTTGTCAAAAGAATCAAAAATTGTACTTCTTGATTTTTTATATTTATTTTTACGGTTTTACACGTTAGGAATTATATTTCCGAACGACACCGAAAACTAGAACACAGAAAATTCCGGAAAGTAAAGCTATGGCCGGGTTCTAACCCGGAACCTCATCATTCCGTGATGCGTCCGTTTACCCCTATACCACCCATAGCAGGGCGTCGCAACGCACAGCTTAGGAAGCCCTGCGCTAAATCAAGCTACATTTCGTAAGCTAATGTCAGGCCTATAAAATTTGGTGTTATCGACCGGAGAACGTGAAACTATTATGGTCCTTCTTAAGGCAGACGCTGCGAACCTCTTAGGTTCCAATGTTCTATGCAAAGGGCTTTAAATCCATTTTTCAAAATATGGCTCCCTGTAAGTTAGGTTAGCTTAGGCTCAAGATTCGAGATCAAGGTCTCGACTACTTTATCTTAACGAGCATCACCATGACAAAAATCCTCCTAATATTATAAATACGAAAGTTTGTGACGAGGTGACGATGTGAGTGAGTTTGTTTGTTACTTCTTCACGCTAAAGCGACTGGACAGATTTGGGTAAAATTTGGAACGAAGATAGCTGGTACCCTATATTAAAACATAGGCTACTTTTTATCCCGGAAAATTTCATAGTTCCCGCGGGATAGCGATAAACATGTCAATGGTGGTAGTTGCCTAGAGTCGCAACGTTTAATAATTATTGCAGGATATACTATCAATATCAGTTCTTATGTCTAATTCTACGCAGACGAAGTCGCGGGCAGAAGCTAGTGTATAATAAAATTATGCCAAAGAGCCATGTGGTAGTTTGTCGATATCTATTGCAGTGTGACGTATTTGCCACGCCACTGTTGTAGGCTCTCTCCAATGATAGTAGGGTGTGTTTGTTTTGGCAGAAATCTATATATTCACCCAAAGATCTCTGCAACTATCGATTGATAAACCCCTACGTCCAAAAGTTAAGATTTTTCGGACGATATGACAGATGATGAAACTCCGATTAAAGAAAATGCTTTGATATAAAGGGTAATTAAAAAGAAATCAGTCGTTTGACGACGAAACGTTAATTCCGCCCTAAATTTGTTAAATGCCCGTATCTGATCTACATTTAATTACTAGCCAGCACTGTAATTGAGCAAATGTAAATTTGGACATACCGCGTTAGGCCACTTCCAAAGTCCACTTTCAAGAGGAACGAAGTGAAACGATGATCTTCTTATCATCTCTGTGGAAATGGATAACTCCTACAAAAGCTCTAGGGAATTCCAGTGGGAAAAGGGAAACTGCATTCTTCGAATCTGCCTACCGCGTGATGTACGCAACAGGTAAAATCTATGATAATGATATCTAATGAATCTATCTAATGTTAACATCATTAATTAGATAAATTCCACTATATCTTATAATACCGCCCTAATTAAGTATTTACCTAGTTTAATGGAGACACTGATTTCAAAATATTCGTGCACATATCTTTACCCACCAACAAGGCTTTAACTTTTGTAGTACTGCCCGGTAATTATCCGGAAAGTCTAACTCGTTGGAGCCGAGAATCTTGGCAGAGAATCTTGAAGAAACACAAGTACTTAGCTACAATATGTAAACAGTGATTTGTCGTTAGGATGGTCTTATTCAGACCCTGGCTTTGGATACCAGCTGTACAGTAACACGGTGAAGATGATGATCGCCCTTTTCGTGATTGGGGAGGCTTGGTACTTAGCCAGCAATTACCAGTCGTTGGATATATTCGTCGAACAACTAAACGTGATGGTCATACAGGGTACTGCTTTATTCAGATTTAAGAGTATGGTGAGTCATTTATTCTTTATAGTGAGCCAAAGATTGGAGTTATTTCTGGATCGAAAATAGTCCCGCTGATTTCTGTTTGCTATTCATGAACAAATCGATTGTAATATAATAAACATGGTCAGAAACTTCAAAAACGTCAACCGAATAGAAACTTGGGCTATCATGTTTTTCTGCTATATCAAAAATTTCTTAAAGATAAATATGGACATGGACATTCTACATAACTATCCATCCGAAGACCTCTCATGATATCTAACCATTATCTAAATTTTGTATACCATCTAGAGAGAACATCAAAAAATTTACAATAAACTGGCTGGCACCATGGAAACGCCCACCTTCGACACCTCAACTCCAGCTAGACTAGCTCTAGTGGAATACTGGCGACTGAGAAGCGAAAAATACTTGAAGCTCATACTTGGTTTGGGCACCTGCACTTTAGCGGCCTGGTAATTTGTTTTGCATAATGATGTCATGATCACTCTTTTCTAATAAAAACTGCACCAATGCGTATCCTTGTTACATGGCAATGCCGACTGATGTTGCCCGAGAAAAGAGCCAGACTTGTATCTGCCTTGACCAGACCTGTGGATATCACCAGCTTCTTTTTTAAACTTCTTTTTGAAAATATGTTGCTTTCGGTCCCCACGGTAAGCCGCAAATGTGCAACAGTTAGACAAATTTGCATATTAATGGCGGTTTGCAGACTTGGCCGTTACAGCCGCCGCGCTCGCTCTTAAATACGTCCTGTCAAGATGGGAAGCAAAGAGAATATAACCACTACGTTTCACTTTTGGTGGGAGGGTGGTAGTGTGACCACGCATGGGACATTCCAAACGCGTGGTAGTTCATGAAATATAACATATGCGGGTGGTAGGGCCTTGTGCAAGGTCCGTCCGGATCGCTACCACCATCTCACTCGCTAATCCTGCCGCTAAGCAGTAGTGCTTGCACTGCTGTGTTCCGGTGTGGAGAGTAAGACAGCCGGGGAAATTACGGGCACAAGAGGCATTTGGCACGCTCCGGGGTTGTGGGTGTCTATGGGCAGTGGTGATCGCTTACCATCAGGTGACCCACTTGCTCGTTTGCCTTCCTATTCACATAAAAAAAAAAACAAAAGCGTATTATTTTAGGTACGTCTACCCTCTAATAGATAATGTGGAATGCAACTTGCCGGTAACCGTGCGACTACCCCTGGACTACTGTACACCAGTCCTCTACCCCGTGGCGTACATGATAACATCAGTCGCCTTCAACTATGCGGCATTCTTCGTCATGACCAACGACGTCATCATGCAAGCTCACCTCATGCACTTACTTTGTCAGTACGCGGTTTTGGTTGATTGTTTCGAGAACATTCTAGTCGACTGTGAGGCAGATTTCAGAGGTAAATAACCTTCGGCAGCTGAAAGCTTTGCAAGACCTTGCTAATTACCGCTGCTAATTAGACAGGGCGTGATACTTGAGTTCAGAGCGTGTGGATCCATTTGGACATGTGATTTGTACTAGCTACCCAATTGTATAGTTGCACGGCTAGCACAAAAGCGCTCGAGAGCTGTGTCGCACGCGAGATAGAATAGTTCTCCTTCTAAAACGTACAGTCAGATAACCTTAAATTAAAAAAAATAATCCATCAAATAGGTACGATACGAAGATTAAAAAAAAAGTTTTATGCCAAAAACGCTCTACATCATTTTCAAAAATGGCTGATACTCTTCAAACTGCTGGACCGATTTTTACCAAACTTGGCTAAGAACCATCACAAGGAACATTCGCATTAAAAAACTGCATCCAAATCGGTCCATCCGCCTAAGAGCTACGATACGATGCCACAGACAGATACACACACACGCAGTCAAACACATATTGACGTCAAACTTATACCACACCTCTTTTTGCATCAGGGGTTAAAAAAAACTCTCTCGCGCACCTTGGTACAGTCACCAGCATAAATAAGTGATCACTTTTGTACCTTGTCACTTTAAAGTCATGTTTGAAAAACCTTCCAAATCATGTAGCGACTGAAAGCGACAAGGTACAAAAATGATCACTTATTTATGCTGGTGACTGTACTTGTTGTTTTTCAAGCATAAGCGAACCAAAAATTTTTTTTTAGGTGTCAGCCGATACAGCCTAATTCAGAACAAGAACTTCAGGCTGAAATATCTAGAAAGGCTGGGGCGTCTAGTTGACCAACATAAACGACTTCTAAAGTAATTATTCTTTCGTTTCTAAGAAACAAGTGCCTAATCAATAGGAATAGATATATGGTAAACACTACGTCGTAGGTGCTGAAGGCGTCTGTCTAATTTGAAAGAAAAAGTACTTATGTTTTACGCATTGCTACGGAGATTATGCCTGTTTGTCGAACGAGATGAGACGTAACGAATACGATTAAGTACACCAACTATACCTACCTATATCTATAGCTAACTACCTAACTAGAACCCAGACGCTTTCAAGTTATGGATTTTACTCGGAGATAACTCTCAGTTTCGGGAATAACTTAAGACTTTGTAACGCCAGAATTATTTTACAACGCGCCCTTCAATTTACTTTATCCCCAAGTCTGGTCCTTTTCAATTTACGATCCTCAAACTAAAAGTAATAACAGAGTTATCTTAATACACAATGATTGATTCAATTCATTCAACGGGTAAAAGTGGACTGTGAGTTTCGCAGGTTTTGAATATTATCCTCTTTTATCTTATTTGTTATTATAAATTGTTGGAACGATCGCGACATAAACGATTCATTTGAAGTACGTCGAGCAAAAAAGGGATTTTGCACAGCTTTTGACGTTAGGTACTCCATAGTGTGACGGCCTTTTTTTTGTGACGCAGACAAATTTTATGGATGCTCTAGGCACGGGGTTGCTTAGGGGTAGGTATGAAGGACTCCCCCCAAAGGGGTATGCCCAAACTGGAACCTCTCTGGCGATGGCGTTGCCATCAATCCGGTATGATAAATTGGGGACGCAGTGGGACGCTACAAGGGTTTCACCACTGAGGTCCCCCGGAGGCCCTAGCCTCCGCCAGGACTTCGCCAAAAAGAGGGCCCGTACGCCGGAGCCATCTTCCCTTAGACGATGAGACCGTGCAACACTGTGACGTCCTAACGTGACATTTCACAATTTTTTTTTTCAAAGTAGCCAGTACCTGCGCGGTTGCAGTAACTGCCCTTACCAACCTCACAGGCTTAAATGCGACTAAAAACATATACACTAAAATGTTGTTTACTTGTGGAAACAGCCATACAATGGAATTCCGCAAGATCCTTAGCACTCCGATGTTAGCGCAAGTAACGGCTAGCGGGATGCAAATTTGTTTCGCAGGCTACCAAGTGGCGATGGTAAGTTATAACACAACTCATTATCTAATAAACTTAACAAATAAGTATAGCTAGACAAACAATCCGTACCTACGTTAAAGATATTTCAAGAAAAAGTACTCTATATTTTTTCAATTTACATCTGTCAGCTCGTTTGTTGACGCCAATCTTGGAAAAAACAACATGTTTTCAATAAGTTTTCCTTACAATTGATAGGAAAAATACATACCTACCTAAGCTTTGTTGCGTCCATATTTTGATGCCTATCGGGGAAAAAATATATTGTTATTCAGAGCTTTAAAAAACATCATTCTCCTAAAGCAATCGAAACGAATGAAGTCACGGGCACCAGCTAGTTAAAACTGAGAAATAAAATTTACAATCTAGCTAGTCTATGAACAAAGTTCAAGTATTAATTATGTTGGTGTAAAAACACCGGGTAGCACTCCGGGAGTGCCAGCAGAAGTGAAAACTACACACACGCACACTCGCGAAAAAGAAAAAAAAATACACGAGATTTGAACTGCGGTCACCTGAGAGAACACACTGTTAGGGTGCGACCAAACCGCCGCGTATACGCAGTGACGTGTTGTATCCGTCACGTTTTCTCATCGTTTCTTCATACATTTTGTTGCGATTCCGTAACGTCACCGTTTTTTAAGCGGCGGTGTGGTCGCACCCTTATTCCACACCTTATACCACTAGGCCAAACGCACATACGTTAAAGCGACGAAATCAACGTACACTTCAAAAATCAAACGCGACTCTAGCTTCATTCGTATTTCAAAACTAGCTTCTGCCCGCGACTTCGTCTGCGTAGAATTAGACTTAAGAACTGATGTTGATAGTAATATGCTGCAATAAGTATTTACGTTGCAACTCTAGGCAGCCAAGACCTTTAACATGTTTATCGTTATCCCGCGGGAACTATGCAATTTTCCGGAATA